>CM031243.1:303558259-304158259 GCA_018340775.1 Taxus wallichiana var. yunnanensis | reverse complement strand
AAGCAGGCACTGTTGCACATGGCATCCGAGAATGATCATGGGTGTGCAAGCGGTGTCGTTGACAATACTTGTAACCCATCTTCTTCTTGCCTCTATATGTGATGGAAGGTGTAGAAGCCCTTTGGTTCTGTTGGGCACCCTTCTTAGGCTACTCATTTCTACATGAAGTGTCCTGCTTATTTTGTGTGAGGGCTTGAGTGTTAGAAATAATATCCTAATACTAAGTCTAATATTCGCCACTTTCATATTAGTGGTTGTAATTTATTGTAAATAATGCACACACAAGGGAAGTTGAACGGTCATCCAGAAGATGAACTGAAGAGTCTCCCTTTGTGGCTATTTATGCTTGTATGCATATGTGCATCATGCAAAGCTTTATTGAATACATGAGAGCTTCATTGAATATTTTCTTCTTGTCTAATTTCCCATCCATTTCATTCTATCAATCTTTCTCTTGCAATTTAATTCTTGGCCTGATATTGGTATATGATCACGGACTTTTCAATATGTTTATCCCTCCATTCTCCTCTTCCAACTAGCTGCAATTTTTTCTATTATTTTCCAGCCATTCTCCTCGTCATAAAGAACTGCTGCAAAGCTATTTACCGCACTGGATCCATACAATAATTTCTATCTTAGATTACTACTGGTTTGGCACGAAAAGTAAAGTGTTGGACAAAGAGGGAGTTCTTCTCAGTGCTGCTGCAGATCTACTGTCAACATCCAGCAGTCCTGCTACGTGCCCATCCATTGTTTTAATCATTTGAGTCGTTGACCATACTTGCATGGTGAGCAGGCAGAAGAATTTGAAAGCTTTGTGGGTGGAGCCGTATTATTGAAGCATTAGCATTCAGTGCACCTGTTGTTATCTGCTACAGACTTTGAAGTGTTGGTATAAAAAGTAAAAGAGCCATTTTGGGATCCATGATATCTTACAAATTTGTCTGTAATGTCCCTTTCCGGGCTGAAACTGAAAACAAAGGAAATAGCACAAACCCCAATAGATAGTGAACTGAATTTTATGACAACTAACTGAAAATTATAACAGCAGTCTGATTTTATAACAGCAGCAAGGAAAAAGCAATAACTCTTCAAAATTGCACCATTCACACCATCCAAAACATGTAGGGAAACTTAGAAATATTTTAGAACCAATATTAACCAAGAAATCAGCCTTCAAACCCCAGCTGGAAATTAAATAAATGACAGCAAAGAACACCCTTACAAAGTGGCTGGAAATGAATGATTCCAAGCCCAAAAATGAAGTCCAAATATAGATTCCAGCTGCTAAAAATATGAAGAATGCAATGATGGCTGAGTTGGAAGTCGTTGTGCCCTAGAAACCACCTAACTCTTCCCCAAGGTGGGTCGCTCCCCTAGGAGAGGGGCTGGAAATCACTGTAGACTCAAACCCTAGCTGAAAATCTGCAACATCAATCTTCTTGAAGCACTTTGGAAACCCCGGGATGGAGAATCCTCAATAAATTGAAGAGTTTTCATTCTTCAATCAAGCAAGGAAGGTTTTTGTCTTCCTTCTTGGCCACATCAAAGGATTTCCGCCCTTAAGTGGAAGTAATTGAGCAATCAGCCCAAAAACCATGCAAAGTTAATTTTAGACAAGATAAGAATGCACAAATGAGCCAAGCAGCCCCTTTTATACCTTGTTGTGGTGCCAAACCCAATTAGAAAGCTTCCAATTAGGACCGACCTCATAATGGTGTTGGTGTAAACACGTTCACAATGGGCCATGTGAACTAGTTATTGAATTACACATAATAAGCTCGCTTTGTGGAGCATATATAATTTTATTTGCAAATAATGTTTTGGGAGATATTGTAAGTTCCCGAAACTTCTTGGAGTTTGTTGTCATGCATTTTAAAAATTCAAACTTGAACCATGACAACTAAGCCCAAATGTAAAAATTTGCTTTAAAATCCCCCTAAACCCCTCTCCGGATCAATTTGTCTTCTGTATCATGCTCATCCCAACCTTGCAGTCCTCCCAATGTGTTGAACAAGCTTGTCCTAGTGTTTGAAATGATGTAACAAGGTCATTCATCTCATTCAATAAAGTGCTTCCAAGGCTAGTTCTCTGATAGGCTGGAAAGGCCAATTTTGGCCATTTCAAGGCAAGTGTGCATCCATCTGGGAAGGATCTGAAAGCCCATAATCATCTAGAGGTGGTATTGGAGAGCCATGAAGGTGTTGGAAGTGATTTAGGAAGATTTAGGGAAGATTTGGAGGTTTAGGGACAAATTGTGCAAAAGCAGTTTTTTTGGTGTAAGGAGTGTGTAGTCAAAATTGGAACCTGAACTTCTTTAGAGGATTCCGGGAGCTCCGTAAGGAGTTGGAAGGCAAAAAATAGGGCATTGGAAATATGAAGGAATTATCTACATGGTGGAATCATCACATCTTTCACAAGACCTGATTGTTTCTCAAGGCAACTCAATCTTGGCAGACACCCCTTTGTCCCAAGAAAAAGGAGCCATTTTTTGGAGTTGCAAAAGAATTGAAGTTTGAAACCTATTCCATTGTTCTTGAAATGGTCTTGGGAGTCAAAATCATATAAAATTTCATGTGAAAATACCATCTGGAGCTCCAGGAATTGTGTCTTCAAGTTCTCTCTTGTGCAAGGTATGCTTCTCATACTTAGCCAATTTTTGGAGTGACACATGTCACCTTTTGGCTCCATGGCACACTTTTGTGTCCCTCTTGTCCCTTTCCAGAGGGAACACAGAAACACAAAAAATTTCCCCCACTCAGCCCTCCTCGCTGTTCCCCGATGCGACCCTTCTCACCCGACAAAGTGCTAATTAGGCTAAGCCCATTTCCCAAGACTCCCAGAGATGCTGACAAGTGGCACAATCTTGCTCAAACCATATTTTTGTGTCCCTCTTGTCCCTTTCCCAAAGGGACGGAGGGGACACAAAAATGTGCCCTAGCTCAACCCCTTTTGTGGTTTCTCATGTGCCCATTTTTCAGCCCCAAGGTGCCTAGACATGTTTTTTATCTCTCTCCTGGCACCATAGAATGACAGGTGTCATGATCTGGCTCAAAGCGCATTTTCTTGTCCCCTTGTCCCTTTTCCAAGGGGATAGAGGGACACAAAAATGCACCCATACTGAAGCTATCAAACCCTAATTTTAAACATAAGCAACTTTCTCACCATGGTTAAAACAAGTAGTTGTCAGGATAACTCAAAATCAAAATAACTTGCTTCCAAGCTAATTTCTTTGCATAGTTCGACTTGACCTCCATTGTTGAAGCCATAATACCTCCAAAACATGAAAAAACACTAGACATGGTGCCAAAAATTTTCCAGGGCAACCATGACCATGAAAACAATGATTTCTTCATAACTTTCAAACCTAAAACCGATTAGTGAGATTTTCAAATAAGATCATCATCCCAGGCGCCTTTGAGAAGATTGTTATTACAAACCTAATGATGCCCTAGATTTTTAACAGCAGCAAACCTAAAACCCTTTCCCTAGAAGTTTTTTTTCAGTTTGCAAGAGTTCTAGCAAACGGATCACTGTGAAAATTGGAGCACGGGATCCCGGGAAAAGCCAATTCGATGAGGGTATTTTCATTGCAAATGAACACTGGTAAGTGCACATTATAAAAATAGCAAGTTTTGGTGCATATAACTTACTAAAAATAGCAACCCTCTAAAAAATTGTAAGCTCTCTACTCAGAACATTTAAAAAACAGTGAAAATGGCAAACTAGGCAAAAAAGGCAATTTTCCCAAAAAATAGTTTTCCCAAAAAACAATTTCCAAAAAAAACTACTAAAAATAAACTTTCTAAAAACAATAAAGCAACATCAATGGAGGTACTCTCAAGTATGTTAGGAGCTTCAAGAAGACTAAATTTGAGCAAAAAGGTAAATTTTCCCAAAAAAAAGCTCCTAAACCCTACTACTTCTAAAAATAGAAAGTTTTATTCAGTGTAGAAAGTTGTTGTTGGTTTCATTTTCACTCATCTTAATGATTTTTGGAATCATGAAGTTCAAATTATCTTTTGCCTAGAACCTGTTTCAACCTTGGTCTCAAAATATCTAGGTGTGGGTGATAGTGATGTTGCTCACATGGACCTAGAAGACTGAAGAGTCGGATGCTTCGAGGGCCCAAGAGAACCAATTGAAGATAATATTTTCACAAGTGGATTATATGTTACAGGAGGTCATCCCATGTCTGTTCAAAGTACAAAATTGGTGCTAGCATGTGCTCAACACTATGAGCCTAAATCAAGATCATAAGAGCAAATGACAATTCCATACTTGCAGTGCTCACCCCAAAGGGCATCTCACAATGTATGCAAATCCCAACAGTAACAACATGGTCATAGTCACAAAGGAGTTTGCATTTGGTGAATGGTCAAAGACTAAATCCTATCTCCAAGGGCCTCACATTGGGATCATGGTTGAAACAAGGAGGAATCCTTCTCATGTACCAAAAGCTTTGTCTAGAGGTGAGTTTCATGAAGGCTATTCGATGCAATCATTTTGCTAAGCAGGGTAATGGGTGAAGAGGCCACAAGATATTTCAAGATTGGATGGCACAATTCATCCTCATTGTCATCAAGGAAATCAAATGATTGATTGGGGACAAATCATAAGTGATAACATCCACCATCAATTACTCCAGTTGCAGTCACCAAAAAAGTTCACAATGACATCATATCTAGTATATGCTCTCGAGTACAAGACCATTCAGAGGCCTGACTCTTGCTCAAATGTTTCTCAAGGGCCCCACTTATGAAAGGTACCTGCAACTTACTCTCAAAAAAAAATAATCATCATTTTCAAGGGTGAATGATGCATTCACCATGTTCATCATATAATTTTTGAAGGTAACCCAAAGTTGAGATTGTCTTCTCAAGCCGCATCATTGATTGAGAGATATGGGTCCTATTTCACTCAATTTTCAACCTTCTCTTATATCAGAGTTTTAGGTTTGACCTCACTCCTCACAAGCTCCCGAGATACCTCAATGATAAGATTGTGATGTTCGAAACTATGCAGGCAGCTTTCCCATGTCAATGGCAAACTCAAGAAACCGCAAGAAGAAAGGTGTGTCATTTCCTATCTCTCTTGGAATCTTCTCATGTAAGAATGTCACTGATGCCTCAAAGTCTTGAAGCTTCATTTTCCCCCTTAAACCTCTATTCATATACACCTAGGGCATATTTTGACATTCGAAGCAACCTTGAGACCTTCAATCTTCCCGATTTGCACCATGTTCCCCAAATTGAAGATTACTGGGTCAATTGCTTGGATGATTTTGAGGTAAGAAAACGTGAGATCACATGAGAATGACCATTGGCCAAATGAGAAAATTCAGATTTGATTGGTTTGTGGATGTTGTAGAAGATGATGGGACCGAGTTGTATGATCTTGAATACCAAGCAGTGAAGGTCTCGCCTCTCCCACAGATCTCGTGGAGCATTCGTGAGTCGGGGATATCAATGAAAGAACTGAAATGGTAATCCAAATCTAAGGAATGGTTCAAGAAAAGAGGGTTGCACTCATTGAATCAGGTGGTCTTCAGACTCTCATAAGGAAGGCATCTCATCTCTCATCTCCGAAGGCAATCGAGAGGACCACGAGTTCTACTCACTCAGAGAGCCCGCGAAAAGGAAATCAATGGAAACTAAGGTCCCCACTACAAGAGGTTGCACAAGAAAGTAAGAGTCATTCAAGACCCTATAGAAGATCTAGAACAAGGAGAGATTGATCCTTCTCATCCACCAATTCCGCATCAGTCTCTAAACATCTCCTCTCATGGTTGAGCCAACTCAACAAATGTAGGATGTACCCTCTCTGCACTTGAAGCCTGAAAACTGCAATCATGCCTAGTGCCAAACCTAAAACAACAGAGGTCTTCCATGGGTACAAGAAATGATCGGAGGAGAGACTCACAAAACAAATAACAGAATGGTACCATATTTTCAGCTATTTCAAAGATGGTGAAAACTAAATGAGGTAAGAAAGCCCAAATTACTTCTCACTTCTTCAGTGGTGCCTCAGGAAATCAATATGTGGAAGTAGCTCGTCCAAGGTAGTAAATCCCATTGGTGAGATGACCCCATTTGACTATGAAATGACACCATTCCTTTGGGGCCAGCAACACACATGAAGGAGATGCTCATCTATTCAAAGAATCTTCCACTCACTCTTCTTGCAAGAAATGAAGAATATAAGGAGAAGATTGAACAATTGGAAGAACACGTGAGAACTCTCACTTCATATGTTCAATCCTTCATGGATCCTAATGTCATCCCATCTCTTCCTAGCCGAGGAAGTCACTCCAATCAGTAGCTTTGATCCAGAATCAATCAAGAAGGCGCAGGCTACACAATGCAAGGTAGAGCTAATGACAAGTGGGTGAACAAAATCCTCGAGAAAGGTAAGACCTTGTTTTCCAGAGATTCTTTCATTGTTTGAATTCATGTTTTCCACCATACAAAAGTGAAGATGACTAGGGATGAGATTGAAAAGAAAAAGAGCATTGGGATCAGGTATTTCCACTTGGTGACTGAGATGGGCAACATCAATTCTTTTGTATTGGTAGGCAAAATGTGTTCAACTCTATATCTGAAAACATGTCTCCAATTTGGTCACGGAATTGGTTGCTCAATATGAGATGTTGAATCATGCTCTTGATGAGTTGGATTCTTGTGATGAGATCACTTCACAGATGCAAAAAACATAAAGAAGTGCAGAAACTTGGAGCACTGCGGTAAATGAAAATACTTTGGTGAATGATCTTCTGAAACCATTTGAAGAAGTTGGTTAGAAAAGAAGCAGGAGACCCATTCTCCTTCAATGAAGACACCCTGGAATCCTTGCAGAGATCATATGTACTATTTCCAACACTGCTGAAGGAGCATCAAGCTTGGTTCATGAAATGTAAAAGTATCAACAAGTACTTCCGAGAATTGGCTTAAGGCTTTAAGCTTCATGCACATTCCTCAAGCAGAGAAGGTTACGCCCGCAAATGGCTTGTTTCAGCAAAGAGTTCAAGGGAATTGAGATTTCTCTAGAGCACTCTCCCAAAGTCCTTCAACAAGTGGATCTTCATTAGCAAATGCATCATCTTCTTCAGAGTAGTTATCTCCTCTCTTCTCTCTTTTCCCACCCCTTCTTCTCTCTTCTCTCATGTTCTATTTCTTCATTATGGGGTTTACTTTTCACTTTTCATCTTATTCATTTAAATGTGACCTATAGTTAAACATTGTAATGAGTTTCCTCCAATTAATAAAAAGGACTCACTTTCTTTCCTAGGGATATGAAAGGTCACAAGTTGTAAAGGTAAGTGAAAAGTCATGTGGGGGGTAGGTAAAGAGTCATTTTGTAAATCTATATATTGTATGACTCCCTCATTCCAAAGGGTTGTCAATTTGTGAGTCTCTGAGTAGATAGATAGTGCACTACAAAGAAACAAGAAAAAGATGGCATTCTTCTATTTATTTTCTATATGTTTCCTCCATTTCTCTTTTTCAACTTTGTGCATGTGACAATCTTGTATAACCAAGAAAGGTGTTAGAGCCTTTGATGAATGGATTAATGAAATTTTGTGTTCATGATTCATTGTGTCTTGCCATTGTTAACAAAGTTGTTTTCTTCTAATTGTGTGTGGATAAATTCTGGTTAAAACTTGTAAAAATATGCTAGTGCCTATTTACAAGATTAACCCCTCTCTCAAAATTCTCACTCCTACTATCTCACCTCTCAAGCAAATTCTTCCCTTGCACTAGGTGCAAGCATTTTCCACAGTTCAATGGAGTGTGCCTGTGTGATCCCCAGCATATTGGCCACCCACGCTATTTGTTTTATCTGCATTCAATAAAGGGAGCCATAGTCCCAAAGCGTTGGTGAAACTCGGCTAATTTGTCCTTGTGAAAAATTATTTTGCCAACAGATTTGTTTGAGAGATTCTCTCTACTCCTTGATTTATGGAGATAATCTCATCTCCTATGTTTGGCCAATCCCACCTATTATTTGGGTGAGGATATGTTTTATAAACACCTACTTATTTGTGTGTTTCCCGGATGTGAAACAACAAGGTGGTGCAATAATATTCTGATCTTCATTTTTCTAGAACTTGCATTTTTTGTGTTTTTCGTGTCGTGTGCTTAGATTCCCATACTAAGATCTAGTTCTTCACACTTTCATGGTATCAGAGCTTTTTGTTGCTGCATGATTCTCAGTCTCAATCTTTTGTTGTGCAATTTTGTTGTAGTTGTGTAAGATCTTATTGTTTCTCTATTGTTCATGACCTCTAGTTTTGATCTTTGATCCGGGTTCTTAGGTGATTGTTTGTTGAGGGGAGTGTCTTCGAGAGGCTTGTTAAGGCCCAACTCGGCCCCTCTACACTCTGCTCCCTTGGATCCTCTTCAACAGCCTTCTGACTCACTACGCCTTATCCTGGCTCTATGGCGTTATGGTAGTCCCTTGGTGGTAGTTCGGCTAGGATTTGTTCGGCTCCCAACTAATTGCCATCTCCACCGATTTGGATCGGCAATCTTGTTGGGCGCCTCGTGAAACGCGACTCCGCATTAGATCTAGCACTCCTTGGAACTCTAATTTGAGGCTCTGCATCTCCATTGATTGGCTCGATTCTGATTGGTCTCGGCCGATTAGGGTTTAAACCCTAATACGACCTATCTTTTTTTGTTTTTATTTGGCAAAAAACAAAATATAAATATAGCACAAGTCATATGTGTCTATATGCAACACGTGTAGCCGAGTGGTAAAGGTGTTCACTTGCTTCTAGCAGGTTGCGAGTTCAATAGTCTGCATAGTTTTATTGATAGCCTGACTCAACTTGCCTTCCAACCGAGCCAATTTCCTCAACTCGTCGGCACTTACTCACTTAATCGAGCCCTCACCCAATTCATTCGCTCACCCGACTCACTCATCTGCTTTTAGCTCGTGCCAAGCACATTTGGTCCGAGCTAGTAGTACATTTGGTCCGAAGCTCCCATTGTATTCATCCGGAGTTAGTAATACATTTGGTCCACAACTCCCATTTTATTCGTCCCGAGAGCTAGTAGTACATTTGGTCCGAGCTCCCATTGTATTCGTCTCGTTGGCTCGCTAGTAGTATATTTGGTCTAGAGCTCCCATTGTATTCATCTATAGCTACGCACATTTGGTCCAGAGCTACACGCATATTTCGTCCGCAACTAGACCTCATATCGGTATGGAGCTGCTCTCAGCACTTCGCCCCGGCTCGCTAGATCTCATATTGATTTGGAGTTACTCTAGTGTTCCGTCCGGAGCTACACGCACCTTTGGTCCGGAGCTGCTCTAGTGTTTCATCCGGAACTAGACCTCATATCGGTCCGGAGCTGCCTTAGCATTTGGTCCAGGAGCTAGATTTAATATTAGTCCGGAATAGGCCTAGTATTTCATTCGGAGCTAGACCTCACATCGGTCCGGAGCTGCCCTAGCATTTGGTTCGGAGCTAGACCTAATATTGGTATAGAGCTGGCCTAGTATTTCATGTGGAGCTAGACCTAACATTGGTCCAAAGCTACACATATTTGGTCATCGGAGCTAGGCATAATAATGGTCCGGAGCTGTGGTAAAAGTCTTGTGTGATAATTTTCCATTTTAATTTTTTTTGGGGGAGAGCATTTTCCGTCATATCAAAGAGAGTGCTTCTTCTTCTCGTGCCTACAAACATAATAGACCTACATTTGTTCGAACCCTTAAATTTGACAAATTACCATTGAATGGAAGCCGAAATTGGAACAATTGCTTATATCATGGAAGCGCATTTTTCAAGACTCGATACCTACCTTCACCAAAGAAAAGACAAGTACAATTACGCGTGCAAGCAAGACAAAGCTCTAGGGTTCATTTCACCGAATGATGCCAACAATCTACAGTTTCACATTCCAGCTGCACAATCTCCAAAAGAGGTATGGAAAAATTTGAAAGTTTATTTGCCAAAATTAATGAGTTCAAACTATTACAACTGGAAATGGAGTTTACGTCATGTGCACCTTCAAATTTTCCTTCCATAGAAGATTTTTTAACAAAATTTAAGGAACTCAGAAGCAAATTGAAGGATGGTGGTAGAAACAAAAAGATGATGAGCATATTTTCCTAATTCTGTCAAAGTTAAAAGGTCCCTTTACAGTTTTCACTTCTACTTTCTTTTCCACCATGGATGCTCTAGGAGACCAGTTTCAAATGCCTTCATTTGAAGTTTTTGTGATAGGTTATCTCGTGAACAGTAAAAATTAATGTCACTTGATGCCTTACCACACTCAAATCAGGCATTAGTAGCAAATTCTCCTAAGGGTAAAGGGAAACCAAAGCAAAAATTGGGACCTAAGACTACAGAATCTTCTAAATCATCTCCTACTACCACTGATAAAACTTCTGATGCTCCTAAGCCTTCTAGTCCTGGGAAAGGGAAAAAGACTATCAAAAGGAAAGTGTATGATCCATGCCCTTATTATAGCAAAACAAATCATCCAGAATCTAGATGTTTTGTGAGAATTGAAGCACTTGAAAAAAGTTAAAACAACATAAGCTTTCTGTTCCACCACCATCATCCTCTTCTAACACTAGTAAAGGGAAAGCTCTTTCTACACGGGCCTTCTCTCCATTGAAGGACAGATGGGTATTTGATTCAGGTGCCACACATCACATAACACATTCTGAAAGTTTATTGAGTTCAGTTTCTCCTTGCAGCGTTTCTCAGATTATGGTGGCAACTCTACTTCATTGAATGTTGTGGGTTTAGGGATTGTTGATATGCCAAATGGTTCTATTCATGATGTTCTCTATGTTCCCCGCATTTCTAATAATTTGTTGTCAGTATATCAGATCTGTAATTCAAGTGATGGTAAAACTATTGAATTTTCACCAGATAAAGTTGTAATAAGAGAATTGAATGATCCTGATGATATTGTAGCTACAGGTGTTGTAGATCCTGATTCCCGTTTGTATCTTTTTGACAAGTTCGAGATTTCGGAAGGATCTTCTCTAATTGCTCACTCAAATTATGTAAGTTATGGCATGAAAGGTTTGGTCACCTCAACTACAGGTATCTGCAACAGTTATTTTCTCAGAACATGGTAATTGGTCTTCCTAAAGTTTCTTTTAATGATGGTGTTTGTCCTGGTTGCATGTTGGGAAAGCACCATCAAGATCCTTTTCCAAAAGGACAAGCCAAGAGAGCTAAGGCTCCTTTGGAGTTAGTACATAGTGATCTAATGACTCTTCCTTCTCGATCATTTTCTAGTTCTAAATATGTACTAACATTTATTGATGATCTTACAAGGAAAACATGGGTGTATTTCCTTCATTATAAAAGTGATGTGTTTGATGGTTTCAAGGATTTCAAAGCCTTTGTTGAAAAGTAATCACCACATTGTATTAAAAGCTTTGCACTGATAATGGGGAGAATATATAAGTAATGCATTTAGAGATTTTTGTACTAATCATGGTATTTTGCATTAGTATACAGTGCCTTACACCCCTCAACAAAATGGAGTTGTTGAACATAAAAATCAAACACTAAGGAGATGGCTAATCGCATGATTTAGTGAATGAATTTGGCAGCTGAGTTATGGGTTGAAGCTATAAATTGTGCAAACTACATTCAAAATTGATCTCGCACAAAGCAGTTCAAGGGATAACTCGAGAAAAGTATGGTCGGTGAGAAGCCGGATGTATCTGATTTCCGTGTTTTTGGAAGCAAAGCTTGGGCTTTTGTACCTGATGAAAAAAGGAAATCCATGCAACCTAAAAGTAAATAACTCATATTTGTTGGTCATTGTGAACATGTGAAGGCATATCGTCTTCTAGATCCAACTACTCTTAAGGTACTTTATCGAAGGGATGTTCGTATTGATGAGACTGATTCTTCTAATGTGGATCATGTATCTGATCAACATATTTCTCCTACACCACCTTCTCCTAATATAGATGACATGTTTATTGATGATGATTCTGAAGAAGAGCCTCTTCTCCACCTCCTCCCGCACAACATCATCCAAAATGGCTCCAATCCACTCTTCACCAACTAGGGATTTGGTTGGTGATCCAAGTGATCCTCGACATACGAGAACTAAAACTTCGTGTGATGTTGTTCATCGCACTAAGTCTATGCCTTCGGGAATGGCTCTTGTAAGTCAAGCTATTTCTAATGATCTAGTCACATTTTCTGAAGCTTCTAGTCATCTAGAGTGCAAACTACTATGAAGGAGGAATATTCTTCTCTTTTGAAGAATAATACATGGGAATTGATGCCTCTTCCTAAAGGAAGAAAAGTTGTGAGATGTAAATGGGTCTATAAGACCAAATATGCTCTGATGGATCAATTGAAAATACAAGGCCCGTCTTGTTGCTAAGGGATTTTCTCAAGTTGAAGGAGTGGACTACTCTGAGACTTTTGCTCATGTAGCAAAGATGGATTCAATTCACCTTGTTCTCTCCCTCACTGCTTCTCATCAGTGGTCAATTTTTTAGAAACGCAAAGAGTGCCTTTTTGCATGGTGATCTCCATGAGGAGATTTATATGGATCAACCTCGAGGTTTTGTGCAGGACTCTTCATTGGTTTGTAGACTTCCTCGTTCTCTATATGGTCTCAAACAAGCTCCACGAGTTTGGTATGAGAAAATGGATGATTTTTTTGTTTACTTGGTTTTCATAGATGTGAAACTAACCATATTGTATATATCCTAAACCGTGGTGATAATTTTTGATATTGGTTTTATATGTTTATGATCTCATCCTTACATGATACTCAATTTCTCTGATTTAGATCCTTGACCAAAAAGAAAAGTATCGTCCGCGAATTGTTGGTGTGAAAGGGCTGGAAGATTGGAGGTGATAAGAATGCCTTTGAGGGATCCATCCAGAATGGCTGACTTGATGCTTCGGCTAAGAGCCTCAGCGACCAAAATAAAAAGAAAAGAGGAGAGGGGATCACCTTGTCTCAAACCCCTGCTGCTTTGGAAGAAGCCTTCACCGAACCGTTAACTAGAAGAGAATCGAGGAGTGGCTATGCAGCTGAAGATCCAATTACAAAATTTCCAACTGAAGCCCATGGCTTGAAGAGATTTGATGAGGAACCTCCAATTGACACGATCGTAGGCTTTGCTAAAATCCAGTTTCAGCATCATGCCAGCCCGGGAGGAGGCATGAAGTGTGTGAATCAATTCGTGAGAGATGATGATCCCATCGGTTATTGACCTACCAGGGATGAAGCCACTTTGTTCATGAGCAACCAATTTTGACAAAAGTGGACTCAATCTGTTTGCAATAGCTTTGGAGATGATTTTGTATGTCGTGTTGCAAAGGGAAATAGGTCTGAAATCATCCGAGACTCGGCAGGAGATTTTTTAGGAAACATGCAAATGAGAGTGTGGTTGAGAGCACCTAAAATCTTACCCGTTTGCCGTGATTCCTCAACTGCATTCCAAACAAAATTCCCAATGACATCCCAAAAGTCCTGGAAGAATGAGGCGGGGAAACCGTCAGGACCGGGCGCTTTTTCTCTCTTCATAGAGAAAACAATTTTTCGAACCTCCTCCTTGGAGAATGGAGAGAGAAGCAATTCGTTATCAACATCTGTGACCGAGGTAGGGATCTGGTGGAAGAAGGAAGACTACTCACCAAGGGGGGTTGCCGAGTCACCATTCAAGAGCTTATTGAAGTAGGACACTGCTTCGGATTTGATCTGAGATTGAGTGGACGCAACAGATAAATCATCCAACTGGAGGGATGAAATGTAGTTGAAATTTCTTTTGGCTTTTACAGAAGCATGGAAGAACTTAGTATTTTTGTCATGCCGTCTGCCAGCCATACTTCCCTGGATTTTTGACGCCAGTAAGTTTCCTCTTTTAGAAGAAGATCTCCCAATTCCTTGAGAAGTGATTTTTCTTTGAAGAAATCAGCCCGAAGCATCCCATGTGAGAGTATAGAATCGTTCAAAATACGGAGCTCCTTCTCAACTCTCTGTTTTTCCTGAAAAATATTTTTAAAGCTTGAAATATTCCAGCTTCGTAGATTATCTTTCAGCAAGGATAACTTTTTGGAGAGTTGGAACATCCAGGTCCCATTAACTTTGAAGGAATCCCACCAGAATTTAATCGAGGCTGAGTGAAGGATCCTGCAACCACATGTTTTTGAATTTGAAGGGCGAACGTCGAGGGGCAGGTCGAAGGAAATATTAAGAGAGATCGGGAAATGATCGGAGCCTGAGAGCGGAAGAACAGAGCATTTGAGAAGGAAGTTGTTCTGCAACCAAAATTCAGAAACAAGAAATCTGTCGAGACGCACTGCCAAGGAACTGAACCCAGGCCTCCTATTATTCCACGTGAACCAACCTCTGCTAGGTTCCACATCAACCAGATTGGTGGAAGAAACAAAAGAGGTAAAGTCCACTTGTGAACGTGGCTGCCATTGAATACCTCCACGCTTATCAAGATCAGAAAGAGTAGCATTGAAATTGCAATGGCACGACACAATCTTGGAGTTGACAGCCGAATCAAGGACCAGATGAAGTTTAGACCAAAGATCTCTTTTTCTGATCGGATTAGAGGGACCATAAACATTGCATAAGAAAAAGGACTCATCAGAATGTTTAATAAAAACCTTGCACCAAATGAAATTCGAATCAACGAGAATAGGCTCAAGAGTGTAGCAACTGGATTTCCATAGAATTCCAAGACCACCCGAGGCACCTAAAGAATCAAAAGCAACCTTCCCAACCTTTCCATCTTCGAAACCATCCATTCTTGCAACCATCCTCTGACATCTTAGTTTCCTGTAGAAGGCAAATATCAACAGTAGCATCGAAGCATAACGTCTTAACAGACGTTGTTTGTTAGGGGCATTGAGGCCCCTAACGTTCCAAGAATAGAGGATCATTTGATCTTCAGAGAGGACTCACCTCTCCTACTCATAGAGGGAAAGAAGGAACGAAGTTGAAGTTGCTTCCCAACTGCAACCTCATTTAGGGAGATTTTACTCTTAGAAGGGCGACCCAGAATACTTTTCGGACCAAGATCCATGTTAAGAAGTGCAGGTGTTGGGAGAATCGGACATAGCTGCAAATTACCAGAAGAATGAGCCTCGTGGACAGCCTCCTGTGAACCAATGGAGTCACCATCATTAGACTGGAGTAGTTCGTCCTTTTCATTCACCCATTTTTCCAAAGAGATGCGTTCCCTCCCAGGCCAAGAGAGATACCATCGTGAAAAAGGGATAAAATCCTAGTAGAGTCCTTAACCACTGCTGTCGTTTCTTTTACCAAAGAGATGGTACCAGGGTCCAGAGTTATGGGCTCAAGAGCAGGGGAGGGGTCAGAAGAGACCACTCGAATGGGTTGAGGCGTGATTACATGAGAGGGAGCGGAGGGAGAGGAGGGAGGGGGGAGAGGATTTTTTTCTCCATTCCAGTTTGCCAGAAGTAGGGGTATTTTTGCAGAATTTTCGGAAGTGGCCAGGTTTTTTGCATTTAAAGCAGGTGTTGGAGACACCTTCATACTCCACCTTTTGCTCCCAAAGCCCGGACTGGGTGGAGATGAGTATAATGTCTTGAAGCTTCTGATTATGATCGATGGAAATGCAAATCCTAGCAAAGGAAGAGAGGGTACCTTCCAGGGTGACAGGGTCGATGCGAACAACGCGTCCCAGACTTGAGCAGATTTTGTTGAGAATGGGAGCGGACCAAAACTCACTTGGCAGTGAATAGAGTCTAACCCATACTTGTAATCCTTTTGTTTCTGCTCTAGCCATATCGAAGTGAGGCTCCCAATCACGAATCTCCAAGCCTGAATCAGCTAGAAGAAATTCTTTCCTCACCATGGTGTCGTCCTTCTGAGCGGCGCTACGAAATAAAACCAGGAAAAAGCCCCTTTCAAGGAAACGAATACTCAGGCCGCTACCCCACTGCGCTTCACACCAATTTTGAATGCCTTCCACACCAACCTACGACCAACGAATTTTGCAAAGATTGCTCTAGTTGAGAGAAGCTTTGTTTGGGCCGCTAAAACAACATCGTCCTCCAAGGACACGGAAACGGAGATGGATGGGTCCGCGGGGGACGTGAGGTGCATCAGGGCGCTTTTGTCAATACCTTCTAGCACACTGCCTCGACACGGGGCGTCGGGGGACCTAGACGCTTCTGCCTGGGGCTTCCGACAGCCCCCGCCCGCGGGGCACCATCACCGCATCACGGGGAGGTGAAACCGTGTGACCGTTGCAGGGGCTGAGATTCAAAAAAAGTGACCGTTCTGGTCCACGAGGCTTCCGCTTCCCTTTCGCCATCCTCCATATTTGTTCCATTTATCTGAAGTGTTATTTTGAGGGTTTCAGGCAGATTAATAATCAGATTTCAGATCTGATTTCTGGGTTGTTTTGGCTGCAATAAATTCTGGTTTTTGCATGATTTGATGTCTAAAAATACCAGTAATCATTTGGGATTGACAGTATAATTTTTGAGTGTTATTTGCATTGAGATCCAGCTCAAACCCTAGTCGCATTTTCTTAATTAAATTCAGATCTGCATTAGGGTAATTGCCATAACATCCATAAATTTGTAGCTGTTTTTATTTGGTTTAAAATTCATCGGAGTGTCAGGGAGACATCATGCAGATTTTTATTAAACACATGAAAGCTTTGTAGGTCCAGGACGAGTTCGGCCACAAACCTGTCCCGCCTACTACGAACCTATCCCTTGTACTTACAATAGTCATATTTTTATATGCACAACTTAGCTTTGTCGGCCTAGGTGGTACTTTTGGGTCGGTTGAGTGGGAAACCAAACAAATGGTCACCTATATAAACAAATCAACCCTAACTCTTTAGGGGCATTTGGGAATCTCATCTCAAAGGCACACTCTAAGGAGGACATCGAGCAAAGCATTGAAAGCACCCCTTCCTTGAAGCACCACTACAGCAAGTTACTCAAATTCTGAATACATCTCTATTGCTGCCCTAGATCACAAATCAGAGCTAAAACTGAGTTGTAAGTGTCTATTGTTAGGTGTGAGGGCCAAATCGCAGCTCCATCTTTTGTATATTGTTTACCATTCTCCATCTCATCATAGGATTGGGAGAACTATGTGTGGCTTGATCCCTCTTTGAAGTATTGGTACATAGTGCAACGCTCATCACATTAGTGGGGGTGTGGTGAGATCAATCCAAATCAAATCATTACTAACCCCTTTTTAGGGTTACAAGTGAGGAGCCATATTTAATCACCTGGACAACAATCACACGGAAAAAACCCCAAATTCAAGATATTTTGACAAATTAAAACCAGAGCTAGAATCAAAATTTGTCTCAGAGCATCCAAGGGCCGATTCATTGCCCCAAAGAAGTTGAACCACAAACATGTCCTTGAAACAAACCCATCCCGCACACATTTCCAAGTCCCCAAATATTACAGACAATTTGACGACACTCTGCTTGACCTTTCACACTCAATTTCAGCACACTATCACACTTATGAGCTTGGTAACACAAAGTAGGAACTCTCTAAATCCAAAACCCTAACTATACCTTCATTGGCACATCTATAGAATATCTATTGGCATGATCTAATTTACACAACATAGGACTGAGGATTATTATTATCTTATTCTGCATTGCATTTACACAAATAATAACTAATTAGGAACATAAACCCCAATTTTCATATTACATATTGGTGAACCCGTTATCTATCAATCCACCCCAACCTAGGGTTTCATTCCTCGCCCTTATGGCTTCAGATTTCCAAGCTGACTTTCATCCTGATTGTTGGTCCTAGGTATTTTCTAAAAAAACCTTCTTAGCTTGTTTGTACATTACAACAATGGTAGGTGTTCATCCTTCCAATCTTCAGGCACACTTAAACAAGGAAGTAAGGGAGCTTATTTTAGCCAACACTCTCAATATTCCAAAGGATTATTCAATATATTTGCTGGAACAACTTTGCACCTTACAGCTCGGAAGATTCCCCAACCTCGACATGCCAACAAGTCCACAAGTCTCTCAATCGGTAACACCCTCCAAACTTTCTCCAAATCCTCCATGCCAACAATGGACAAACATAAGTGAAACCCCTACCATGGTACTCCATGCACTCCTCAAGCTTGATCTCATAGTTTTTCCTTCACCTATTGTGATTGACATTACTTGTGGGCCAAAACACCCCATGTTTGCCACTAACACATATTGTGATTACCATCAACATATCAAGCATATAACTAATTGAGGCATAAAGCTGCAACATAAGCTCAAAAAATTTCATTGATAATGGCACTATTACAGTAGTAGACTCTAACATCCTTCATGATGATGCGAAGCCTCAAGCTAAGTAGTCTCCATGATACCACAATGCAACTAGACCAATTTTTGGAACCACCTTTAGATCCAAAAATTTCATTCTCCCAAGGAACCTTTATTTGCCCATGATGATGATCCCCTACAAATCACACTGATTGATATCGTATCATACCTCATGCGTCGTTGGTTATCCTGACTATACTAAGTCCCATTCGTTATACAATACCACCTATGAGTAATCTATTAGCCTTTTTAATCCTCTTGACCATAATCCCACACCAATGATGATATACCTAATGCGACATTAGCCATTTGTGATCATGATAGCATACCACATGATACTATTGATGCGCATGTGATCCCAAGTGTCACCATTTTTAATGGTTCTTGTTGATTCCATGCATGAGATACAAGATATTTTTCCTACTGATGAGCAAATTGAGATCATAGGCACCGTCATCCCCTTTATTGGTCCCAACCACACTACTCGCTTCTTACATAGTCTAATAGCTATAGATGATTATCTTCTTACCCAACAATCAAGCCCACTTGCGAGCAACTATCTATCCTTACAAGTTCAACATCGTGCAATAGCTTCTTGGTTCCTCACACTCTCTCTTGCATATACCCTTCGTAAAGCACGCCAATATAGGACATGTCATTCGATCCACGTTGTATAAATGCTTCAAATACATGAACACTCATAGGATGCCCACCATCCTGACCTTCCCTCATAGATATCCCCTTCAGACTTCAACCTATCATGCTACCTATTACTTCATATACTACTGCTGCAGCCCAACTTGTACTTCCCTATTCACAAGAGTGTCGTGGGCACCCTCCTCGCCATCAACCGCAATTCCCTTGGACAAGTACAAAACCATGTATTGACACGCTTAAACATGATCAACCTTCACCTACATGTCCTATTTGCCTTCAGCGAGTGTCGCCTAACCGTGCACGATATGCAATAGTTCTACCACCACCTTGTGAGCATGACCCACACGGGACACCAAAGTACACTCTCCTAGCACACAATGAGAGCCTCAGGTCACTGGAGTTGCTCACAACCCGCAACCTGTGTATATCGGTTCTTTGGGCATTGATGACTGGTAATTACATTGCATGTGATTATTTCTCTGATTTTGACAAGTGATTCAGCTTCGTCTCCTACTCCCCAAGCCACGATATACGTTTTACACCCTTGGATACAAGACCTCCACATAACCAACATACTCATTAGCACTCCTCTTCGATGGCCGCAATGTATTCTCCAACACATACAATAGTCTTCACTTGTTTGCACATACTCATTCTTTTGACACCTAGTCTTAAGACAATGCCTAAGGCATTACCCAACGATGCAGCATATTTCAGGGGTTCAATGTGATTGTTGGGCGAATCATAGTTACCCTACACAACATCCCCTTTCTTCTACTGTCTGCAGTCGATGATTACGCTGTATCTCTATATACTGACTTGACATGTTCCATGCTTACTTGTAGTTGATAATGATCCATGTATATATTGTTTTACTACTTGCTCATTGTATGCGTCTATGCTTGTCTGATCACTACAAGCCCTAAGCTCTTGTTTATATTATTGCACACACATTGTTTGCTACATTACTTGCTTACACACATTATCTACTACATTACTTGCTTTAAATACAAGTCTACTACATTATTTTCTTTGCACATACATTGTCTGTTGCATACTTGTTTGACACAAGCAATGCCTCGCACACACATGATTGACACATATTGTTGATCACATTCTCACATAGGACATACTTGTTTGATACACATGTTGCTTGACACATGCTTCACACTCACAACTAACTATTACTAACACTAGTCAAGTCAGCATCACGATGTTGCGTCGGTTGTCCCGTCTTATGGTGGGCCCATCATGTAACGTCTTGTTATGTCATGTGGCAAACCCCAAAGGCTTCTTTAGTGTTGAGTCATGTGTATACTAACGTACTGCTCTGTCGTCGCTATTACACTCTTAGCTACTAATTTCTATGGATTACTAGACATGTTTACAATATGCTTACCCATGAGATGACACATATACTACTTGTTCTCTAATGATCATATCTGATGCATACTACTTTTACAACCATGTTTAGTACACACTTTATATGGTTTATACGCTAGATGATTTGAATAGACATGTTACAACTTAACCACTTTTCTCTTTTGAGTTGAGTGATACATGGAGGCATCCCTCACCTTAAAAGGGGGCATATTGTGGGCTTTCTCAGAAGTTCACACAAATCATAGCCGAGTGCCACAAGGCAGAGATTGATAGTGTTTCATATAGCTCGGAGCAGAGATTACATTATTCAGAGCAGATTTACATAGATTTTATACAGTTCATCATACAGACTCAGATACAGTAGTGACAATTACACGTTTTATAGCATAGTTCAGATACATTCATACAATTCAGAGAAGAGTTACATGGACTTTTATACAATTCATCATTCAGGTTCAAATACATTCATACAATTCATAGAAGATTTACATGGACTTTTCTATAGTTCATTATAAAGGTTCAGATACATTCATACAATTCAGATCAGATTTACATGGACAGTATACAGTTCATTATATAGACACAAACACATTGGTCACATTCATATCAGATTTAGAGTAGTTTAATCGCAAACATGACATTTCAGCTCCTTCAGTTTTCCAAGACTAATACACAGTTCTCTCAGGGGGCATAGTGGGTTTAGAATCCTTCAGTAGCCCAAGAACAATACATGGCTCCTGGGTAGCCCTAGACTGATACATGGCTCCCCCTATAGCCCAAGACTAATACATAGCTCCCTTAGTAGCCCAAAACTAATATTTGGCTCCCTCAGTAGCCCAAGATTGATACTTGGCTTCAAGGGCCCGATACTGATCTTACATGAGATATCACATTACCCGCAACATTTCAACACCTACTCAACATGGGGACAAGCTTCATGGCACAATATACATAGTACATACAGTAAATTGGGAGCATGGTTCGGCATAACCAATCAGGTGTAATCATTCTATGCACATTTTTACTTTAAATACTAAGATTTTCATATACTCGTTTCACATTACTATCGAGCATTGACACGCGACTTTTCCATGTGGTTGCAAGTTTCATATTGGATTGGTGCATGAACACATTCATAAGTTTCACACTACATTCATATGGTCGAGATGTGAGGTTTGCATTTACTTGTTTCTTTCTTTTAATAAACCATTTGTCATACAAGATTAAATGGGGGCAATTGTAGTACCCAAAATTGGGTAACGTGCACTTTGCCAATATAACATTAGCATTATTCCGACATTCTTCCCATTAATCCATTAACTGATCAAGTTGAGGCTCCTCCTACTCTATCACGTATCCCAATTCCATTAGTCCATAGTTGTTCTCGACAGCACCACAGAATCACTATACACTTTATAGAATACATCTACAATTTGTCACAAGTCTCAAAAATGATTCTAGCTTTAGCCTAGATAGGTTCGTGGGTCTAGGAGGGGCTCGGCCATAAACCTCTCCCTTGTACTCACAACGGTCATATTTTCCTATGGACAACTTAGCGTAGTCAACCTAGGCGGTAATTTTGCATCGGTTGAGCGAAAAATAATTTGAATGGTCACCTATATAAACACATCCACCCTAACTCTTTAGGTGGATCTAGGGACCACATATCAAAGGCTCCCGATAGGTTCGTGGATCTAGGACGAGTTCGGCCATGAAGTTGTCCCTTGTACTTACAACGGTCATTTTCAAATGCACAACTTAGCTCACTCGGCCTAGGTGTTACTTTTGGGTTGGTTGAGCAAAAATAATTTGAATGGTCACCTATATAAACACATCCATCCTAACTCATTTGGGGCATCTAGGGATCTCGTATCAAAGGCACACTCTAAAAAGAACATTGAGAAAAACATTAAAAGCACCCGTTCCTTAGACCGCTACGACATCAAGCTACTCAATTCTAATACATATTTATTGCTTCCTAGTGTCCCAGATTTCATCCTGAAATCTGTGACTACCCTATCCGAAAAAATTTCGTACTTTTAAAATAATGGGTCGTTTTGTGTTTTTATTGCCAGAAAGTTCTTGTATTGCGTCAAGATATTCTCAAAGAGCCATATTAGCCATTTTCGCCAAATACCCAGATGCCCAAAATTGTTATATTCTGTCGTCGGGATTTGTCTCATGGGAAATTTGTATTTAATTATTTTGAGCCCCGTTTGAGGCAATTTGCGCTCCGATTTAACCCTGTTGTGATTAAACATATCATTATTCCTATATATCAGAAGGGTTTTAACTAAGAATAAGTTTTGGGCTTTATTTGTGACTTTTGGCAATTTTTCGTGTTTGTGTTTCCGTTTCATTTTCTGTGAAATTTCTCTAGATCAATTCCTTTGCCAGGTTAGCCCGATTCTTGGCCTAGAGTATTCAGAGATCACATACGCACATTGTGCCAGAAGGAAGTCGCCATCAGAGGTCTAGTTCACTGGGAAAAGGCGAAGTCGTGCACTAAAAAGCCCCTGCAGGGTTGGGCGCATTTTTAGAAAACAAAGGATTTAAGTGGATCATGGGATTTCCGGGGCTGCCTTGCAGGGTAAAAATTCCCATTGCCATAAATTCTTAAAAATAGATTTCTTTTATGCCCAAAAGTGCGACCCCTTTAAGGAGAACATGGCAGCCTTTAAAGTGATTATTTTAATTAATTCTTCTTCTATTTATGGCGCCTAAACATGGAGAAAAGTCAACAAAGCAAGGGAGAATAAAAAGGATGGAAATAGATGGTCTAAATTGATTAAATTTAATTTATTAAAAGGCTGCCCTCTTCATGCTAAAAAGTGCGCCCCATTTGGGTGATATTTAATGCTTTTTGAAGTATTAAATGATTAAATTAATTTCTATTTTCAGTGGCTAAGGTCAAGGCACACTGTGAAGCTTCAGTTGAGTGAAGAGTGGATGTTTAAATTGGATTAATTTAATTAATTGGATGGTTGTCCTTAAACATGTTATTTTAACACATCAGTTAAAGAGAAGAGCATGATTTTTAATTAATTAATTGTCAGGAATAGGAAGGGCAATTATTAATTATAGAATTATGAGGGTTATATAAGCAGGGGCTGCCATAAGGATGAATTAATTAATTCACAGGTGAAGAAGTGCAGCCCAGAGGAAAAGTGCGCCCCATATTGAAGAGGATTTTGCTCAAAAGAAGATCAAATCAAGGCTAAAAGCTTCCAATTTTGGCACATGCATTGAAGGAGGCTGATTTGTGTCTGGATAATTGTTTGCATAAGTGATACAGGTGCTCAGGTGAAGTTGGAAAAATTCATGCTCACTTTGCATGCAAATAAAACATCAATTTTTGGGGCAGCAGGCTTGAATAGTGCAGATTTTTATGATTAAAATTCACTGTGCATGCTCCGGTTGCCATCTTTGTCTGAATTAATTGCAGGAGTTAGATACAGGTGCTTTTATAAAGAAAAGGAACTTATATCAATGTCCAATACATTGAATATTTCCTCCGAATCTGAAGGATTATCCAGATCTGCACCAGTTTTGAAGAATTCCAGTCAAATAAGAAGAAAAAGAATTGTTCAGACAAAGATAGACAAAGCTATGGCGAAGAAAGATGAAAAAGAAAGCACAACGGAGTCATGCATCACTTCTAAATTTGCAGATATTGGAGACATGGATCTAGGCTCGGAACCTCTTGCTGAATTGATAGACAAATCCAGAGCAAGAAAGACTTCACTCATGCGTGCAGATTAAAAGCAGTGGAATTATTCGAGTTGCAACTTTTCATCCACGGCCATTGCCAAGTTTGTTATGCAAGTGCGAGATCCATACCCGGATGCGAGATGCGGATGCAAATCTATATGCGATCCGATCCGAGATCCAAATCCCGATCCAAATCCTATAGTTAAAAGCTTAAGACAAAGGCTTCATCCTCTTGTTTCTAATGCAGCCCGTGTAAAAGTCAGTGCATGGAGAATTCCTTCCAAGATCTTGTGCAAGTGCTCCCATCTTCCAGTTGAAGCTTTCATTGAAGTTGCATTCACCCGGAGTGCTTTCCAGAATTTTTAATTGCTCATATGCAATTAAAAATAAAGAGTTATTTACAAGCAGAGACATCGTGATGCATGTACTGGAGAAGAACTGCAAAAGCTTCAAGGATAAAAGAGAAGACAAGGCGAAGGCAAAATTCCAAAGAACTTCTAGATCCAGCCGCTTCTAGACGCATCCAGATCCAGCCGCTTCCAATTCCAACTTGTTTCCAGATCTAGCTGCTCCCAAGTCCAGTTTGGTGAGAATCAAAGGCAAAAGAATCAGTTGCATGCAGACATGAAAAAGGACAAGACTGCAACTTTCCTCTTCCTTCTTCTTTCCTCCAACAAAGTAATTGAGCGATCAATTAAATTATACAACTTAAGTGATTGGTTTAAAAGTCATTACTTGAAGAAGTCAACTACTTGGAGATAGGTGGCGACGTGCAAAATAGAAGATTCTATCTTGATTCAAAATCATGCATGTCATGCAAAGAGGAATTCCAGAGAGAGATTGTCAATTGTTTCCTTTCCCACTTCCACATGTGTCAGTTCAACTAAAAGCTTCCGACTTGTAATTGCCCTCTACATTCTATAAGTAGAGGAAAAACCTTCGGATTAATGATCGAAATTTAAGTTAAAGAACCTTGTGTTCCAGGACTTTGTCTTTGAAACTTTTGAGAGCCACTTGAAGCAAAGGAATATACAGGAGCAGATTTCCGAAGAACTTTGTGTCACGGTGTATTGTGTTTCTTTTTTTTCTTAGATCTTTTAATAGACTTTGTGTTATTTCAAATCTAGATCTAGAGCTACCTTTGCTTATAATTCTGTGTTTATATCTATTGGTTTCTTCTATGTGCATGCAATCAACTCTGCTATCTATTGATTGGGATGCACATCTTCCCCATTTCTTCTTTGTGTTTACATAATTTCCTTCTTCTATAAATATTTCCTTTCTTTAAACAATTGCTTACTTGTTGCAAAACTGTTCAGTTATGGTTCATGAACTGAGTAGTTAAAGTAAAACCCCATTTAGATATTAGCATACTTTAATTGACAAATCTGACACGAGAGCCTCACCGGTAAATGAGGGAGATCTCTCTCATGATTGCCTAGGTTTTATGCTATGCAGAAAATCTAGCCAACACTTCCTTAGATCACAAATTCATGAGCTACAACTAAGTCACAAGTGTCTATCATTGCCAAGTGTGAGGGCCGAATTGTGGGCTCCATCTTCTTTATATTGTTTAGCATTCTCCACCTCATCATAGGATTAGGCAAACTACATGCGGCTTGATACCTCTTCACAAGATTGGTACATAGTGCATCGCTCATTACTTCAGTAGGTGTGCGGTGAGGTCAGTCCAACTCAAACCGTTACCAGCCCCTTTTTAGGATTGCATGTGAGGAGCAACAATATTCAGTCACTGGACAGTGGTCGCACAAATTCAAACCGAGATTCCAAATATTTTGACACATGTGAAACAGATCCTAAAATTAGAATTCAGCTTAAAGTATTAGGGGACCAGATTCGTATCCTAGAGAAGTTCGAACAACCTTGTCCTCCTAACAAAATTGTCCTAACAAAATTGTCCTCCAAGTCCCCGGATTTTATAGGCAAATGACAACATTCTACCCAACTTTTGCACCCAATTTCATCACAATGTCACACTTCGAGCTTAGTAAGCAAAGAACATCTCTTTAACCCTAAACCCTAACTATACTTTCATTAGCACGTGTATGGCATATCTATTGGCATTATCTAATCTACACAATTTAGAAATGTTGAGATTATTATTCTATTGTTTTGAATTGCATTTACACAAGTAATATCTAATAAAGAACATAAACCCTAATTTTCATATTACAAAAGGCTTATAAGGCACTATGCTCGATAAAAAAATCCAACTTGGTTTAAGTCCTTCATTTCATTCAGCATTAATGTCTATAGATTTTTATTAAATAAAGCTTAGAGATTATATCACCAATAGATTCTTAAAAGGCATTATATGCAATAAAAGCTCTGCCACTCCAAAATCCAGCTTTGGGGCACAAGTCCCCTAGTTTTGTTTCACATTAATATTTGAATTTTCAAATGAAAATTGGAATTTGGTGAGATGGCGAAAGCAATGAATTACATCCACCTTTCCTCTCCCTACTAACAAATGTTTTAAGGTACTTGAGTGATAAGTGGCTCCCCTTGCCTTATGATTACTACAAAAATATACAAGGAAAAATGTCATTAGGGTAATACCTATCGATGGAGGTCATCTTGAGATGACTTAAACACACGGATGAAATCCCACAAAAATGAATAATCTAATATAAATATTGTTAAAATGCATTGATATTGTGGATAGTCGAAAGGGTCGAACATAATGATAAAATGATTAATCCGTCACGAGGGTGACACGAGCTCGAAATCCCAAATCACGACAAGGCAACTCATAACCCAAAGGGAACATCAAAAGGGCTTTGGAGTATAGAAATATAGATAAGTGTACGACCTAGGTTCAATCCCACACAATAATAAGGCAACTTACTGTCTCAATTCCAATTGTAGGAATAAAGGGGGTTTCTATTTTACCTTGTATATATTGTTATAAATTTATAGCCCTTGACTTTTGATCTTATTACTAAGGTCAGGATAAAACAGGGCCTAGATAGTCTACCTACAACATATATACATAAGGGAACAAAACTGAGGTCACTTCCAATAGAATGAACCCTCTTTATATATATATATATATATATATATATATGTATGTATGTATAAAAGACACACTAAGGCATTGTAGAGTTCATCTAAAGAAAGGGGAGCATCACAATGTTTTCTGTCCAGAGAAGACAGCTTAGAAGGAACCACTTCCACACAGTGCTGCAGAGCTACAAGAATTTCTTTAGATGGCGTCTGGGCCTGAAAAACCAGGGTATAATGATCCGTAAAGGTATTGACCATATCAGGGAGACTTGTGATACGATCATGTCAATTTTAAATTCACAACTAGGTGTGATACTTATATTTTTCCAATCAATTACATGTTTAGAGTTATAAACATACTTTAAAAAAAAAACTAACATAACAAACATTATAAATTATGGATAATTTGGGAGGTAAAGCCAGTTTGTAAGCTAATTCCCTTATCTTTTCCAAAATTTCAAATGGTCTGCGAAATCAAGGAGAAAGTTTTGCATATTTTCCTAATTTTAATGAGTTATGCAAGGCCAACCCAAAACATAAGGTGTGAAAGTAAAAGAGTAACTAACAGGCCAAATGAGTAGAAAAAACCCAAAATCAAGAGGGGACAGGACCATTTGGCTTGGGAATAGACTATTGTAAAAGTTGAGGTTGTTTTTAGGTCACAGCAAATCTAGCTGCTAATTAAGTGTATGAGATACCCTTTGAAATTCTCCAAGTGGATTTCTTTTCAATTATATTATATAATGTACAGATTATGTGTACATAAAGGAGCTGAACTGAGGCCACTTCTAATACAATGAATCCTCTTTACAACTATATATAATGTATATACGTAAACATTGAGATTGTTGTTTAGGTCACAGCATAGCCAGATGCTAATTAAGTGTCTGAGCCCCTTTGAAATTATACACAAGGATTTCTTTCCATTTATTTTATATAGCAGTCAAATTTTATATAAGTAGGGTTTGACCTCGTTATCTAAGCTGGAGGATAACTATATACATAATTATACCTTCTAACGTGCTTCAAGTTAAATTGGTGTATAGGACCTATTAAAGTATATTTAATTAGATAGACTATTGTTTTGATTATTGTTAAGCTTTTTGTTGATTCTCCACAACTTTATTTGATTGTCTTGGTTTAGGGTTTCATATACTATTTTATGAGTGGATGATTGGATAGAAATACATGAAAGCGACAATGAGGACGAATTTGTCAAATAACATTTCATCTGAAGTTGAATAGAGCTTTGTAAATTATGCTCTATTAAGTCCTCACAACTCAAGCAAATTGTCCCTTGCAGAAAATAAAGAAAGTTATCAATCCCTAAAACAAATTCCAGTTATTCAGACGTGGTAAATGAAGTAGAATGTAAGCAGAATCATTACTTCGAGCTAAACAAGGCTCTAACCTACATAATTTACCTATGCAATGCTAAATATTCATAAATCTACAATTTTACGATTTTCTCTCGGAATGGATTAGAATGACTGGCTAAACATAAAAATAAATAACAGAAAAACAGAGTGATCAGAAGGGCTTACCTTAATCTCATCGGATGCTCCATAGGGTTTGACTGAGAGCAATTCAACACCTAATTGCGATGGGAGGCGACTACAAGACTTAAGAGTATGACAAATTATTGTGTCACATAGAGGCTCGAGGAGACTTGTTTCATGTAAATTGGTTCAGAATTTGTTCAATTGTTCAAATTAAAGACAAGACTCTTTTGTTATAATAAGTTCACTTATCAGATATGCGGGGCATCTTTATTCATATCAAAGAAATATATATATATACAAAAATGAGCTCCTACATAATAAGAGTCAACTCTCGTATCTCTCCTTAATCTCCTAGAATTATTCTCAACTTCACATCAATCTCTTTCCTATGATTTCTCGCTCACCTATTTTGATGATGAGATAAATACAACTAATACATCTTAATATGAGCATGTATTATTATTATTCTCACACTCATATAACCTTACATATGATGAGTTGTCCATAACATTATTGTACTCACATAATATTAAAGTTGTCCATAACATTATTGTACTCACATAATATTAAATTATGTGAGCACTAATACAAATAATAAATATCCGTAACATTCCCCTTTAGTGCAAACATGAGAGAAGAGAAACACATCCGACAAATGTTGCTCCCTGAAAATACTGCTTAGACCAGGTACAATTCCATGTTAGTTTGAAGAGAGTGATTGTTCTTATTGAGGTTCCCCAAGACCCGAGGGTTGTGAAGTCCTTTCACGGTCATGTGAGATACTACCAACAGTCCATCAAGAATTTTGCATGTGTTCTACCCCTTGATGTCTTGACCAGCAAGAGAATACCTCAGTGTTACATGGGGACACATCACCCCTATTTCTCAGCCATCCCAAACGTCCAAGACATTTCAGGGCCTTGGGGACAGGGATGAAACGTCCCTCACACGCACCCTCCTATGCAAAAAGGGGGACGTCACCCAAAAAGGGGTCGTTCCAAGGGGGACATTTAACATCTTCCTCAGAATGTCCCCTTTTTTAGAGGACGTTCTAACGACCCCTGAAAAAAACATTTCTTTTTCAATGTAATATAATTTTTTTAATTTGAAAGATTTAAATACTAGTTTAGATATCTTAAATATAGCTATTTGAAAAACACCAATATGTATCAATCTCAAGGCACTTATCTTGGATTTGTCACATGGTTTCACTCATTGAAGGTTTCCACATTGATTTACAAATTTTCCGATGTCTACTAATGGATGGCCTCAATCGAGCTGCACCATTGTGTTGGGCTTGAAAATGAAATAAATTTGGGAAGGCCCTAATGTTCTCTTGTACTTTAAGATTTTTTTTGAAGCCTTTCATTTCTATTTGAAAAAAATCTCTACGTATAAACCTAATTAAAATTCACCGTGGAAACTCCAATTTCCAATCACTTAAAAAACTTGTATGTATAATTTTATATGAAGTGAACGGTTGTGTAAATGATAAAAGCAGTAAGGTATAGACCGTAACATTTTTACATATAACCTGACTGTGTTGTATTACAAAGACATAATAAGAATCAGGAGTGATATATGAATGCAGAAATTTTCCAGCACAAATGTGGACAGTGGACTGTCACAGACTGCTATGGCTTCCACATTTCAGAAACCCCCAACATGTTATTCCTCATTTTGAAGATACAAATGTCGAATCTCTAATTAGACCTGCTTGCTCCAGTCTACCCTTTTCCTACTAGAAGGAATTTTCTGTTGCAAACTGACATTGAGAAAAATGATAAGCTGTGTTATTTTTGTTTCCTTGAAATTTCCAAAACTTTCTAGAATGGGCTGCAGCACAGATAAAGTTGCCAAGAGGCCTTTTTGGAGCCTGTAAAGAAAATTGGCTGTTAATAAAAAAATTGATTTATATATATGTATATATATATAACAGCTGTCCCCCACCATCCCTAAAATCTGAGAAATATTTTGTTATCTTGGAAACCCCATCTCCATGTACGCCCACCCCGCGTCCCCCGACCCTGCGTCCTGAAGGCTTGGGTAACTATGGAATACCCTTTATCTGGACAGGAGCAGCAAAATGTATTTGAAGGTCCGAAGTCCAAGTCAATAAATTGAAGTAGTCTAGCCTACCCTATGAAGAACAAGATATCATGTGCATGTTGATACCTCAAATTACTCCATAGGAAGCACTTTGGCTTAGGAAGGAACTCTCAATCTAAATTGTTCTAGACTTTTATTTAAAGTGGACATGAATTATAACACAACCAAGAGGGAAGCACCACATGTGCTGTATTCAGTGCAAAAATGAAGACATTATCTATTTGCCAATCCATTTGTTTTTCTAGTGTACCATCAAGCTTTGCTCTGCCTAGTGAACAAACTGGATATTCAAGAGCACGTCAATTGTTACTATTATTACAAGAATAGCTTTGAATATTATAATTAGTCCAAGCAAGCATCATGTGATTGCAGACCAACTTTAAAGGATTCAATTCAGAAAATCGCTACAGAGAATCCCTAAGGCTCAAATTTTCAAAAATAAAAAAATTATCATCCTAGCATGAAAACATAGGGAACTTATTTCCTACAAAAGCATTTATTTAGTATTTGATATGAATAAAATGAATACAGAATAAAACAGAAACCGATATAGCAAAACATGTAACCTTAGATGATCGAAATCCATGGCAAAGGACAATAATCTGTCTCGAACCAGTATCATCAAAAATTCCCACCAATGTCTCCCGATACTTGTTTGTAATTGTAATCTTCTCCTGCAATTAAAAGACTATGTACCAGTTAGGAAAAGAAAAAGAATAAATATCAATCACAATCCCACGTGAATCATTGACTACTAATATCTACCACAGCATCCCATTCTCTCAAATAGTATATCATTTGCATCGTCAAGACTAAGTGTTTATTAAAGTAGTGACTAAAATGTACTTTCTTTGCAACTACCACATCCAACGTTGTATAAGACAAGTCACAATTTCATGATATATTTCCAAATCAAGACTTTGCTGCAATAGTTATTCACTTCAAGACCTTACCAAATAGAATATCATTAGCGATACTTTTGCAGAACCGAAAGTCTTCCTAATCAAATTGAAGTCTCCTAGAGTCGGTGCTGAATGATACATTGCTCCCTAAGTATCCCAAGACTGATACACGACTCCCTCAGCAGCCCTAGACTGATGCATGCCTCCCTCAGCAGCCCAAGATTGATACATGTCTCCCCCAATATCCCAAGACTAATACATGGCTCCCTTAGTAGCCCAAAACAAATATTTGGCACCCTCAGTAGCCCAAGATTGATACTTGGCTTCAAGGGCCCAATACTGATCTTACATGGTTACCCACAACATTTCAACACCTACTCAACATGGGGACAATCTCCATGGCACAATATACATACAGTAAATTGGGAGCATGGTTCGGCATAACCAATCAAGTGTAATCATTCTATGAACATTTTTACTTTAAATACTAGGACTTTCATATACTCGTTTCACATTACTATCGAGCATTGACACACGACTTTTCCATGTGATTTCAAGTTTCATATTGGATTGGCGCATGAACACATTCATAAGTTTCACACTACATTCCTAAAGATGTGAGGTTTGCATTTACTTGTTTCTTTCTTTTAATCAAACATTTTTCGATACGAGATTAAAAGGGGGACAATTGTAGTACCCAAAATTTGGTAACGTGCACTTGGCAATATCACTTTGGCATTTATTCCAACATTATTCCCATTAATCCATTAATTGACCAACTGAGGCTTCTCCTACTCTAACCTCGTATCCCATTTCCATTAGCCCGTAGTTGTTCTCCACCTTAGCACCTCGGGAATCACTATACACTTTCCGAATACATCTACAATTTGTCACTTGTTTCAAAAATGATTCTAGCTTTAGCTGAATAGGTTCGTGGGTCCAGGAGGGGTTCGGCCATGCACTTGTCCCTCGTACTTACAACGGTCATATTTTCAAATGCATAACTTAGCTTAGTCAACCTAGGCAATACTTTTGGGCCAATTGAGCGAAAAATAATTTGAATTGTCACCTATATAAATGCATCTACCCTAACTCTTTAGGGGCATCTAGGATCTCATATCAAAGGCACATGATAGGTTCGTGGGTCCAAGAGGGGTTCGGCCATGAACTCCGTCCCTTGTACTTACAACGGTCATATTTTCAAATGCACAACTTAGCTTAGTCAGCCTAGGTGGTACTTTTGGGTTGGTTGAGTAGAAAATCATTTGAATGGTCACCTATATAAACACATCCACCCTAACTCTTTGGGGGCATCTAGGATCTCGTATCAAAGACACACTCTAAGAAGAACATTGAGAAAAACATTAAAAACACCCGTTCCTTAGACCACTACAACATCAAGCTACTCAAATTCTAATACATATTTATTGCTTCCTTAGATCACAAATTCATGAGCTACAACTAAGTCACAAGTGTCTATTGCCGAGTGTGAGGGCCGGATCATGGGCTCCATCTTCTTTATATTGTTTATCATTCTCTATCTCATCATAGGATCGAGAGGAACTACATGTGGCTTGATCCTCTTTGCGCAGTATTAGATACGTAGTGCATCGCTCATTACATCACTAGGAGTGTGGTGATGTCACCAACTCAAACCGTTAACCCCCTTTTTTAGGGTTGCATTAGAGGAGCAACCATATTCGATCACTTTAGACAACTATCGCACAATTTCAAACCCGATTCTAGATATTTTGACATAGGTGAATGTACGCACCCAAAATTGCACATGCTACATTGTCGGAAAACGATTACAAAAGTCCCCAATGATGATTCATATCCTTTCGAAAGATGTTTGAGCTCCAAAACCCATTCGCAGTATATATTTGTAGCCTAGACATCCCTACTTAGCCCTCACATGCTTTTTCCTAGCTTCCCGCTACATTTTAGAGTAGTTTTGACCTTTAGTGTCAAAACTGCCACCCTGCTTGGGCGGCGATCTGTGCAAATTTTAGAGACAGCTTCACTCGTGTTTTGACTCAGAATTCTCTCACTTAACTTCCGTTTTAGACGTGTTGCTTGTTCGTTTTAGATGATTCCAAGGCCCAACTGCCTTGTGCAATCTATTCTTGCACTTCTATTTGTGATTGATGGTTGTTAATAGTTTGAACTCCCTCTTCACTTTTGTTATGTCCTCCTTTGGCTATCAAATGGCTTCAACCATTGCCCAGCTAAATTCCTATAAATACCATGCTTGTGTGCAAGCAAAACCTAGAAAAATTTGTATTCTTGCTATTGCAAAGTTGTTGCCTTTCTTGCTGGAAATTGCCAAAGCCAATCTCAATTCAATTGTGCTTGCACTCTTCCACTTGCATTGCTTCCCAGTTTGCCAATTCAAGTTGTTGTTCCCGCATCCTTCTTCTTTTGTTGTTGTTGCATTCCCATCCATTGGACTCACATGGACACGGATTGAAAGGATAAACTGAGGGGACAATACTCTAACAACCAGATTTGCCACAGTTCTTGCAATATCCAAGTTGGAGGTGTTGTTTGATTCATTCATGCAATTATCAATTCTGAATTTATCATTTCAAAGTTCATATCAAATACAGTAGATAAATCCTTTCATCGTTTCAATTATCAAGTCGTCGGTAGATCAGATCAAATTAGAAAGTCTGTTCTTCAACATTACTAGGGAAGTTGCAGGAATAATAGCTTCTCTGAGGTGTGATTTATTCTCTGTTTTTGAGGTAAGATTGAAGGTTTTATTTGGAAGATTTCAATTAGTTAATTGTTTAGGATTTAGATTAACACCATTTACACAAGCAGTTAGCTACACCTAGTTAATTGTTTGTATTAGGTTCATTTATTATATTAGAAGTTTTGTTCTTAAATATCAGAAAATAGTCCAAAAATATTTCCTTTGTTAGATTAATCGTTCATTTGCTTTGTTCATTTATATTCTAGAAAATACAAAAACATAGTTTAGATTTGATTTGCTTTATTAGTTTGTTTTAGTTAATTAGATGCAATCACATTTCATATGACTATTACGGGCCCCAAAGAACCCAAAGATTTTAGCTTCCAAAACCAGTAATACCACAACCAAACCTAGCGGTTCCACTTGCAAACATAGATCAAGGCCTTAGGTACAACGTTTTCAAGACAACTAGAGACGTACAAAGAATCAACCGACAACTAGACGCATTAAACATTGAAGACGATAAAGTGTTTGAGTATTGGTCAAATCAACCAAATTACAGACTACCTTGAGCATCTATATGACCATCAAAGGTCCGCAGCAAGAGAAAACTTTCGGCTGTGATCCACTGGTCCCGCAACCAAACGGACCTGAACTGCTCACGGACATTGATACAAGACTCCGTCTTCTTGTCCTCAAGACCCCGGCCCGATACGCCAAGAGGATAGAACAACTCAACGTGCTAAACATTGCAGCCGATCAGGCTTACGATTATTGGACCACCCCTGAGCATAGATTGCCTAACCGCCCTTGGGCTTAGGCTCTTGATCATTCTTATGACCATAGAGGGACCACGACCAGAAAGAATTTACGGTTGTGATCCTACGGTTCCCCAACCAAACGGAACCGAGAACCAATTGGACGTAGACACCGGATTGAGAGCATTAGTCTTTCGAACCTCTCCATTGCCGCCCGATATCATTAGGCAATTGAACGTTCTAAACGAAGAAGCTCATCGAGCCCTCTCGTTTTGGACCGAACCCACCAACCGCCCATAGAGCTGAACGGAATCACGCCTCTCACTTTTAATTGTTCCATGACCTTGTCTGGACAGATTTACGAGGCCCCATTCAGTTTCCCACGAGTTCCACAACCAATGATGGATATCTCCGGAGCTTGATATTGACTGGAGTCTCCATGTTGCCATCCTTTCCGATTTCTCCATTTGAGCCACCCAGGTTAGAGAGGCTTTCATCGCGCTTGACGAGAAGATCCCACCATTGCAAGTTAGAGGTGTTGCATTGCCTTGACAACCTATCCGCACACTATCGTCCATTACCATATTCGCTACCACCTAGCCATTCATATTTTCTACACCGGCTGCCTCGGCATGACCTCGGGAGTCGAGTGCGGTTGAAAGTCACATGTTGATTTTCTTCCGTATAAATTGGTGAACCCGACGTGAAGAGCTAGTCTCTTTTCATATCCATTTTCTTCGTCCATCTTCCTCTTTCCCATTATTCTAATGCAGTATTCTTATACCCCGAATATGTCGAGATACGACGAATACGGCCGACCCATTCTAGGTCTTGAAGCATATAACTATCACATGGGTAGACAACAACAGTCACCCTCCCTTTCTACATGGGCAGACAATTATTCAAGTGCCCATCTTCAAACTCCTCCTCCACAAGGGACCAATGTTGGTTCCTTCGTATGGATTGAGGAGCTGGACCAAATCACACACACACATCTGCCTGAGCACTCAAGCTCTAACAACATGACTTTCACTGGAGAGACAGCTCGTCTCCTCGAGTCTTGTTCAGACAACCCATTAGTATGTAGTCTGATCAACTCCCACATTTGGACGAGGAATATTTGGCACATTATGCTAGAAGTGAGCAGCGCTTTCAAAACATAATGAATCAACCTCTTGATAGGCTACAAGGACATAATGATGTCTTGCTTTAAAATAACAATACTACCCCACCACCAACAAGAAATGTTGCTAATGAGGGGTGGTCTAACAACGAGCAATTCATAACGAGGATATCACATTCCTCAACAACCTACAAAGGTTCAACAAAGATGTGCCAAAGCAAAACACAACTCCGTCAATGGGTGAAGTCATCTCAACATTAGTGGATAAAGTCAGAGAATTGGAAATTGCCCAAAATACTCAAACATCATATACTTGGGCAAGGAAAGATTCCTCCTTATCAGCAAAGCTATGCCCAAGCACCTACTGCACAGACTCCTCCAGTTTATACAGGCGCTCCAAGCCCCGGGGATTTGCTAATCGTGATAGGCACCTTGGGTATGCCCCCCAACGCCACATACGAATACCCACAACAGGCACCAACGAAAAGTGTGTTCTCAAATGCCATGCCATCTGGAAATGCAACGTTCCCTGGCTTTGTGCCTTCAAATCCGTATCAAAGCAATCAACCCCCTTACATGCACATGTATTCTAAGTCACCACAAGGGGATATGTACACTTACCTAAGCCCATATGGTCAGCCACAGGGATGCCTTATGCCCTAACGAATGTATACACTACACCATTTCAACAACCGATGCAACCTCCACCTCCCCAACAAGGATCTTCAATGGTTGAGACATACGCAATGGGGACCTATTCCGAATACCTTAAGGAGCCTCTCGACTTCTCCATACGGACTATCATGCTCCCGAGACCCTTGTTAGATCTTCCAAAATTCAAAGGGAGGGTGATCCTAATGCACACATTAAAGCCTACGCAACTACCATTCGAGAGTTGCTCCCGTGGGATGCAGTTGTCACAAAAATCTTCCCTAAGACCTTAGAAGGTATCGCTCTCGATTGGTATTACAAGATACCGGAGGCTTCGATACATTCCTTCAAGCAACTCGTGTCAGAGTTTATTAAGGCTTTTGATATGAACAAACTTCTAAGGATAGGAATCAGAGAATTCCTTCATATCAAACAAGAGCACAATGAATCTGCTGCCCATTTCATCCAAAGATGGCAAAGCATGTCCTCTATTCCTCTACAAGCACTCCAAACATGGATCAAATGGAGCTTTGCAATCTATTCCTTCACTCCCTTAATAGGGAAACAAAGGAAGAAGTTCAAAATTTCCCGCTAAGGAGCTATGAAGAAGTATTGGAGGGTGCTCTCCGAATTGATCAGCAGCTATAGATAGTGGTCGCAAGACCTATGGAACAAACGGGAGGTTAGTCACTCCCAACCAAGGTAACTCCGGTTACCCCAACAATACGAACAATAATCAGGGACCGAAGGTCCTCAACAAGAATCGTGGGGTTACAACTAACGGTGTTACCGATCAGCCAAAGAAACCCAATGTTGTTAGCACGCCCAATACAAGCACTAACAACAATGCAAATGGCAATAACCAAAGAAATAACAATTTTGCGCCAATAATCAACGTTGTGGACTTTAATCGTCCTCAACAGCAACAACAACCACAACAACCAAAACAAGTGCAGGACCCAAGGCCCTAGTCAGTACCCAAGTAGGTATCCAACCAATTCCAAAATCAGGGGCAAGGGTTCCCAAATTTTAATTATAACAATCAGCAATTGAACAATGATCAAAATTTCGGACCACAACAGAATGCAAACCAAAGACCTCGGGATTACAATCCCGATTTGTACTGCGGTTTTCACAGGGTCCATGGGCACGACACAAGAACGTGTGCGATTGTAACAAATTTCTACAACGTTTGCCAAAAGACCAAAGACAACTCTTTGTAGATATGTTTCTAACAAATCTGACATCGCCAATGCAAAACATGTATGCAAGGCTGGTTTCTCCTCAGAACACATTGCTTAGGATCTTTAATGATCCTCTCCCCACACACCCTAAGGATGGTAAGCTTGATCCCCATGGTTCAAACAAGGGTACTTTGGTGGGGCCAACGATCATGAAGCATCGACTTCTTCAAATACGCTAGTGGCACCTCCTTTGGATGCTCGACAACAAACAAAAATTGTGGGCCTCGTAGAATTAGAGATTGAGCCTGAGGTAAATGCTACGACTAGAGCTTGAGATTATTCATCACAACCCACACCCATTTATCCATCAATATCGATGGCATTCAAAAAACACTTACAAAGCCGGTAGGGGCATATGATTTAATCAATGACTTAACAAAGACCTTTTCTCACATTTCCTTCTTGGATTTGCTGAAGAACTCCCCCGCTCATAGAGATGCTTTGTTAGAAGCATTGGGTCTTGGTCATTTGATCAACATTACTCCCCCTCTGGAAGCACAAGTAAACCACATAGACTTTGACGTCTACCCTCCTGGGCAACCAGAGAGGGATGTTGGATTTGTGTTCGACATCAAAGCAAAATGCCGACAGATGCCAAAATTGCACGTAGAGGTGACCCAACCTTGCATTTACAAGTATGGATCTACAATAACTACGTTAAACGCACAATGGTTGATGATGGGGCGGCAGTTAACATAGTCCCCTTCACTTTTCTCCAAAAACTAGGATATGGAGAAACAAATTGTTCCTCAACACGAAATACGCTGAGGGGTTATGATAGCCTCAAAGCAACTTCAATAGGGACCATAGTGTTACCGGTTACCTTAGGACCCAAGACGGTTCTCATTGAGTTCTATATTATAGATCGGAAACCAACTATAATATGATTCTCGGTCGTCCATGGATACATCGCATGAAGGTGATTCCCTCCACATTGTTTCAGGAAGTAAGATTCCTGCATCTAGGGAAGGTCTTCGTGGCGCAAGGTGACCTGAAGCCTTTGATATACACCTAGAAAATTTGAAGAAGAGACCGGATTCCATTCTAAGTTCGAGCTTCCAACAAACCAACTTAACAAACCAACTAGTTCAAAACCGTAAAACAAAATTGGTTCCCACAATAGAGTTAGAAGTCACGGGCTTGATCGAGGGCATTCTGCGGTCAAGGATGAAACCGTCATCATAGAGATAGTATCATTAGGAACCACAACAAAGATTGTCGAGTTGTTGGAGAAGGATCTACCCATTCTCCTTCCATTTGATTCTATGGGCATAGGACATGCCCTAGGACTCGCTCTCTTCCAAAGAAACGAAGTTTGCATGGTAGAAGTAATGAAGCAAAAGGAAAAGATACGAAGAATGATCCAACGTCCATTTTCCCGAGTAACTATTGGACTCTCCATTTCGATGGAGCCAAATGTCATTTCGGTGTTGGGGCAGGTGTGATCCTTACTTCTCCTGAGGGAAGGGTTATGTCATTCACCTTCAAGTTAAACTTTGAGTGTACGAACGGGGCTGAATATGAAGCCCTCCTTCTTGGTCTCATTGTAGCCAAAAGGATGGGTGCTTTGGTAACATTAGAGTGCTAGGTGATTCACAACTAGTCGCAAATCAAGTGTCTAAGGTATATGAGACTAGGGCCGAACATATGCAACTCTACAAAACAGCAATGCTTAATCTAACAAAGGGTTTTGACTTCATATCAATTGAAGTAATTCCACGAGAACAAAACCTTCTCGCGGATTCTATAACAACTTTTGCTTCCTGTTTCACTCCAAGTAGTGAGTTGGAAGATACAAGCTTCACGGTATTTAGTTCGCAAAATACCAAAGAACTCCGATGTTGACATACATAGAAGCTAAGAATAAGACTATCATCCCAGACCACGTTGAAAATGATGAAGCAACTCTTGGGTATTTAAACGCTTACGCAAAGTTACATCTTGCTCATCATAAGGTTGACCTTTCCCTTATCCCACATTCTTCTTCCTACTTTGGAAATCCCATGATAGAGTCTTCCTCTAGGGAAGGTCTTGAAATTTATGAGGTAGGGGAAGAGGGGGACTTTGAGCTACTTCCATCCCGCCTAAGTTTGAGGAGGGTAACGCCTCCTTGATTGAAGGAACGATCGATATAAACATCGGGATGGAGGAAGAGCCAAAAATTATGAAGCTAGGATCTTCTCTAACAGCAGAAGAGATAAAATACACACGTAAATTCTCAAAGAACACTCAAAAGCTTTCGTGTTTAATTACATAAAGATGACGGGAATCACTCCTGACGTTGCAGTCCATAATCTCGTCACCAAGTTAGATGTAAACCGATTAAGCAAAAGTCAAGGCCTATGAAGCCAAAGGTGGCTCTCATGGTAAAAGAAGAAGTGATGAAACTCTTGCAAGTAGGGTTCATCAAACCAGTTGACTACTCACAATGGGTATCCAACATCGTCCTGTTCTCAAAAAGAATGGAAAGATTCGCATTTGTATTGACTTTGGGACATTAACAAAGTATGTCCCAAGGACGATTTCCCGCTGCCCTCCATTGATGTTATTGTTGATGTGACAACTGGTTATGAGTTGTTGTCTCTCATGGATGGGTTTTCGAGATACAACCAAATTAGGATTTATGAGGAGGATCAGACAAAGACAACTTTCATCACTCCTTGGGAACTTATTGCTTTGCGCGGTCATGCCATTCGGGCTGAAGAATGCTAGTGCAACTTACCAACGTTCCATGACGTATATTTTCCATGATCTTATCCACAAGATTGTGGAGTCTTACGTTGATGACCTCCTAGCCAAGGCTAGAAAACGGTGCGATCACCCCGAGGTGCTTCGTATCATTCTCTCTCGGTTAATCGAATACGGCGTCACGCTAAATCCAGAGAAATACGTATTCGGTGTAATGGGAGGCAAACTATTGGGATACATCATATCTTCACGAGGGATTGATGTAGATCCACCAAGATCGAGCGATCTTTGAAATGATTCCATCGTCAAACGAGTCTGGCATCAAATCTTTTCTTGGAAAACTCAGTGCAATCCGAAGGTTTATCTCTGATCTAACCTTTCTATTCAGCCGATCATCAACAATTTATTAAAAAGGATTGTTGCATTGATTGGACAGAAGAGTGCAATAAGGCGTTTGAGTCGGTAAAACGATTTTTACTATCTCCTCCCATACTCATGCCGCCTAAATCAGATCACCCCTTAATTATATATTCACGAGCTATGGATGTCTCATTAGCTTGCATGCTAGCTCAAGAGGATGATGATAAACGAGAACGTGCAGTCTATTTTATCAGTCGAACATTGCTTGACTATGAGACACGTTACACACAAGCAGAAAAGGAATGCCTTGCTATAGTCTTCGCAATGAAGCGATTAAGACATTACATGCTTAATCAAGAAACAAGAGTCATTGTTAAAACAGATCATTTGCGGACGTTTCTCACACAAGGGTCCTTATCTAAGAAAGTTGGACGCTTCATAACTATGATGGGCGAGTTTGAGCTAACATTTGTTAATCGAAGTCCATCAAAGGAAAAATCATTGCGGATGACGGTTGGTGATAACCCATTAGATGGAGGCGATCTAGTAAATCTGACTTCCCTGATGAATGTGTGTATTTTGTTGAAACCAAGCCTCCCATTTTTGAGTGTCCATGGTATTCCGATATCATTAATTTTATTATGGACCATAAGTACCCTAAAGGGGCCACATCGCAACAAAGAAGACGGCTACGTTATCATAACCGGATGTGCCGCAATATAAACAAGAAGGTCTACAAACGTGAAATATGTGAGGGAGATCTGGTATTAAGACTTGACAACCGGGTAGACAAAAAGACTAGGGAAGGTAGGAAGTTTAGGCCCAAGTGGTTACATCCATATCGAGAAATAGAAGACTAAAAAAATGGGGCATTTCGCCTATGTACGCTAGAAGGTGAAGAGTTTAGCGAATTTGTCAACTCTCTTCACCTGAAGAGGTATTATGCATGATTCACCTGCATTTCCACATGTACATTACTACATCCGCATTGCATTTTCATCTGCCAGTTTATTTCGTAAATTTGTAATCAAGGGACTTATTCTTATAAAGAATTCCTAAAAACTTCTTAAAATATTGGCAAAACATTCAAATCATATCTCTTCAAATCCTCATGGTATCATCAATTGTTTGAACCATTTCATCAGTTCAAACAAGATAAGACAAGCTTTGACAGTAACCATACCAAGGCCTGCATACTTGGTTCCACTCGTAGTTTCTTCTAGATTAGGTGTCTTTCCATACGGTCTGTTCTAGAAGCTTCATGGTGTCACATCTATCCCATGTACATCTCTTTGGAAATAAGAACATTCTAAACATTTTTCCTAGATAAATATGTCAAAAACAAATTAACAAAAAAAATTTATTTTACACATTTCTTTGCCCTACCAACCTTCGGTGTTGAGCCTGCGTCTCTTACTAGTGGCGTAGGGTTGGGAAAAGAGAGAGGTGCCCTTACTCGCCTATGCCTTGTCCATGGTGATGAGCCCATACTTCCTACTGGTAGCATGGGGCAAGGTGTAGAAGGCAAGTGTAGGGGTCTCTTCGACAAACTAGAAAGTTGAAGGCGGTTCATTCGAATCTTGTGTAATCATAAATCAGAACAAAGTGAATTAGATGTCCAAAATTCCAAAAGAGTTTAAAACCTCAAAACCAGATTTTGTCAACCAAGTGGCCATCTACAAATCTAAGTCTAGATAAACTAGAAAGCAATTCACATTTTAAACTATGTAGCAAACTTGAGTAGAATGAGGTTGTAGGTTCTCAATTTGGTTTTTGCCAAATCCTTGTCTTTCTCTCATCATTACCATTCAACAAATATTTGTAACTTGCGCCCCTCTGGCTCTTGGTGTTGAGCCCTCGCATCTTACCGGTTGCGTGGGGTTAGGAGTGGGGCAAGTTCATCCTTCTATCATATCACTCTTTCATCACGTTTTGCCAAAACAATACGAAGTATCGAAAATTGCTTAGAGAAACTAAAGTTCAACATTACAATGCATTTGCATTATCATATATCAGCATTACAAAACACAAAAAGAAATCATTCTGTTAGCATTCATATCCATTGCATACATTCTGAAAAGCATACAAAAGCGAAGTTCTAAACATCTAGAGTACACATGTGAAGTGAGCCAAGAAGAAGTCAACTCAAATACAATGAATTACCGAACCAAAAAGAAGAGTCTGTATATATATCATAATAAATCGAGTTTGTGTACAATGTCATCACGCGCTAGGCATGGTCAAAACACTCGCAATGAGCCCAAAATATACCAAAAAATCGTATAAATGCCCGACAAAATGGCAACTAAGCAATAAAAGGCCCAATGGCCTATCAATCCCTATGGGATCCCTAAGACGGTGCACGGCTGCGTCCAGGACTCCTACTACACCTACGACGTCGAGAATGCACTGAATGGTGGGAGTGCTCATGATGGCAGCCACTGCCTGCGGTCTCACTACGAGAACAGCTCCGTCGCATCAATCTCTCACTGCTCATCTCTCGTATGCGGTAACCTGAGTACGAAGAGAAGTCATGATCTTTGCTGCCCTCCAATAGGTGCAAACACGTCAGTGTCTCTGTCGGTTGATAATGGCTGTCATGTGTCCTCGATCAGCTCGGCTCTTGTCTTCCCCGAAGCGATCAACAAGGTGTCCATGCACACCCAACGAATAAGATCTCGCCATCCCACGTGCAATCACTACAAACAAAGAGAAACGCAGTTTAGTTAAAGCTACAAGGATCAAAAATAAATACCAACTAACATTTCCAACTAACAAAGTCAAGAGAAGAGTATCAACATACTCGGATCTCCCTACATCCATGTGGGGTTGACTAGCACAACCGGAGGCTGCTGCGTGCAGTACCCGGCTTTGCCTCCTCTCCTCCTGAGGCTACGCGTTGTCCCATGACACCCCTCATCTCCTCCCTTGTCTCGAGGGAGTAGATCCTCTGAGACTAAGGTCTCCTTCTCCACGTCCGCCTCCTCTGCTCTGCTCTCAGTATATCTTGGGTGTCATGCCACTCGGGTCACTCCTCCTCCATGTGAGTTGCCTCGCCAGTCTCACCACCCAATCCCTCATCATCGGATCCATCATCAGTCTCCTCATCACCCGAATCCTCTCCAGTCTCATCTCTTATCTCCTCCTCAAAATCGGAGTCCACATCTATAGGCTCATCCTCCTCCCCGTTGTGGGCGGTGCGGCCTCAATCTGGAGTAAAGGTGCACGAGTGGCACCAGTGCCCATCGGGCACAAACAACTCATCTAACTACAATATGCACTCCTAGAGTCACCACTTTGTCCCAACCCGGATCTCCACAATCGGGCCTCCTTGACACTCCTATATACGTGTGCCACTGGGGAAGCATATCAATATATGGAAGACTAAATCTGCTGAGGAAATCGGCCAAATGGGTGAGTCTCAACCTTCCCCATCCTATCAACTAATTGGCAATAGTGGTACAAGCCACCACTATGGTCCCATCCTGTCCCCACAATCCTGCCATGTCCTGGTATGGAGTGGCCACTATGTCTGTTGTGGTCAAGGAAACCATTGGCTGATGTAGCGCTCTGAGAACTGACATCGCCGTCCATCTAGCGGCCCTGACGGCCCCTGGGTCCTGTACTGGCACTCCCCTCCCATAGGGGACAATCACTCATACACCCACCTCATAACCAATGTAGGGTGGCTCAAAACTGTCCCTATAGCCTGACAATCCGATATAAATCATGATAAGTGTTGCCAAGGATATCTGCCCCCCAAGCATAGATACGACCATATGACTCGATCTGTGTAATAATCGGAGCCCAACAGTATAACAATGTATCACCTCCCTTGTCCCCAATCAACCGCGAAGCCAAAATACCCATGATGGCCTTACGGATAGTGGGGATGGGAGCAGTGGCAATAGATCGGATCTTCATACCCTTCTTCGAACCAAATGACACCACGGCATCACCCATATAAGTAGCCCACAGAGTCATCGTGGCTCTAGATCCTGTTGTCTCAAGAGTCAACCTCCTCCCAAGTATCGAACTCCAAGTATCTCGATACACATCCTCCAATGTAATCGTCCACTCACCCCTAGCACCCTAAGAACCGGAAGGTATTTTGGTCTACATCCCAATAAGAAAACAAGTCGCATAGTATGTGACTAGCAGGAGTGACATGGGGCACTGTGCAATCCTCCATATGCCCGCTCTCTGTAGAGTGTCCATCTTGTCCTGAGTCAACTAATCTAAAATCTCTGGGAGCCAGTCACACTCCCTCTCACGACTCCAACGGATGTACTCTTCTTTCTTCTACGCATCCACCAAAACACGAAAAAGAGCAAGTTAGTGGCACATTTCAAGAGACAAGCTCATCAAAAACATGACAAAACATCAAAAATCCAAAAAAAAAAAAAAAAATTAACATGAGTTTAATGTGTTTTGTTCAAAACCGCCGCCCTATGCGGGGGCGGTTTCTGCAACCGATTCACCGTACGGCTAAATAGCCCTAAAAGCTCCTAAAAATGCTAAAATCAACCATTTTTCGTGAAATAAAAGAATGCCACTGTGGGCGCCCCCCTAGAGACTCATTTAAAACAAGAAATCCTAAAAATAACCCCTCCTAGGCGAAGATTTTGACATTTTTACATTTTAGGTTTGAAAACAAACAAGTGAGAAAAACTAACCTTAGACCGCGCATGTCGATCTATCGGTCGTGGAGGCATGATCACTATCTCTCAACGGTCGTTTTGGTTGTACTCTCGTCGAAAACGGTCACCGTGGGCCTAGAGCTCAAAAATCGCCAATCGAACGAGTACAAATGAATAGGAAAATAGGTTTATTTTGATATATATATGTTGTTATTAACTTTGTTTTGAGTGCATATGTTCGCAAGGCGGGAGCGTTGGCGGAGGTAAGTTCTTATCCCCGCACAAATGGTAAGTCCTCTTGTCATTTTAATTTAGCATTTATTTTTCAATATTTTATCTATCTGCACTTGAGTCTTCTTTTCATTTTCCAGTAGCGAGAGTTTGAATGGCGACATTTCGACACACAAGCGTGTCGTGTATAACTTCTAGCTCCTCATTTCGGGAACGCCATACTCGGAATTTACGTTTTACGCCTTTTCATGGCTAATATGCTTTTCCGAGGGGCAATATGTACGCACCCAAAATTGCATGTGCTACATTGTCGAAAAACGGTTACAAAAGTCCCCAATGATGATTCATATCCTTTCTAAGATGTTTGAGCTCCAAAACCCATTTGTAGTATATATTTGTAGCCTAGACATCCCTACTTAGCCCTCACATGCTTTTTCCTAGCTTCCTACTACATTTTAGAGTAGTTTTGACCTTTAGTGTCAAAATCGCCACCTGCACAAGGCAACAATCTGTTGAATTTTCCAGAAAGTTCACTTGCGTTTTGACGGAATTCTCTCACTTAACTTCCGTTTTTAGACGCGTTGTTTGTCCGTTTTAGATGATTCCAAGGCCCAATTGCCTTGTGGCAATCTATTCTTGCACTTCTATTTGTGATCTTGTGGCATCTATTCTTGCACTTCTATTTGTGATTGATGGTTGTTAATAGTTTGAACTCCCTCTTCACTTTTGTTATGTCCTCCTTTGGTGTCAAATGGCTTCAACCATTACCCAGCTAAATTCCTATAAATACCATGCTTGTGTGCAAGCAAAACCTAGAGAAAATTTGTATTCTTGCTATTGCAAAGCTGCTGCCTTTCTTGCTGGAAATTGCCAAAGCCAATCTCAGTTCAATTATGCTTGCACTCTTCCACTTGCATTGCTTCCCAGTCTGCCAATTCAAGTTGTTGTTGCTCCCGCATCCTTCTTCTTTTGTTGTTGCTACATTCCCATCCGTTGGACTCACGTGGACACAAAGATTGAAAGGATAAACTGAGGGGACAATACTCTTACAACCAGATTTGCCACAGTTCTTGCAATATCCAAGTTGGAGGTGTTGTTTGATTCATTCATGCAATTATCAATTCTAAAGTTATCATTTCAAAGTTCATATCAAATACAGTAGATAAATCCTTTCATTGTTTCAATTATCAAGTCATCAGTAGATCAGATCAAATTAGAAAGTTTGTTCTTCAACATTACCGGGAAGTTGCAGGGAATAATAGCTTCTTTGAGGCTGTGATTTATTCTCTGTTTATGAGGTAAGATTGAAGGTTTTATTTGGAAGATTTCAATTAGTTAATTGTTTAGGATTTAGATTAACACCATTCGCATGAAAAGCATTAGCTTAGCTACACAGGTTAATTGTTTGTATTAGGTTCATTTATTAGATTAGAAGTTTTGTTCTTAAATATCATAAAAACAGTCCAAAAATATTTCCTCTATTAGATTAATCGTTCATTTGCTTTGTTCATTTATATTCTAGAAAATACAAAAACATAGTTTAGATTTGATTTGCTTTATTAGTTTGTTTTAGTTAATTAGATGCAATCACATTTCATATGACTATTACGGGCCCCAAAGAACCCAAAGATTTTAGCTTCCAACCGGTAATACCAACCAAACCTAGCGTTCCACTTGCAAACATAGATCAAGGCCTTAGGTACAACGCTTTCAAGACAACTAGAGACGTCTGAAAGAATCAACCGACAACTAGACGCATTAAACATTGAAGACGATAAAGTGTTTGAGTATTGGTCAAATCAACCAAATTACAGACTACCTTGAGCATCTATATGACCATCAAAGGTCCGCAGCAAGAGAAAACTTTCGGCTGTGATCCACTGTCCCGCAACCAAACGGACCTGAACTGCTCACAGACATTGATACGGGACTCCGTCTTCTTGTCCTCAAGACCCCGGACCGATACGCCAAGAGGATAGAACAACTCAACGTGCTAAACATTGCAGCCGATAAGGCTTACGATTATTGGACCACCCCTGAGCATAGATTGCCTAACCGCCCTTGGGCTTAGGCTCTTGATCATTCTTATGACCATAGAGGGACCACGACCAGAAAGAATTTACGGTTGTGATCCTACGGTTCCCCAACCAAACGGAACCGAGAACCAATTGGACGTAGACACCGGATTGAGAGCATTAGTCTTTCGAACTTCTCCATTGCTTCCCGATATCATTAGGCAATTGAACGTTCTAAACGAAGAAGCTCATCGAGCCCTCTCGTTTTGGACCGAACCCACCAACCGCCCATAGAGCTGAACGGAATCACGCCTCTCACTTTTAATTGTTCCATGACCTCGCCTGCGGGCCAGTTTACGAGGCCCCATTCAGTTCCCACGAGTTCCACAACCAATAGACAGGATATCTCCGGAGCTTGATATTGACTGGAGTCTCCATGTTGCCATCCTTTCCGATTTCTCCATTTGAGCCACCCAGGTTAGAGAGGCTTTCATCGCGCTTGACGAGAAGATCCCACCATTGCAAGTTAGAGGTGTTGCATTGCCTTGACAACCTATCCGCACACTATCGTCCATTACCATATTCGCTACCACCTAGCCATTCATATTTTCTACACCACTGCCTCGACAGCGACCTCGGGGAGTCGAGTGCGGTTGAAAGTCACATGTTGATTTTCTTCCGTACGGTGAACTAGATCCCAAAATTAGAATTCGCTCAAAGCATCAAGGGACAGTTTCGTATCCCCAGAGACAAGTTCGGGAACGACCTTGTCCTCCTCTTAACGAACTTATTCTCCGAGTCCCCATATTTTATAGATGACTTGACGACATTCTACCTAGCTTTTGCACCCAATTTCATTAGCACATTTATGGCATATCTATTGGCATGATCTAATCCACACAATTTAGAACTGTTAGGATTATTATTCTATTGTGTTAAATTGCACTTACACAAGTAATATCTAATTAAGAACATAACCCCTAATTTTCATATTACAAAAGGCTTATAAGGCACTATGCTTAGTAAAAAAATCCAACTTGGTTTGCAAGTCCCTTGGTTTCATTCAGCATTAATGTCTATAGATTTTTTTAAATAAAGCTGAGAAATTTCATCACCGATAGATCCTTAAAAGGCACTATATGCAACAAAAGCTCTGCCAATCTGAAATCCAACTTTGGGGTGCAAGTCGCTTTGGTTTTGTTTCACATTACTATTTGAATTTTCATTTGGAGTTTGGTGATGCCAAAGCGGTGGATTACATTCACCTTTCCTCCTACTAACAAATGCTTTAAGGTACTTGGGTGATAAATGGGTACCTGGCCTTATGATTACTACAAAAATATACGAGGAAAATGTCATTAGGGTAACACCCTCGATGGAGGTCATCTTGAGATTACTTAAACACACACGGATGAAATCCCTCAAAAAATGAATAATCTGATATAAATATTGTTAAAATGTGTAGATACCGTGGATAGTCGAAAGGGTCGAACATAATGATAAAATGATTAACTCGTATGAGGGTGACGAAGCTCGAAATTCCAAATCACGATAAGGAAATCCATAACCCAAAGGGAACATCAAAAAGGATTTGGAGTATTGAAATATGGATAAGTGTGCACTCTAGGTTCAATCCCACACAATAATAAGACAACTTATAGTCTCAATTCCAACTGTGGGAATAAAGGGACTTTCAATTTTACCTTGTATATATTGTTAGAAATTTATAGCCCTCGACTTTTGGCCTTATTACCAAGCTGGGATAAAACGGGGCCTACAGAGTCTACCTACACCATATGTACATAAGGGAACAAAACTGAGGTCACTTCCAATAGAGTGAACCCTCTTTGCAGCTACATGCAATATATATATATATATATATAATGTATGTAAAAGCTGAGGTTGTTTTTAGGTCACAGCGAAGCTAGTTGCTAATTAAGTGTATGTGATCCCCTTCGAAATTCTACAAGTGGATTTCTTTTCATTTATATAATATAATGTACAAATTATGTGTACATAAAGGAGCTGAACTGAGGCCACTTCCAATACAATGAATCCTCTTTACAACTATATACAATATATATACGTAAAGGTTGAGATTGTTGTTTAGGTCACGGCATAGCCAGATGCTAAATAGGTGTCTGAGCCCCTTTGAAATACTACATGAGGATCTTTCCATTTATTTTATATAGCAGTCCAATTTTATATCTGCAGGGTTTGACCTCATTATCTAAGCTGGAGGATGACTATATACATAATTATACCTTCTAACGTGCTTCAGGTTGAATTGGTGTATAGGACCTATTAAAGTATATTTAATTAGATAGACTATTGTTTTGACTACTGTTAAGCTTTCTGTTAATTCTCCACAGCTTTATTTGATAGTCTTCGTTTAGGGTTTCATGTTCTATTTTATGAGTGGATGATTGGATAGAAATACATGAAAGCGCCAATGAGGACGAATTTGTCAAATAACATTTCATCTGAAGTTGAATAGAGCTTTGTAAATTATGCTCTGTTAAGACCTCAAAACTCAAGTAAAATGTCCCTTACAGCAAATAAAGGAAGTTTTCAATCCCTAAAACAAATTATTGTTATCCAGACGCAGTAAATGAAGTAGAATGTAGGTGGAATCATTATTTCGAGCTAAACAAGGCTCTAACCTACATAATTCACCTACGCATTGCTAAATATTCATAAATCTACAATTTTACGTTTTTCTCTCGGAATGGATTAGAATGACTGGCTAAACATAAGCATAAATTACAGAAAAACAGAGTGATTAGAAGGGCTTACCTTAATCTTGTTGGATGCTTCCATAGGGTTTGACTGGGAGCAATTCAATGCCTAATTGCGATAGGAAGCGACTCAAAGAACTGGGAGTATGACAAATTATTCTGTCACGTAGAGGATCGAGGAGACTTGTTTCATTTAAATTTGCTTCAGAATTTGTTCGGAATAAAAACAAGACTCCGTCGGTTATCATAATAAGCTCACTTCTCATTTATGAGGGACATTTTTATTCATATGAGAGAAATATATATATACACAAAAATGAGCTCCTAGTCAACTTTCATCTTCACGTTCACCTACCTATCTCTACTTATTTCTTAAAACTAGCAATTGCAAATGAGTTGCAAGTTACGCCGGAGAGGGCTTCAATTTTATGTGTATAATTTTATTCAAAGAACAATTCTAGTGTAAAGATAAAGAAGGGAAAGGTGTAGACAGTCAGTTCTTCTGTCGGCCAGCTATGGCTGCCAGTGACGTAAAATAAAAAACAGAACCATGAGTTAACACCGCGGTCACTCATGATGTCATTTAAAGGATGTGGAGCAATTGCAAATGAGTTGCAAGTTACGTCGGAGAGGGCTTCAATTTTATGTGTATAATTTTACTCAAAGAACAATTCCAGTGTAAAGATAAAGAAGGGAAAGGTGTAGAGAGTCGGTTCTTCTGTCGGCCAGCTATGGCTGCCAGTGAAGTAAAATAAAAAACAAAACCATGAGTTAACACCGTGGTCACTCATGGTGTCATTTAAACGATATGGAGTCAAAGAATAGTAAATATCTATGACTTACAAAAATATCTAAAATCCGGCAACCTGTAAAGTTAAGCCACCGGAATTTGACACTTTCCAGCAATGCCTTCTTCAAAGTAAACGCCTCTCACGTGAATTATTCTCAACTTACCAACAATTTCTTTTCTATCATTTCTCACTTAATATTTTAATGGTGAGATAAAATCTCGTATAACTATTAAAAATGAGCATGTATTATTATTATTTTCGGACTCATATAACTATTTTATATATGATAAATTGTTCACAATTCGTCATTTACATAATATTATTGTACGTACATTACATTAAATTATGTGAATACTAATACAAATAATAAATATATGTTACATTCTCCTCTTACGCGAATATTGGAGAAGAGAAATACATCCTACAAATGTTACTCCTTGAAAACGCTACTTAGACAAGATACAATTACATTAAGTTGTCTCTTTACCCTCTGAAAGGCATAGGCGAGTCAAATTTCATGGGTTTGTTCTCATTACTTGGGTTCCCAAATTTTGAATCTTACACATTCCTAGAGCTCTCAAACAAGCTAGACAACAATCCATTTTGAGTTTACCTCAAAATCTTCTCATGCCCCCAAGAGCTAGATTCTTTGGAACATGTTTCCTTCCCCAATGTTGCAGTAACAAAGGTTTTATTCAGCACATCAAGAACACACTATGTAAAATAAGAACACTTCGATCACAAAGACAAAACAACGAAAGCAAATATTGAAACACGCATTGAAAAACGATGACTACATCTCAAGTGGTTTGGCCGCAAGTGGTTGATGAGATGTCGTTGTTCAACCTCCTTCCTCTATTACCTTCATCCACCGGTTTATGTTGCTAACTCATTCGAATGTGATCATGCAAATAATTTATTTTTATTTTTCGACACATTTAACACTTACACACAATGACTTGGTCTAGATTATGACAAAATGGCAATGTATTTTATTTGCATTAACACAACTATCGTGATGAGAGAAAACTAATTCTAAACTCAAACCTCGACACTACAAAATTCTAAATAAGATTTAAATTTTACAAACAAATATATTTTCGCATAAATAAATGGAAAAAATACAAACTATGAGATTACTTAATAAAACTAAACTAAACTAATAAATTTCATTGACATTTTTTTAATGACACCAAATACAAGAAGAACTTCACAAACTAACAAATGATACATAAACCACAATATGACAAAGACTACGAACAAGAATATGGATTATTAAGACTATTAATAATAAAAATTAAGACTTTTAAACAAATAATGGTAAAGACAAACCACATACACAAAGATGAGAGGACCGAAATTGAAAATTTGAATAATGATGACTAAGTGAAATCTTAACATGCATATTTGATAGAATTGCGAGCTTCTTCAATACATATGTTGTCGATGCATTTTTTTGGTTTCTCGGGAACCTTTTGCATGGAATAGACACAAATCTATTATGATACATCAAAAGAATTTAGTTTGCTTTAGATGCAAGTCATAGTTATTATACATAGTAAAAGAGGATGTAAACCAATGCAAATTAGAGCCAAATTGAGAGGAGTACACACAATGTAAGATGGATCGATGGCAAAACAGCTCTCTCAATTCTCCCACAACTTTTCAAGCCCTCAAAGTATATATATAATAAGTAGTTATTCGATCAAATATCGGGAGTGATTTGATATCCGCACAGGAAGATGACAATGCGAGTTGTTCTTAACAATGTCTTTGATGCATGATAATGGTAGAAAACTTAGAGCACACTACTATATTACACAAGATCAAAAAATTATCTACTCATCATACAAGTATACCTAAACAAACATCAAATAAAGATAAAACAACTATTATATAAACTCAACACAAAATAGATATCTCATCTATAGGGGCAACCATAAATTACAATGGTTGTGCCCCATAACCTCTCAAAATCTCATTCCTACTTTCATACCAAATGTAAATTTGGTTGAAATTTGTTCAAAGTAAAAACAAGACTCCTTCGTTATAATAATCTCACTTCTCATACATATAGGACATATTTATTCATATCGAATACACACGCACACACACAGAGATCCCCTACATACTAAGAGTCAATTATCATCTTCACATCCACATATCTCTCCCCATCTCCGAGAACCATTCTCAACTTCCCAACAATCTCTCCTATGATTTCTCACTCACCTATTCTAATGGTGAGATAAATTCATGTACAACCAATACATCTCAATATAAACATGTATTATATTATTCTTGCACTCATATAGCTACCTTAGATATTATGAGTCGTCCACAACAACTCGTCATGATATAACATTATTGTATTCACATTACATTAAACTATGTAAGCACTAATATAAATAACAAATATCCATAACATTTCAATGTTGCAGAATTACTATAGGAAACATGTCTGCTATGGACAAATGATATAATGGTTCGTCCTCTTTTATTATTATTTTTATAAAAACTTTTCTCCTCACCACATGAATTCAAACTCTTAAGTTTGTCTTCTATATGGTGGAGAATCCCGAAGAGGCCCCACTTGTCAAGTAACCTTAATTTTTGTCACGTGAGACAACTAAATTTCCATGCCACGTTAGATAATAATTTGTGACTGAAAAAATTCTCATTATCACATTTCTAAGCCAGATCATTGACCACGTAAAAGGTGAAAAACTCAAAGTAACTACAAAATCGCTATTTTGAAAGACAAATCCACGATTACACATGCCCATCCAACTACATGCATCAATGTAGCACCTAGACAATTAGTAGTCACTAAATAAGTTATGTATTCAACATCATTCATTTCTTCTCTATTATTGCACCTACTTGCTTCATGAAATCCAGTTGTGCACCATTAGTCCATTCAATGCTACCATTTATTGGCCTCATTGTTCCTAAACCTTCCACTATATAGACCATGTTGATGAATATGACGGAGATGTTCCCTCATGCGATGGTGGTGATATTCAATGCAAGGGAGTCATTTTTGAAGGCAATGTAAGTAAATGGTGTTTGCGATTGAGGGTTATAACTTAGTGTAACTTCTAGATTACAAGTCGAAATCACCATGTTCTTACTAGTTAGCCGTCATTTGTGTTATATTGCTCTTTGTTTCAAATCACCTAGTGGGTCATCAGGTGAGCTTAGATTTCAATGGATTTTTTATTTGTTGTATATGAATTTCGTGTGATTGGCACATTCATAGGAAATACCAATATTGCAATTGTATTTTCAATGTATATTGAGTAATTTTAGTGTATGTTGATATTCAACGTTCTATTCACCACAAACTCAACTGATATGGTGTGTTCAATGTCAAAATTAGGGTGTTGTCATGCATGCCCATTGATCTATTGTATATAGAATGCAAAGTTGTTGATATATGAATATATAGTGAAATTATTCAATATTAGTTAACATTGAAAGCGCCTAAACTTTACAAAGTAAATTGTATGACTAACTAAGGAAGGCTAACACCATTGCCACCTCTAGTCAAGGTTCTAAGTCTAGGAATGTAACATTAAGATAGAATCTTAAAGGAATGCTTAACTAACATGAATATAATTCAAAATCTAACTAAACATGCCTACTAATATGTTCAATTACCTAACATGGGCCTAAATAGACCTAAGAGGGCAATCAAATGGGTATGGTTGCTACTCCAAACAAGGTGAAATGGCCTCTCCAAATGACTACATGGTCATTTTGGATATCCATCTACTAACCCTTATTGAAGGCTTTAGGCAAGGATTGAGCTTGGCTATAAATCATATTTATTATATGAGATGCAAATCAAAGCATGGTGTAAAGTATTAAGGTAAGAGGTGAACTCTTTTTATAGTTTTCCTTTTGGAAGAAACTTGTATTTTGGTGCATGTGGGACTAAAAGCCTCAAATTAGATTAGAATTGTTAATCATGATTAGGCCTTGCTAATCACAATTAGTAAATTATCAAGTGATTAAGATGTGAAGATCCTTAATCATCTGCTTAGGTCAACTAGGAGGCCAAGATAAGCTTTTGAAGCTTGATGAGACGTTGTGGAGGTGAATAGGGTGATTTTGAGAGGTTGGAAGAGGGGTTTAAGCCAATATTAGGGCATATTGACTTAATCAAGGGCAAAATAGGCTTAATTAGCTTATAATCGCTAATTACTTGTTTTGAAGAGGATTTTGACTTACAATTATTGTGTAAAGTGGCATCCTGAATGCGAAAGGGGCTACACAATCAACAAAGTGGTGTTAATTGGTTAAAGTGGTAAGAAATGTTAGTTAATTAGCGAAAATCACTAATTATAATGGAATTGGCAAGAATGAGAGTGATTTGTGTGTGTTTGGCAATGAGATTGCAAAAGTGGAATTTAGGTGTCTACATTTGCCCCTGTTTGAGGTGAAGTTTGTGACTTCACTTCAAATATAGTAGACAAACATAAATAGGTAAATTTTTGAAGAAAAATTAGCGGGATGAAGGATGCCCCTCGAGTGTCGATGGGGTGATAGAAGAAGTCAATCAACGATCGAAAATATGATTGAAATGGAGAGAAGAAAATAGGATAAAACGGGCATGAAACCCTTAGGTATTGAGAAGGAATAGGGATAGGGATAAACATGATTGTTTATTGCCCCAGTGACTTAGGAGAAAATTAATAGTGATAAGAAATTATTAATGGAGAATATAGGACAAGCCCAATCTTTGCATCCAACCTTTCAATAAGTAACTTGTTTATATCATTTTGCCCCTAGGTCTACATCATCAACCTTTATTGAAATGAACAAAAATGTAAGATAACATGAAAAGCTAAATTACTAACATTTGTCCATTGCTACGTAACTCCATGCAACATACATAATGTAATGCAATACGAGAAAGTAAAATGATATCTAACTCAAATGCAACATACATAATGCAATGTAATATGAGAAAGTAAACCAACTAACCTAACAGAGAAACCAGTATAATCACACACACTCAAACAAACAATGTTTAAGACAGTTGCACCAATGTTTTTGTTATCAAGTTGCATAGTTCCCAAATGTTCATGTTGTAACGACAAGGGTTAAAAATGGTGCCCCAAGCAAGGATACATGTGAGGGGAATAACGAAGGACATAAGTAGTCCCATGGAAAAGCTTTCGTGCACTATGACATAGTCTCGACAACTCACTTGTCCACAGAGTAGACCGCTTAGCGTGCGGTGAGCTTTTGTTAATGGAGGTAGATCACAATGATCCGCAAGTCGTTTGAGACCAAAACAAGCAAGAACCATAGAAAGATGCTTTTGTAAGACATATTTCAATGTTCAAGGATAATGCAATTGACACAGGCTTTAACTGCATATATGTTGTTTACCATTTTTTTGTAAAATTTTAAATTTTTACAATTTTTGGATTTTTAATGATTTTACCATTTTTTTGAAAAATTTTGATTGTTTTAATTTTTTTAATTTTTGTAGAAGAAAATATTATAGAAGAAATAACGAAGTCGAGACAATGTTAAAAGTGACCGTAAGGGCAAAAAAATGCCCTAGGTAGTAGAAAAGGCCGCGGGAAGCAAAAATATGCCCAACGTAATGAAAACGTGCTGAAAATAATTATTTATTAAAAATAACCATCACGGCAAGTGTTAGAAGGCTTTTAGAAGAAATACGGTAGTTTCAGGGCACTTTGGGAGTGAGAAATACGTCGCGGGAGGAAAAGGAGCTCACGCGGGAGAAAAAGAGCTCACGCGCAACTGGTAGAAGAAATGCAAGGGCGTATGGGTGCCTATGCACTTAGAAAAATGCATGTGCAACATTGAGTGCATAACCTATCTTCCAGAGGCCTCGAATCGACTCCGTTTTTTTTGGAAAGGTATTGAAGCGAACTATGCAATGGTAAGATAAATATGGGTTTTTGAATTTTTTTACTAATTTGTTTGGGTTTTTGAATTTGTTTAAACAATTTGTTTGGGTTTTTATGTTTATTTGGATGTTTTGACTTTTCCGACTAACATATTTGAATGTTTTGGGAGTTTTTGAAACATATTTAAATGTTTTTGAATTTTTAAAAGTTTTCTGAAGCTATGTACATGAAGATGAAGAAACGTGGATGCCCCCAATGACAAATGGGATGTACAAGGGCAGAATGCCACGCGCATGCACAAGAAAGTGAAGATGTGAAATATCCCCAATGTTAGATGGGAATATTCAAAGGAAAAATCTTCACGCGCAGAAGTTGGATCAGGGCCAATATGGATAGGCTCAATCATGATGACAAACGTAACCCCATGATGTGTTAGGAAGGAGCAAGGATGCCCCCAGCATAAGCTGGCCAAGAAGCACATGATAGAAAGAAGTGGAAGATTGTTTTGTGAAGGGGACAAAGGTTCCCGCAAACATGGACAAAATTCAATCTTATACGCATGGATGTTCTAAACAAAGTACAATAAGGATGTGAATGTCATGTATGTAGCATAGAAGCCTCACGATGAAGAAGCGATTAGCCAAAGACACGAATCGTGAGACAAGATACGGACTAGAGTAAGAGTCTGAACAAGGTCCAAAAAAAGACACTTGGTAACATACTAATCTTGTTTGCTCATCGAGATCTAGTGTGTGCGTGTGGAAATTTTTTAGCTCTTAGAGGGAAGATTTAATAGACAACAAGTGAAGACACCCTAGCCAATGTGTAGGAATGATTTATTTTTCAAAGTTGATTTTTTTGTGAATGGATTTGTGGAAGGAGAGTCGTACATTGCTCCACTGACAATCAAAGCGTCCATAGCCCCGACAAAGATGTATTTGATTCTAATCACAACATTGCTCTACTTCCAGTCAGGCATCCATAGCCCCGAGTAGAGATTATTGGAAATACCCCAAGAGAGATTTATATATCAATTTGCTTTTGCTTTTAGCTTTGGATTTTTATTTTATTTTATTATTTTACTTTCTGAAAACTTATTTTAGCTCTCTTGTTTGACAAGGGGTTAAGAACCACTGATGGCTTGATGGAAGGAGGTGGAAGTGATTGTGATGACGACATTGGCTAGTGTCAACAAATATGTCCAAAATTTCTTCGCAACAAGTTTTTTTAGATGTTTATTGTGATAGGATCTCTAAGAGGCCAGTTGTTCTTTAATTTACCAAGGTGATAAAAGACCAAGGTCAAACGGATACCATAGAGATAAATGTCACAAAATGTGTGTGAATAGGTTAACCAAAATATCACCAAAGGGATGAAAATGGTAGGAAGACTTGCAGAAGAAGAACAAGAAAGGGAAGAAAGAACATCCATGTGTATACAATACCTGATTGCAATGCTTGTTCGTTTACCTTTGATATTTTTTGAAATGTTTTCTCATTTTTGTATTTTGTATTTTTTAAAGGTGGGACCGACAAGGTCACTTGGTGTGATAAGATCCAACAACAATGTTAGCAATTTCCTTGATAAGGAAGACTAGGCGTGTTTGTTTATCAAGAGTCATATTATCCCCGATCTCAATGATCGTGGTGAGCTCATACTCAATAGATGAATGTGTTTTATTATGAAATATGGATTTTTTGTGCGGGATCTTGAGGTCCCTATCCAGAGGTTTCTACACTTTATGCCATACTTTATGGGTGTGTTGATGTGAATTTTTGAAGTGCGTTTGATTTTGAACTTTAAGATTGTTTAAATTGTTGTGAGCTTTGGAGCTCTTGGAATTATTTATTTGAGCCTGATGAAGGAACTGATTTTGTTTCCTATAAGCTAATATGTGACTTGTCTGATCCCGAGAAGTGGGAAAAGAAAGTGGATGAATAAAATTGACGTGAGAAATGATGGCATGTTCGCCACAATCATTGATAGAAGGATAATATAATGGACACGAAGGATATGGTCCAATAATTGAAGAGGATGTGTTACCAAGAGGTGTCCCATATACTGAAGATAAAGGACTACTAGGATGTGTCCCATATATAGAAGATGATGAGCTACTAGGACATGGCCCAAGAATATATGAAGATGGGCTACCAGGAGGTGAGCCACATATAGATGATGTGGGGCTACTTGGAGGTAGCCCACATATAGAAGAAGATGATGGGTTACCATGTGGTGACCCAAGGTAAGATTGTGATAGAGTAATCCTGATAGATAAAGAATGATTAGGTAATGAGAAGATAGGTCATGGATCAATGTTAGACCTAGGCATTTCATCGTTGGAAGAATACGAGGAGAATCATGTTCAATGATCTTTGAGTCTTCCTATGCTTTACGAAAAAGGCATCAATCTCTTCATCCCAATATGTGAATGGTCTAAAGAGGTTTCTTGCTCGAAAACAAGGAATGTCTTCATGTACCCTCATAAATTCTCTAATTGATTCTTCATTCTGAAATGAATCAATCAGTGTGGGTAGTTATTCTACCACAAGATGTTGATTGGATGAATGCAACATGGGAGTCGACTTGGATGATTGATTAGAAGAACTTTGAGTCAGAGATCTCTTCGACGGAAGAAGGGGTCATTGGAGACTGAGAAATGGGGTCCTACGAAGATAGGGAGGACCGTGACTTAGGAGTTGTATTAGAGGAATAATTTAGATTGGAATCTTCAGAAGAATCAAAAGACTTAGAATCATTGGGATTGGAATATTTGGAAGAATCGGAAGAATCATAATCATACCACTTACCATGAGTTGAAGATGGGGGAAGAGGTAAGTGAACGGGTTCTTTAGCGCGAAGAATCAAACAAGGTCTAGTTGTGATAGGCATCCTTTGATGGGAATGTTGAAACCTAGGTTCTTTATTATCATAAGTATGTAGAACTATGTGATAATCAGTCTTTATTGGCACATGCCTAGACATAGATAGTCCAAGGGATATCATAGGGGTTATTATGTTGACATGTTCAATAGGTGTATCTACACAACCAATGAGAGCATCAAAATGATTCTCCTCATTAGACACATAATTAGCATTCTTGTCCTGATTATGTTTAGGAAAATTCTTCGTATTAGGGGATTTGTTAGGAGTGGATGAATCCATCTCCACATCGCTAATTTCAATTAAGTCATGGATGTAGTGTTGCAACTTCAAACACTTATCTGTTTTGTGACCTTTAACACGGTGGAATTGGCAATATTCATTATCTCTAAACCATGATGGTTTAGTGCATCATCCTCATAAGGCGTAGTTTCAGGATATCTAACCATATTAACCACCTCTAATTGTTTTAGCATTGATGACACCGAGCTAGAGTGAAAGTATGATGCTTATACTCCATCGGAGCTCCTTTGAAAGCTTCAAAGGAGGAAGATTTTGTTAAGGTGACCGATAAGGGGAGTCTTGTGAAGAAGAAAGGACTGTGACTTAAGAGTCGAATGAAGTGAATAACTCTGATGAGAATTTTTAGAAGATCGAGGTGAATCTGAAGAATCAGAATAATAGTTTGGATCGAAGTCAGAAGAAGAGTGAGAGGAACATGAATACTCTAACGCGAAGAACCAAGTCATGATAGGCATCCTTTGATGGGAATGTAGAAACCTAGGTTCCCTATTGTCATACATATAAGGAGCCATGTGATAGTCAGTCATTGTTGGAAAATGCCTAGACCTAGATAGCGCAATTTTTCCAAAGAGAATCTAAGGAAAATAGGTATCACAATGACACAATTTTGAAAAATCAACAAGGTTTAGACAACAAGTTGCAGTTGTAAATGTCAAAATATTTGATCAAAATTGGGCAACACAAAGGACGCAAGGGAAAAATCTTTTTCTATGTTAAATTCAATGTAAGAGTTGTTTGATAAGGGATGTTTTGATGCGCCAAAATTAGCAGGAACTTGACAAGGTCGTAACTTGAGCTTCGGGTGTCTGTTTGAGTCTATTTTTTTAAATCACATGTTTTGATGAGATGAACGCACTAGTTAATCAACCCTACCATTTGGAGTAATTTTCAGCACATTTTTGGGCCCGAATCTGCGCCATCTTGAGGCCGAAAATTAGGATTTAAGTCGTAGGTTGGTTTTTTCCTATTTTTGGGCATTAGTTAATTTTAGTCTATTAGTTACATTATGAGTTAGAAAGTTAGAAATTACTCTAATTTAGGAATGTCGAACATGTGTGGCAATTTTTGTGCCGTAAATAATCATGTGAACTTACTAAGAATAACGTAGTTCTAGTAAACTCTTAAAAATAGTAATTTCGCCACCTAAAGTAGATTTCGTCAAATTTAATTCTGATTTTCTTGGAAACTCGAGTTGGGGTTATTTTTACTATTTAGAAACATTGTAATTCATTATTCGATAAGGAAGAAGGAGATATATTTTCTTTTAGAGTTCATATTATTTACAACATATCGAGTTTATTTAGAATTTGGCTACATTATGTTTTTGCTAAGGTTTAAAAATGGACCCTAGTAAAATTTGCTTAGCGTAACAATGCTTAAGTCATCTCATCAAAGAATGATGACTATAAAATAACCATGAATCCAACAAATCCATGTAAACCCTAAGATAAAGAATATTGAATGATCTACTCTATATAACGTGAGATGTCTAGGACAATACAATGACATACAAGACTCCAATCTAATCATAACAAAAGTTTACTCCCTATGTTCTTTGAGATAGGTTTGAAACCAAATAGTGACAACACAATATCACCAATTAGGTCGAGTTTGAAACAAACAAGACCTAAATGCTAAGTGTGACACCTAAAATATGCTTACACTTAGCATTTCCTCCAATTCAACTGATTGACGAAACTTCGTTAATTTCCCACTCTTCGCTCCATTCTCGGATGTGCATTTGACACCTCTTTTAGTCATATTCCTCCTATAATAATCTAATTGGGCTAATATATCTCTTATTAGCTAAGCATTCCTCCTTTCGACCATTCAAAACCTTCCTAGTTCTCTCTAGATCACTTCTATTGGCTTCCTACACTATCTATCGATTCTGATTGATTAACCAAAGGACCCACTCTCATTGAGTCTCTAATCACTTGGTAATCAAGTTTAACTAGCCTCGAATCCTAGTTAACTAGCCTAATCCTAGCTTAACTAGTCTAAAGCATGTTTACTTAGCTCTTAATCTTAAAGTGCTTTTTAGACTTTAGTCCCACATGCACCCAAGTTCAAACTCTTCCATTTGGAAAACTATAAATACAAGGCTAGGCCTACCCATTAAAAGACACAACTTTACATAACACAAAACCAAAACAAGCCTAAGAAAGCTTTGAGATCTCATTTGTATTAGCTTTAAGCTAATTAGACATTTGATCTTAAGCTTACCTCCTCCATTGACCTTGAGCTAACACCTCCATTTGCATCCTTAAACCAAGTTTTGAGTAATATGGAGAGAACCATTGGCCTTGAAGCCATTAATGGTGAGACTCCATTCTTGAAAGCTTGAAAACCATAAACAACTAATCACACCTTTGATTGCTAAGTTGATATTTTTAGGTTTAATGTCTTAATTAGTAATCTAAAGAGTAGAGAGTAGTATATATGCTAGGTTTTGATGTTTTTGTCAAAGTTATGATGCATGTATAGGATTAACTCTTGTTTAGCTCTTATCTCATGGTGCATGGTTGAGTTAGTTAAGCTTTGAGGTTCTTTAGCCTCATTCCATAGCTTTGCAACTTTTCCATTGCATACATTTGGCATGCCTGTGGGACATGAAGTCCATCCTCCATTAATGGAGTCATTTTGAAGCTTTTATTTCAGTTTCTAACTTTTTACATGTTTTTGTAGGGTTAAATATTTTGCCTTGGGCTTTTTAGCTAGGTTTTATGTAGTTAACCCTCATTTTCATGCTTCTTTGTTAAGTTTATGCTAGAATTGCATTTAATGGATAAATTCTAACCTGTTGACACTTTTGGAATTTAATTTTCCATGTTTTTTGGTGGTTTTTCAAGCAGGCACACACACACACCTTTCTCACATCGATAGGCACCTTGCTAGCTATCATTTTTAGCAGAGATGTGTAGGCACCCAAAACCACATGCAGGTATCCTAAATCAGGTGCACATGCCCAAATCATGACACACATGCCCTTCTTCCAGCGCAGACACCTTGTAACATGTCATTTTTACTAGGCACGCAAATACCCAAACCTACTTGCAAGTACCATGTGTATTCTCGGCCCTTTGTCAAAAAAATTTACTTGTTAGCGCGTGTTGGTGCTCAGATTTGTTTCGCCCCATTTGCCATTATTTTCCTCTGATCTGCATGTTCTAAAACATTTTGTCTCTCAATGTGGGTGTTCTAGAAATTTTCTACCTCCACTTGAAATGCCTCGAATTGTTTGCAAAATCCATTGTCATGTCCCTCCTTGAAAAGTCTCCAAGCTTGCCATGTTTTGCCCTAATTTCTTCAAAATCATGGGCTTTGCCATTTTTCCTATTTTTCCCGACCATGGAAGCTCAAGAATGGTTAATCTATATTTGTATGCCTTTGAAAATCCAAAATCCATGGTCGAAGGGATGCTCGAACCATGATTCACTTGTTTTTGTTTTAAAAAAATTCATCCTTAGCGAAAAATCGGGTTTTGGGCGTGAATGGTGATTTTCTGTATTTTGATGGTCTGATGGGTGTCTTTTTCCTTCAAATTATTCCTCAACATTCATTGGTCACATGGATTCTTTTGGTTGGTCAGGGGATGGCGGGAAAATGCTTTAACTTATCACTTTTTACTTTTTTGGCAAAAAGGAAAATTTGGTCCCATGGCTCTACTCATTTCTGATTGGTTCTTTTGGTGCTTACGTGGCTTCTTCTAATTGGATGGGGTGCGGTGGGTTTGTTTTTGAACTTGTTCCTTTTGGCTACTTCAAAAAAGGTTTGAACTCACCCCGCGCCCCCACCAAGCTGATTAAAGCAAAATTTTAAGTGGTAAGGAAAAAGTCTTACTTTGACCTGCAGGAGGACACGTGGCAAAGCTAATGGTAGAGATGCAGGCCTTCGAGGTAAGTTGAATGTTTTTCCCTTTTGAAAAAATGGAATAAAATTCTAAAATGGAAGTGCACCCCACCAAATCATTTTAAACCTTAAGGTTTTTGAAGTTGCGCCATAACAACATGTGGCGAGCCCACGCTCATTCAAGGTCTCAACCTTTGGGGATTATCTCAAGATGCGCCATTGTGACATGTGGTAGTTTGAAAATTCAAAGGGGTGGGAAGCAAACCATCGGAGGAAAATTGGATTTTTTTCCTCTTGTCATCAAAAGGATTAAAATCTCAAAATGGCCACAAGCCCGACAAGAAGGAGGTCAAGGTTGGCTTTGAAAATGTTAAGAGGCGAGAGGCGGCCATTGGGGGCAACTTGGTTTTTTTCCCCTTGATGTTCAAATGACTAAAATCATCAAAATGACCCTGGGGCCGATAGAGAAAAGTCAAAACTTTGCTCCAGTCAATGGCGGAGGGGTGGAGTTGCGGGGGAAATTTGGAAAATTTTCCCTTTTCCAAAAAAGAGGTGAAATGGCAGAATTTGGCCACGTGGTTCCTTTGGGACCCACCTTAGGACATGTCAGGCTCATTTCTCAAGGGCGGAGGCAGGAGCAAAATGTGAAAATTTTACATTTTTTCAAAAGTTGTAAAAGGAAAAAGGAACCCGTAGGCCCACTCTAAAATTAGATCTCCCACATGGATGGTCCAAATTCAAAATAGGAATCAATGGCAGCTGTGCATCTTTGTATCTGATTCTTCCACCATTTTCACTCCAGAGCTCCTGGAAGTGCGAATCTTCATGATTTCTTGGTATTTCCTACATGCCAAACAGAGAGGAGAGTTAATTTTGATATCTAAGTTTGGTGGAGAAGATCTGGAGATGTCTTTTGCCATTAAAATGAGATATGACCTTTGGGCTCGATCTGATCTTCCACTTTTCCTTCTCCACACGAAGAGCCAAATTTGATAGATTAGGGATGGAAGTGGTTGGTGAATAGAAGGAAGAGTGTTCTACCAGATGAAGGAATTGAATGCTGAGATTTTTGAAGAGATATACCCCATGAGCACCTGACAACTTTTTGTAGATCTGATTATGGGAATCATGATCGTGATCATGGCAAGCACTTGGTGGCACTCAATGTTTTTTTTTTGGGGAAAAGGGCTCCATTGTAAATGTTATAAATGGCACAAATTTATCATGTAAATGGTTGGAGTGTGAAGGGATTTTTTCCTAATAGAAAAAGGCTTGATAGAGCCCATCCTCCTTTGAGAAGCTGATTGAGAAGCTTTGTATATCTCTTTTGTATTGAATTTGATCATGTCAAGGTGGTTGAGTGTACAACCATTAACAAGCTCTGAGATTGTTCTAGAAACTTTCCCTGCTGATAAATTTAATCAAACTTGAGTTATTCTGTGTGGATCTTATGCAAAATGTGTGGCTTTACTTCTGAATGTCTGCAAATAGTTTTTCTTGTTCCTGTTGCAATCTTGTATCAAAATCTATCTCAATCACACAAGTCTCAATCCTTGTGATAGTTTAGTGGCATCTGTAATTTCATTTCTCAGAAGAGCTTTCATCTGGGAGTGAAATAAATGATTTAAAATCACTTTTCTCTCATCTTGACAGAGATTGTCTTGTAAGCCTCTGGTGTACCTCGGGTGCATGATCGGGCTCATTCTTGATGTTTTGTTGGGTTTTCCAACTCGAGCCTTCATTAGAATCTCATAGATTGTATGAAAAAGTGCTAATCTGGGCCTCCATTGAAGCACATGTTCTTGTTAAAGAAACATTTTAGCTATGCTCTGGCATTATGTTGGTTTAGTCTTCCATCTTGCTTAAAGTTCTCAAAGATTTGGTATAATCAACTTTATCCTGCTTCACCTCCCACCAAAATCCATCTAAAACAACTCATCCTACCCATACTACCCCTGTTTTTCATGTGTGTATACAAATGCATAAATTTACTACCAAACATGCACCAAACAATCAGTTCCAAATGTCTTTCCTACCCATACAACCTTGTTTGAGAATATCTCCACTATCTAGAGTGACAATTTAAAAGTTAGATTTTGTTGCATTGATCATATTTTCTTAAAGGCATAACAAATTCCTTAGGAAGGATATCTCCATCTCCTCCATAAAAAGAGGCTAAAAAAGGGTTCTCTCTTACCTTGGTTAGAAAGGCACATACCTAAAATAGTGAGGATAGATCAAATCCTCTTGAGGGTGTTATCCATTTCTCCACATCCGAGTGATTAAGGGCCGATCATAGTTCCCATCCCTTAACAACTTCAAAAGGAACTCATCATGCTACAAAAGGGTCTCTTACTCTAATCTTTCTTCTAAAGCTTCCTAAAACTAGTGAGGATAGATCAAATCCTCTTGATGGGTGCTATCCATTTCTCCACACTTTGAGGAGAATCAGGGCCGCTTGGGTCCCATCCCTTACTATAAAATGACTCATTATTTGATCTATCCATCTAAGACTATTTTTTTTAAGACTATTTGATTCATTGCCATTTCATATCTATTTAGCCATCAATTTGGGTACCACACCTAAGTAGCACCATTCTTAGGGACATAGTTAGTTTTACTGATTCACATTCAGACTATTTAAAAACTTCTTATATACTCCAAGTGTTGTGTGTAATTCTTTATTTGAGTTCCTACACACTAGTGCACTAGCTTTCATTGATTTATGCAGGTAAAGAAAAGTCGATTCTTTCCATTTCCAGTTTAGTGTTGACAACATTTGACAGATCATATTTAGTGCATCTACACAACTAAGGTGGAAATCCTTAGTGGTGACTCCCTGTTGATCTGATTCTTAATGAATACTAGTGTCTTAACCTCTGTCAAGTGAGATTTGTTACTAACCTTTGCAAAGCTGGAAGGAAGAAGATCTTTCTTTGCTAGGGACCCTACTAGGACATTATTTCTAGAGCTAGGAAAAGAAAAATCAGAAGGAAGAAAATCCTAGAGAGTTGGGGGAATCAACAGACAAGAAGAGGGATCTCCATTGATGAAAGTGATCGGCCTATCATTGAAGACTACTATTCAAGTGCTTCTGAATCAGGTAGCCTCTTTGTGGAATTGAATTCTCCAACTAGAGAGGGGCCTTCATTTGATTTTGAAAGTTTGATTTCTCATTCTACCCCTGTCTTTTCAAAAGTTGATAGGGATTTCCAAGAAACAAGGCCTTTAGGGGATATCCATTTTGAAAATTATACCCTTGTGTTTCGAGACCCTCTGCCCCTTATCAATTTGTCACCCTCCAGGGTCACCTCCTCAAAACAACATGGCCCTTCCCCCACCTAGGCCTCCATTTTTGTAAATACCTTTGGACCTATAAATTTTGTAGGGATGGATGGTTATCCAAATGCAGTTCCTCAAGATGTAAGAAACAAACTACCAAAGTTCCAAGGAAACAACGCTATAACTGGTGATCAACATTTGAATATTTTTATCAATATGATGGACTTTGAGATTGAACATGAAGATGTATATATCAAGTTGTTTATCCATACTCTGGAAGAGGATGCAAGGGATTGGTATAAAGCTTTTCCAGATAACTCTATTGATTCTTGGACTGAGATGAGCAATGCATTTAAATTGCAGTATGGTGATAGAACTAACCCTAGGTTTCTTTTGACAAAATTTGAAAACATAAAAAAGAATCCTAATGAGTCAGTACATGATTTCAACACAAGGTTTAACAAGACCTTGAGGAGATTTCCTGTTAGGATAAGGCCATGTGATGAATCATGTTTGATCAAATATTCAGATGCATTTGATAAAAAGGCTTCTTACTACTTGAGGAAAAAAACCTTGCTAATTTGAGGTAGGCCTTCACTATGGCTCTACAATAGAGAACAATATTAAGGCAATTGGAAAGCCTCCAAAAAGGGAGGGTGTGAAGTTGGTTAACCCAGAAAAACCTCAGACAAGCAAGGTTTGCTTGATTTGGAGGAAGTTGTGAAAACTTTGGTAGGGGCTGTCAAAGAAATATCATACAAACTAGCCTAGGCAGAGAAGGGGATTGGGCAGAGCTCACAAGGTCAACACAAAGCAAGGCCAAGATAGGTTCACAAATCACCAAAGATCTGATGACAGAGGCAAGGGACCTATTGGATTTGGAAATAGGTAGCCCCAAGGTAGGGAAAACATAATGGTGCCTAATCCTTTGGCTGCCAGAGTTGATGTTGTGGAGGAGACAAATGTCATTGATTGGTGTGATAGATGTTTCATGCCCCATGCTCCATGTAAGGAAGATCAACAAGAAGAAGAATCTTATGATGACAATGATGATGATGTCTGCATGATGGGTTGCTCCACAAGCTCACAACAAGGGGAAACTTCAACTAGTGATAAGTGCCCAGACTGCTGCCACTTTTGGGACTACATTCATAGGGTACCTATTCTTCCTCCCTCTCATACTTTAGAAGTAGATACTATACAAGCTTTTGAATTTCCCAATAATGACTTTGAATATTTAAGGGCTTTAATGATAAAGAAGTATGATGGAGGAATCCCATCTGAGGAAGATAGACAATTATTGATGAATGTTGTTGTTGCTCAAGAGAGGGAATATAACACAAGAAGTAAGGTTGTCAAAGGGACAGGGCCTCAAGCCAAGCCAAAATCTCCCTTACTTTCAAACATTCCTAAAGAGGCCCCTAAGAAGGATGCATCTTGCTAAAATCCCTATAGTTCCAAACAAAAAAATTTACCCTCCTCATGCCCAAGCTATCAAAAATCTGTACCACCTAGTGAGTGTGTTAGCTTTCCTTCCAATACTACCTTGCCATCCAATACTACTTTGCCAAAAGAATGTCCCATATGACATTGCCCAAGTTTTAAGTCAAATCAAAGTTTTTGTTCCAATTGTTGAGTTGCTTAGGATTCCTGAGCACAAGAAAAGAGCATTTGAATACTTGGGATTGAAAGAAGGGAAGATTGCCCTAGGCAAAAATATAAACATTATGGAGACTCCACCAGTCATAGAGGAATTAGAGGCACCACCAGCATCAGAAGAGCTAGATGAACCACCTGAGGTTTATTTGGGAACATCCTTGGTAGATTCTCAGCTGAATGTGGACCCATTCTTCACTACCCTGATCATTAAGGATAGATTGTTGCACAACTGTATGTTTGATTCAGGGGCATCATGCAATGTTATGCCTCTAGAAGTTATGAATGAATTAAATATCAAAGTAATAGCTACATATGGGAAGTGCACTGCTATGGATTCCAGAGAGGTGCCAGTGGTGGGGTGTGTGAAGGGTCTGGTGGTGCAACTTACAACCTATCTAGGCAGGAATTTGAAACTTGATGTAGTTATTATTGACTGCCCAGCCAAGTGGGGTATGTTGTTATCTAGAAGGTGGGATGCAAGTGTTGGTGGGAGTGTTCAAATGGATATGTCCTATGCCACCATCCTAGTTGAGGGCAGCCTTGTCAAGTTGTATGGGGAAAAGAAGATGTTGCATCTTATTGAAGATCCCAACAATGCATCCTATGAAGTATTGTACACAAATGTTGATGCTTGATAACTTTGTGGGATTTGCTGATGGAAAGGAGCACAAGATTGAGGAATGTAAGTGTCTTGAAAAAATGGGCTCTCCTTGGACTCTATTGTTTGATGGAGCTTGCTCCAAGTTTGGGAATGGTGCTTGGTGTTGTTCTGCTTTCTCCAGGTCAAGAAAAATTTGTTTTTTCTTTCAAACTCAACTTTGAGTGCACTAACAACACTACTGAGTATGAGGCACTATTGTTGGGTTTAAGAATTGCTTGAAATATGGTGTCAAAGACATCATTGTCAAAGGGACTCAGAACTAATTGTAAAACAAGTCAGAAAACTGTATGCCACAAAAAATCAACAAATGAAACAATACAAGCATGCAGTTTGGGATCTCATTGAGATGTTTGATTCATTCAACATTGTGCATCATGATAGGAGGTTCAATGACTTGGTAGACAAGCTTGTAGTGTTGGGGTCTCATTTTGACAATTGTGCAATATCCCCATATTGTGAATATGATGTTGAGGTGTTAACAAGGCCATATGTACCTGATAATGTTAAGCATTGGTAGGTTTTTGATAATGATGCTCAGATTAAAAGATTTTGTAGAATAAGGGAGAGTTTGTTGATCAAAGTATTGATTGGGAGCCAATGGTGTGTGTAGCAGAAGGGAAAGAAACCTTGTTTGGCAAGGGCATCATCCAGCTAAAGACTAATACCATTCCTAGAGGGCTGGTTTCTCTTGAGTCCAATTTTGATAATGTTGATCACATTGTTAATAGATGCATGACAACCTCTAGGGATATTGAGGAGCATGACCTTGGCACAAAGGAGAAGCCAAGAAAAATTTGGTTAGGTAGCAATCTCAGCAAAGAGGAGAAGCAATCATACATCCAATTGTTGAAGAAATACCAAGATTGCATGGCTTGGACCTATTCTGAACTAAAAGCATACAGAGAGGATCTGTTTCAACATGAGATTCCCTTGGAGTCCAATGCAAAACCATTCAGGTAGAAATAGAGGCCAATCAATCCACTCTTATCTCTTAAAATGCAAGAGGAACTGAAGAAGCTAAGAGATGGAGGGATTATTCAGCCCACAAGGTATTCTTCTTGGGTTGCAAACCTAGTACTAGTAAGAAAGAAGAATGGTGATATCAAGTTGTGTGTAGACTTTAGGAATCTAAATAGAGCATCAATGAAGGATAATTATCCTTTACCAAATATGGAAAACATGCTGCAATTAGTGACTGGTTCTGAATTTCTCTCCACCCTAGATGGTTTCTCTAGTTATAACCAAGTTGTGGTGAAGGAATCAGAAAGGATCAAGACAACCTTTACTACTCCTTGGGGAACCTATGTATATGTTAGGATGCCCTTCGGTTTGATGAATGTTGGAGCCACCTTTCAAAGAGCAATGGATGTTGCTTTTGCTGGTTACATCAATGAGTTTATTGTTGTTTATCAAGATGATGTAACTATATTTTCTAGGAAGAGAAGTGATCACTTGCTGCACTTGGAGAAGATGTTGATAAGATGTAGAGAATATGGCATCTCACTCAATCCAAAGAAGTGCCATTTTGGAGTGCAGAAGGAAAATTGCTTGGCCACATTGTGTCATAAGAAGGGGTGATGATTGATCCAAAAAGGGTAGAGGCCATCAACAAAGTTCCAATCCCAAGAACCAAGAAAGGAATTCAGTCCTTCTTTGGGTAGATAAACTTCATCAAAAGATTTATATCAAACTTTGTTGAGTTGACCATTCCAATCACTTCCATGTTAAAGAAGGACCAGGTCATCAAGTGGGAGGAGGATGCCATTCAAGCTTTCAATGGGATTAAAGAGGCACTAAAGCATGCACCTATTCTAGCAGCTCCAGATTATAAGAAGCCCTTTCAACTATTCTCTTTGCTTCAGAAAACACTATTGCATCTGTCCTATTGCAGAAAAGATGATGAAGGGGCTAAGAGGCCAATTTCCTTTTCAATAAGGCCTTGCAAGGGGCTGAGCTAAAGTACACTATTATGGAGAAACAAACATTTTCCTTGGTAAAAGAAACAAAGGTTTTCAGGCCTTACATTTTGAGTTCTAAGATTGTTGCTTATGTTCCCCACACCATGGTGAAAGACATTTTATTAGAGATGGAAGTCTCAAGCAAAAGGTGCAGGTGGGTGAACAAGTTGCAAGAATATGATATGGATATCCAAACCATGAAGTTGGTGAGAGGTTTGGGCTTGGCTAAGCTTATGGATGAGAGAAACTTGCAAACTATTGAGGTAAATGAGGTAGAAGAAGAAAGGGTAGGTGTTTTTGAAAGGTTGATGAGTTCTGAGTGGTACAAGGATGTGATTTTTATCTCAGACACTTATACTGCCCTGAGTATTTAAGTAAGAACTAGAAAAGAGATCTTAAGTTGGCTTCCCAGAAATATGTCATTATTGATTATGGGTTAGCTTGGAAGAACCTAGAGGGAGTCCTCTTAAGGTGCATTACTAAAGATGAAGCCCCAAGATAATTGCTGATCTCCATGGAGGAGTTTGTGGGGGAATTTTTCTGCAAGAGTCACAACACACAAGATCATGAGGGCTAGTTATTGGTGGCAAACTCTCTTCAAGGATACAACCTTGTTGGTTAGAAGATGTGAGAGTTTCCAACTTCTCTGGAAGACTGAAAGCTTCAGGCTCCCTTCCTTTACAACTTGTATCAATTAAAGCCCCATTCAAGCAATGGGGAATGGATTTCATTGGTGAGATTTCAGACCCTTCAAGTGCTAGCCATAAGTGGATTCTTGTAGCCACTGATTACTTTACCAAATGGGTGGAGAAATCCCCACCAAAAGAAACACACCAAATTGTCATGGATTTTGTGTTAAACCACATCATCTGCAGGTTTGGGGTGCCAGTCAAGATTGTAGCTGATAATGCCATGAGCTTTAGAGCTAAACCTTTGGTGGCAATGTGCAAAGAATATGGGATCAACTTGACATATGCATCTAATTACAATCCCCAAGGAAATGGACAAGCTGAGTCCAGTAATAAAATTTGTTGAAGATTATCAAGAACCTTGGAGCTGAACAAGAGAAAATGGGGTGAATAGTTGAAGTTTTTGTTTGGGATGATAGAATCACTGATTAAAAGAGCCACTGGAAAGAGTCCATTTGAGTTGGTGTATGGAACTCAAGCCCTACTACCCCTGCATATGCAATTATCCTCATATCAGTTCATTCAACAACTGGAAGATCAAGAAGTAAGTCCATATGATGCTCGCATTAACCAAATTGTTGAACTTGATGAAGAAAGGAGGGCATCCCACCAAAGGCATGTAAAGTTCAAGAGAAGCTGAAGAAGTTGTTTGACAAGAAGGTCACCCCAAGAGCTTTCAATGTTGGAGATCTTGTGTTGTTATGGGATAACATGCATGAAGATAAGGGCAAGCATGGTAAATTTGATGCACTGTGGATGGGCCCTTACTCCATAGATATTCGATTGGTGAGCATACCTTCTTCTTGAAGGATTTGGATGGAGAATTTCTTGAATTTCCTGTTAATGGTAGGAATTTGAAGCATTTCTTGGATTGATTCCCCAGAACCAAGGTGAACATCATCTGTACAGTGTATAGTTTGTTGGTTTGTTTTCTGTCTTTCGTGTTCTTGTTCATTCGGCCCCTGGTGGCCTATTTTTGCTAGTTTCTCTATTTCATTTTTGGGGGATGGTCCTAGTTTTGTGCTCTGTAAGCTGACTCCTTTTCCCAATGGATATTTTGGCACTTGGTCTACCTTTGTTCTTGTGGCACTTGCAGGGAGTGCCCATCCCTAAGTCGGAGCCGATGTTGGTGCTCAGATTTGTTTCACCCCATTTGCCATTATTTTCCTCTAATCTGCATGTTTTGAAACATTTTGTCTCTCGATGTGGGTGTTTTGAAAGTTTCTACCTCCACTTGAAATGCCTCAATTGTTTGCAGAATCCATTGTCATGTCCCTCCTTGAAAAGTCTCTGAGCTTGCCCTGTTTTTGCCCTAATTTCTTCAAAATCCATGGGCTTTGTTGTTTTTCCTATTTTTCCCCACCATGGAAGCTTGAGAATGGTTAATCTATATTTTTATGCCTTTGAAAATCCAAAATCCATGGTCAAGGGATGCTCGAAACCATGATTCACTTGTTTTTGTTTTTTAAAATTTCATCCTTAGCGAAAAATTGGGTTCTAGGTGTGAATGGTGATTTTTGTATTTTGATGGTTTGATGGGTGTCTTTTTCCTATCAAAGTTATTCCTCAACGCTTCGGTGGTCACGTGGCTTCTTTTGGTTGGTCAGGGGATGATGGGAAAATGCTTTAACTTATCACTTTTTGCTTTTTTGGCAAAAAGGAAAATTTGGTCCCGTGGCTCTACTCATTTCTGATTGGTTCTTTTGGTGCTTACGTGGCTTCTTCTAATTGGATGGGGCGTGGTAGGGTTTTTTTTTGAACTTGTTCCTTTTGGCTACTTTGGAAAAAGGTTTGAACTCACCCTGTGGCCCCACTAGGCTTTGATTAAAGCAAATTTTAAGTGGTAGGGAAAAAGTCTTACTTTGACCCCATAGAGGACACGTGGCAAAGCTAATGGTGGAGATGCGGGCCTTCGAGGTAAGTTGAATGTTTTTCCCTTTTGGAAAAATGGAATAAAATTCTAAAATGGAAGCATGCCCCCACCAAATCATTTTGAAACCTTAAGGTTTTTGAAGTTGCGCCATAACGACATGTGGCGAGCCCATGCTCATTCAAGGTCTCAACCTTTGGGGATCATCTCAAGATGTGCCATTGTGACACGTGGCAGTTTGAAAAGTCAAAGGGGTGGGGAAGTGGACCATCGGAGGCAAATTGGATTTTTTTCCTCTTGTCATCAAAAGGATTAAAATCTCAAAATGGCCCGCAAGCCCGATAAGAAGGAGGTCAAGGTTGGCTTTGAAAATGTTAAGAGGTGGGAGGCGGGCCATTGGGGGAAACTTGGTTTTTTTCCTTGATGTTCAAATGACTAAAATCATCAAAATGACCCACAAGCCCGATAGAGAAAATTCAAAACTTGCTCCAGTCAATGGCAAAGGGGCGGAGCTTGCGGGGGAAATTTGGAAAATTTTCCTTTTCCAAAAAAAGAGGTGAAATGGTAGAATTTGGTGTAGTTCCTTTGGGACCCACCTTAGGACATGTGTCAGGCTCATTTCTCAAGGGTGGAGGCACGGAGCAAAATGTGAAAAATTTACATTTTTTCAAAAGTTGTAAAAGGAAAAAAGGAACCCGCAGCCTACTCTAAAATTAGATCTCCCATGTGGATGGTCCAAATTCAAAGTAGGAATCAATGGAATTTGTGCATCTGTATCTGATTCTTCCGCCATTTTCACTCCAGAGCTCCTATAAGTGTGAATCTTCATGATTTCTTGGTATTTCCTACATGCCAAACATGGAAGGGGACTTATTTTGATATCTAATTTTGGTGGGGAAGATATGGGGACGTCTTTTAGCATTAAATGAGTCTAACCTCTAGGCTCGATTCGATATTCCATGTTTCTTCTCCACATGAAAGAAAGAATTTGAAGATTAGGGGTGGAAGTGGTTGGCGAATAGAAGGAAGAGTGTTCTACTAGATGAAGGAATTGAATGCTGAGATTTTTGAAGAGATCTACCCCATGAGCACCTGAAAACTTTTTACAGATCTGATTCTAGGGAATCACGATCGTGATCATGGCAAGCACTTGGTGGCACTCAATGTTTTTGTCTTTTAGGGGAAAAGGGGTCCATGTTGTAAATGTTATAAATGGCACAAATTTATCATGTAAATGGTTGGAGTGTGAGGGGTCGGACTGATTTTCCTAATAGAAAAAGGCTTGATAGAGCCCATCCTCCTTTGAGAAGCTATTTGAGAAGCCTCGTATATCTCTTTTGTATTGAATTTGATCATGTCAAGGTGGTTGCGAGTGTACAACCATTGAAATCTCTGAGATTTTTCTAGAAAATTTCCCCTACTAATAAATTTAATCAAACTCGAGCTATTATGTGGATCTTATGCAAAATGTGTGGCTTTACTTTTGAATGTCTGCAAATAGTTTTTCTTGTTCTTGTTGCAATCTTGTATCAAAATTTGTCTCAATCACATAGGTCTCAATCCTTGTGATAGTTTAGTGGCATCTGTAATTTCATTTCTCAGAAGAGCTTTCATCTGGGAGTGAAATAAATGATTTAAAATCACTTTTCTCTCATTTGTTGACAGAGATTGTCTGTAAGCCTCTGGGTGTACCTCAGGCATGATTGGGCTCAGATCTTGATGTTTTGTTGGGTTTTCCAACTCAAGCCTTCATGTTAGAATCTCATAGATTGTATGAAAAAGTGCTAATCTGGGCCTCCATTGAAGCACATGTTCTGGTTAAAGAAACATTTTAGCTACTCTGTGGCATTTTGTTGGTTTAGTTTTCCATTTTGCAAAAGTTCTCAAAGATTTGGTATAATCAACTTTATCCTGCTTCACCTCCCACCAAAATCCATTCTAAAACAACTCATCCTACCCATACTACCCCTGTTTGTCATGTGTGTATACAAATGCACAAATTTTACTACCAAAACATGCAAAAACAATTAGGATTCCAAATGTCTTTAGTAGCTTGAACCTTGCTTAGAGAATATCTCCACTATCTAGAGTGACAACTCGTGAGAGTTAGATTTTGTTGCATTGATCATATTTTCTTCAAGGTCTCCTTAACAACTTCATTAGGAAGGATATCTCCATCTCCTCCATAAACAATAGGCTACAAAAGGGTTCTCTTACCTTGGTTGAAAGGCACAACCTAAAATAGTGAGGATAGATCAAATCCTCTTGAGGGTGCTATCCATTTCTCCACATCTGAGTGATTAAGGGCCGTTAGATCCCATCCCTAGCTGCAAAATGACTCATCACGATCTATCTATCTCTAAGCTTCTGCTAAACCCGTGATGTTGCTCAAACATCAATTTGGGTACCAACAAATACAAGACACACCAAAATCGTTGTGCATACACCCTTTTTTTGGCACAAGCACCCCTCTCACGCCAAATAGCACACGCACTATCATATTTTTACCATTTCTTGTTTCACTAGTGCATGCACCTATTCTTTGGCACAAACACACTTATGCTAGCGCAAGCATCTCTTGGGTAGCGCAGAACCCTCTGCACCCACTAGAGGTTTACACAAAGGGGCGCATGCACCAAAACCCATGCAAAAATACCCAAAACAATGAGCATACACCTTGAAGGGGCGCATGTATCTCTGTTTGATCTAGATTTGTTCGTATAATTTTTAGTGCTCCTAGTTTTGGTCATAGCTTTTGTCTCGTTGACTGTTTTTGGAGTTTGAATAGGCATCGGAAATAGAACGAAGCAAAATTTTCAAGGGATGTTCCAAAAGTAATATTGATTTTCTATCATTAATTCTATCACAAAACTCCCAAAGTGCCCCGGAGACCTCTGAAAATGCAAAATACTAAAAACTGTTGAAAAACTGCTAAAAATAGATTTTTAGAATTTTCTAATTTTTGTGGTTTTCTAACTTTTTTCAGGGTTCTAATAGTGATTTGCGGGTTTCTTTTCCATCATATTTTTTTGCTAACTTAGTTGAGTGTTCATGTTTTTCATTTGTAGGGGTCCTTTGAAATGTGTATGCTCTTCCCTCGCACCTTCTAGGTGATCTTGGGAATCAAAACCTTCTATTTTACTTCCAAAACACTTCAATTTAAGTTTTAAAATGAATTGACTTGTCAAAGTTTTCTAAAACGAGTTTCCTTTTGCAAAACACTTAACTTATTTTCCATAAACTTGTTTTAGTTGAGTTTTTGCGTTGTGTATGCTCTTCCTTTACACCTTTTTGGTGATCTTAGGAATCAAAAGCAACACAAAAATTTCTTTCTAGGTATCATTACCTATTTTGGAAAAATACTATCTCTTTGCATGTAGGGCCTAACGCTTGTTAAAGAAAGGATGAGCCAAGACAAAATAAAAACTTCTAATACACTTGTTTTCATGTAGGTTGCCAAATGGTGTGCTATTTAAAACCACATTAAGTTAAGTAAGATAAAAAAACACACCATTTCATTTCACACTATATTGTAGGTTTTGAAAAGGGTACGCACTTATATGCTCAACTAAAACATAACCAATTTCACATAACGCGTTAAGCTACAACAAAGGGGGTGGTTCTACGAACCCCAAAGTAATCCACCACTTAGTAACCTCGTGGATGAAACAGGAAGCGCTCCGCTTACCCACTTGACTAAAGTTACATTGCAAGTTAGAGTCAAAGTTGTTTGTATCATGATCCCAGTGAGAATACGCATGAATGCACTAGTTGCTCATTGTAGTTGAAGGGGGTAAAGTAAAGCTGAGATACTCTCAAATCAGTCAGTGCGACTCTTTGGGCAAATCACACTTGCTCATAGACAACTTGTGACACCTAGGTTAGAGATCTTATTAGGGAGGCCATTCTGTCTTGGAGCCCACTTTGCTAGTCCGTTGTCACGTCAAGCCATCACGAAGTGACGACTTACTTGGAGTCTAAACCTTATTTTTCGAACAAGGCAAAGAGCCCATGTAAGTTAGAACTAAGTTCCTTTCATCATGAAATTAAACGATGTCTCACTTAGCTTAGTTTCATTCTCACCTTTGGACAAGGCAAAACTCTACCCAAGTGGCACTTAGTTTATTTCATATTTTTAATTTATACCCTTGCATTCTCGCCACCCATTTTCAGGGTGAGAAGGAAGCATACCTCGTGAGTCTTATCAAAGATGGTATTCACCACTTTTTTGTCTATTTACGCCCATCCATGTTTGCGGCTGGGTTGTTAAACGTCCGAAGTGCGCCAAGATGCTTTTAATTTCTTTGATAATCCTTTGATCTTGATTTCAAGATCATCTTCATAGTTAGGATTGGTTCATCATTTGATCCCCTTTGATGTGTTACCTTGTTTGCATTGCCTTGACACAATTAAGATACTTACGTCATGTTTTTCGTAAACATGATCTAAGTATCCACATTATGGCGTTACACTGCGCACATTTTAGCACATCCTTAGTATACTTTGACTTGGTTTAAATTCAAACATTGCTCCAAATATTGATGGGTGTCGCTTACTTTATTTTGCATCATTTCAGTACCAATTTGACACTAATATCTCGCTTCTCCGTGAAGCTTGATAGACATGTCCAATTGGTGTGGTTACGTAGCTTATATTTGTAATCCTCTCCCTTTGACATTTAGGCCTTGCTTGTCTCTAAACTGGTCGTAGTATCCTTTAAGTGGAATCGTATTTACCCTTTGTTAATATTTACACCTTGTTCATTTCGAGCTTGACGTAAGTATTGACATTGTGTTGATCATATTTGCATCGAACTATCATTTTTACACACATTTTACATAGGGAGTATTTCCTTATTGATTGGCTTTGTGTTTCACACTGCGTGATTGTTTCTTGTGATCATTCATATGGAAAACTTGTTTTCTAGGAAAATACATTTTGATCTTATCGAGATCACGTCATCACGATGTCTATTTTCCTTATACCTTCTTCATAAAATCATGCACACATCTCCATATTTACAAGATGTCTAGTTGGTTGCCATTATGCTACCCAAATCGACATGGAACTTTCTTCACTTTGAAGGAATTTGATCACACTAGCTAAGTCTAGGAATTTTTACCTAAAATGATGCCAACAATGATTGACTATCACGCAGTTTCTCAAACTTACAAAACTATGAAACCTAGGTTTAGGAATGCACATCAAAAGATTCCCATTATGACTAAGCCTTGTTTGGTTCTTCGGGCTAAAGGGCCTACTCAGGTACCCTATTCCCCACCTTCAGCTCATAGTCGGTGGTATGGTTTGGACGCTTCGATTCAAATTATTATTCAGTTCCCCCACTCTTCTTCTTCGATTCGAGATCCAAACTACCGCTTGGATTCCCACTCTTCTTCTGAAGATTCGGATCCCAACTATTGTTCGGATACCCCTAGATCAAATCTTGAATCATGGTCCTCCCTTTCTTTGAAGGAATTTCATTCCCAATCACATCAAAAATTTCTTCCTCCTTTGAATACTTGTACGACTCCAAGTTCCATTGATCGAACATCAAATTCAGTTCTTGAGTCACGATCTTCCCTTTCTTCACAGGACCTCCTTCATAAATCACCTTGACGACCCCTTCCTCCATCGAAGAGTTCCATGACTTAGATTCCCTCTAGTCAATCATCTAATTCGACTCCTATGTCACAACTTAACAGATGGCTATGTGATCCTACTTTCCAACCTACATTACGTCATCTTCTAGAAAAACAACCTAGGTCCAAATCCAAATCATCCATTCATGAGACACCTGCCTCTAAACCTACTTCCTCTCATGAATCATCTTATGCTATCAGTCCAACTTCAATCCTTCTTTGGCCCTTGATCCCTTTCAATCATATCATACCATTTCCTCATCCATCTTCTAAATATCAATGTCTCATAACCATGTCAAACCATTAGAAAGAAGCCATGTGCTAAGATATATTTTCAAAGCACTATCAAAACTCTTCATGGGGGTGATAGGTCAAGCCCTCCCCTCTTCTACATCATTGAACATCTTCATCTTCTTCTGTCAATCAATCTTCCCCACTTATCGTGCCCATTTCTTCTAGTCAACCTCCTATGGCCGAAGAACAACAACCTCTACTAATTGATTTTTCTCAGAATGAAGGAACAATTAGAATAGACAATGATATCCCTTTAGAGGATTGTAAATAAGGATTCTTTCTAGAACTCGATACACTCACGTATTGGGGAGAATAAATTGATTCCTTTTATCAGAAAGTAGAGGAAGAGCCTAAGGTCATGGAACTTGACTCTTCTTCTGGCATTGCATCTTCACCTCCTTCTGAGCATGATGAGATGTCGGTGTCATCATTGATCCATGGCCTATCTTCTCATTACCAACTCATTCCTTATCTATCATCATTCCTCAATCAAAATATCACCTTGGGTCACCGTTGAGTATCCCATCATCTTCTTCTATCCTAGAGCCACCCCTGGTAGTCCTCCATTTTCTACTTGTGGGTCACCTCTTGGTAGCCTATTACCTTCTATTCTTGGGCCACATCCTAGTAGCCCTTCATCATATTCTATCTATGGGACCCCTCCCGTAGTCCCTCCTCATCTATACTTGGGCCACACCCTAGCAACCCTTTGTCATCTTCTTCTATTCTTGGGCCATGTCCTCATAGCCCAACTTCTTCCATCTTAGGGCCATATTCTAGTAGCCCTTTGTCATCTTCTATTAGTGGCTCACCTCCTAGTATCCCAAACTCTTCAACCTTGGACTATATTCTCTTCATCCATCATATCGTCATAAACATTCTTGTTCTTCTCCCACTTCTCGAGAAGACAAGTCGCATCAACTTATAAGAAACCCAAACGTTTTCTTAACCAAGCTTAGGTAAAAATTCAAATAACTCCAAATTATCCAACACTTCGAACGATCTTAAGATTCAAAATCATCCACGATTCAAGAATGCATGCCAACGCACCCATCGAGTATGGCGCAAAGTGTAGAAACCTATGGATAAAGAACTCAAGCTCCCACTTGAACAATCTTTGTTTTAAGAAAAATCACAGTCATTTGTTGAGTATGAGCTCACCTCGTTCACCGAGATCGAGGATAACGTGACTCTTGATAAACAAACACACCAAGTATCCCTTATTAAGGAAGTCAAAAACATTGTTGTTCGATCTTACCACACAGAGTGACTCTATTTCTCCCACCTTTCCAAAACTATCTAAAATCTAAAATCAAATCAATTAAGCAATACAAAAAATTGAGAAAACATAGCAAAATCAAAGGTACAAAGATCAAACATTGTAATCAGGTATTACGTACACATGGATGTTTCTTTCTTCCCTTCCTTGCTATTTTTATGCAAGTATTCTTTCCATTTTCATCCCTTCAATGATATTATGGTTAGCCTATTTGCATGCATTTTGTGACATTTATCTCTATGGTATTTGTTTGACCTTGGTCTTTCATCACCTTGTTAAATTAAAGAACGACTGACCTCTTAGAGATCCCATCACATTCAACATATAATAAACTTGTTGTGAAGAACTTTTGGACATATTTGTTGACACTAGCCAATGTCGTCATCATAATCACTTCCACCTCCTTTCATCAAGCCATTAGGTTCTTAACCCCTTGTCAGCAAGAGAGCTGAAATAAGTTTTCAGAAAGCAAAAGAATCAAGATCAATCAAAAATCAAAAGCTAAAAGTTAAAAAAAAAAGCAAGTTGATATATAAATCTCTCTTGGGGTATTTCCAATAATCTTTATCGGGTATGGATTCCTGATCGATAGAGAGCAATGTTGCGATTAGAATCAAATACATTTATATCGGGGCTATGGATGCTCGGGCCGGCGAGTAATGTATAGATCTCCCTCCACCCTCCATTCATAAATCACCTATCAAAATCAATCATTCCTACACATTGGCTAGGTTGTCTTCACTTGTGTATTAAACCTTCCCTCAAGAGGTAAATTCCACGTGCAAACACATGATCTATATGAGCCAAGCATGATTAGTATGTTACCAAGTGTCTTTTTTTGGACCTTGTGCACTCTTACTCTAGTCTGTATCTTTTCTCATGATTTTTTCCTTTGGCTAATCACTTTTTCATCGCGAGGCTTGTGAGCTACATTCATATCATTCACATCATTCTTCTACTTTGTTTAGAACATCCATGTGTATGGTATTGCCTTTTTGCCATTATTTTCGAACACCTTTTCCCTTTTCATAAAAATAATCTCCCACTTCCTTTCTATCATGTGATTTTAGGCCAACTTACTCGAGGGCATCCTTGCTTCTTCTTAGCACTTCATTGGTTTACGTTCATCATCATGTTGAACCTATCCATAATGGCCTTGGGTCTCGCTTCTATGCATGAAGATTTTGCCTTCGAATACTCCCACTTAATCGATGGGGAATTTTCACATCTTCACCTTTCTCGTATGCATGTGGCCTTTTCCTCAGTACATCCCATCTATCGATAGGGTTATCCATGCTCTGCGTCTTCCCCGTACATAGTTTTAGAAAACTTTCAAAATCACAAAAACATTCAAATATGTTTCGAAAACATAAAAAATATAAATCATCCTACAAAATGCCACTCTTTGGTTCTTGCTTGTTCTCGTCATAAACGACTTGATCATTTTGATCTACCTCCATCAACCAAAGCTAAGCTACTTACTATGTCTGTACTCTAGGGCACAATGAGTTTCCCGGCACTCACTTTGTGTCATAGTGCACAATTTCTTTATCATTGGAGCCAAGTTTCCTCTATTATTCCTCTCGCATGTATGCTTGCTTGGGCACCATGATAACCCTTTTTGTTAATTCCAATAGGTTAGAATCAAGCTCGATAACAAAAACATTGCATTGTGTTTTTATGTTAGTTCACTTGTTTACTTTCTCGTATTGCATTGCATTTTATATGTTTCAAGGATTTTGTGTTTTTAGCAATGGAAATTTGTTCGTATATGGATTTTCATGTCATACTACACTTTTGTTCATTCTTTTTAATGAGGACCAATGACAAAGATAATTAGCAATATGATGAAAAATAAAGTTGTTTAAAAGGTAATAGATGGATGTCACTCATTCCCCCTTCCTCATACTCCTTTTCTTATATATCCCCTTTCTTTTCTTCACATGATTCTTTCTTTTGTTCTATTTATATCATCTTTTTTATCGTCGATCGAGTTCTTCCATCACTCCATCAAAAATCGAGGGGGAATCCTTCATTCTACTCTTTTTTCTTCTATCTATTCAAAATTTTATACTTGTTTATGCTTGTCTACTTTCTTTGAAGTGACATCACTTACGCCACCCCAAAGAGGGGGAAATGTAGACAACTAAAATATGCTTACACTTAGCATTTCTTCCAATTCAACCGATTGACAACAATTCATTAATTTCCCACTCTTCGCTCCATTCTCGAATGCCCATTTGCAACACCTCTTTCGGTCATATTCCTCCTATAATCATCTAATTGGGCTAATATCTCTCTTATTAGCTAAGCATTCCTCCTTTTGACCATTTAGAACCTCCCTAGTTCTCTCTATATCACTTCTATTGGTTTCATATGCTATCTATCAATCACAATTGATTAACTAGACCCCTCCCAACTCTCAATGAGTCTCTAATCACTTGCTAATCAAGTTTAACTAGCCTAAAACCTAGTTAAATAGCCTAATCCTAGCTTAACTAGTCTAAAGCATGTTTACTTAGCTCCTAATCCTAAAGTGATTTTTAGACTTTAGTCCCACATGCACCCAAATTTCAAACTCTTCCATTTGGAAAACTATAAATACAAGGCTAAGCCTACCCATTAAAAGACACAACTTTACATAACACAAAACCAAAACAAGCCTAAGAAATATTTGAGATCTCATTTGTATTAGCTTTAAGCTAATTAGACATTTGATCTTAAGATTACCTCCTCCATTGACCTTGAGCTAACACCTCCATTTGCATCCTTAAACCAAGTTTTGAGTAATATGGAGAGAACAATTGGCCTTGAAGCCATTAATGGTGAGATTCCATTCTTGAAAGCTTGAAAACCATAAACAACTAATCACACCTTTGATTGCTAAGTTGATATTTTTAGGTTCAATGTCTTAATTAGTAATCTAAAGAGTAGAGAGTAGTATATATGCTAGGTTTTGATGTTTTTTCAAAGTTATGATGCATGTTTAGCTCTTATCTCATGGTGCATGGTTGAGTTAGTTAAGCTTTGAGGTTCTTTAGCCTCAATCCATAGCTTTGCAACTTTTCCATTGCATACACTAAGATAATGTTGACATGACCCTCTAACAAGATATACTAAAATCTAATTTCTTAACACTAACAAAGTTTAAGCTTTGTAAAATGGATAATACAAGTGCGAGAAGCGTAACAATGTTATCTAGACACGTAATTAAACTTTGCAAGAAAGCAAGATTTTAGTATCAAAATGACATTATAGTGATGCTAACAAAGTAACCTCAATGTTCACAAAAATCAAGACAAAGCTAGGGTGTAAAACCTACTTCTAAGTATAACAATAAATTGTTATGCGCACAAGCAATGTAACTCTACCATATAGAGATTTAGGCCTAATTTCACAAATGGAAATAAGATGTAAATATCTCAATTGTATGGATACAATGCGGGCATCGTAACAATTCAAAAGAATACAAGGATGAAATCACTTAACTACGATGATAATAAGTCTCAAACATGGGGGTCTTTGAGACAAGGGAGCCTACTAGACCGTGAGTACTTACCATGTACACTTTCAACACTTGTGCTCGACATTTTAACCTAGTCACACAAGTAGAATACAAAAGTGGTGAACACATGATATCTAGCAATATCTCGTATATGTTGTTTCCTTTTGTCCAAAAATGGGTAATAAGAAAACAAGGGTATAGGCAAAATGATGTTGAAATAAACTTGGTGTTATTTTGGCAGAGTTTCGCCTTGTCTTAGGACAAGTGAAAAACCAGGACAAAATAACACTAAGTAGATTTCGGGATGAAATATCAAGCAGTTTCAACTTTAAGAGATTATTTCTCTTTTTTGAAAAACAAGAGTTTGAAATTAACAAAGTTGTCACTTTGTGAGAGCTCTCAAGTATAACAAATTAAGACAAAAACAATGGCTCCAAGTGACAAGCTTCCTAGGTGGTTCTCTCTCTATGTGTCACAAGTTTACTTCATGAGCTTGATTTACCAAGGTTTCCCAAGGAGTATCTTGACTTTACTTTACCCCCTTCTAATACAATGAGCAACTAGTGCATTCAGTTGTATTATCACTGGGGTCACAATGGAAGTAACTTTGACTCTAATCTCACCAAGGTGTACTAATCAAGTCGGTAGTGTGGAGCACTTTCCTGTTTCGTTCACAAGGTTCCCTCTTGCGTGAACTACTTTAGGGTTCCTATGACCACTCCCATTGTTGTAGCTTAAGGCTTATGTCAAAGGGGTTATGTCCTAGTTAAGTGAATGAGTCGTAGCTCTTAACCGAAACCTACAAATACAATGTGATGATTGTGGTGTATTTTTTATCTTTTAAACTTAATGTGGTTTTTGTTGTACTCCTTTTGACAACCTATAATCACACATGTAGTTAGAAAAATTGTTTAGGTCCTCCTTTCTTTGACTAGCATTAGGTCCTTTAAACAAATGATTAGTAGTTCCAAAAATATTCACAATACAATAATGAACAAGCTTGTAAATCAACTAACTACTATCAAACTTTGTAAAAAAACAAGGTTTATTCCCAATTAATCCAAGTGCTTCTTTAATGAAAGATTAAAATTACTTTGATTCCCAATATCACACTAGGTACAAGGGAAGAGCATACATGCATTTTAGCCTTGATTATTTATCATGTGAAAAATCTAAATTAAACTAAAACATCAAGCACATGCCAAAAAATGAAGGTTTATTCTCTTAAGCACAAAATGAATGATGATTGTTCCTACTTACTCCTAAGAAGCAAAAAGTGGTTTAGAGGTGCTTTTGGTTCTCAAGATCACATTAGGTGCAAGAGAAGAGCATACACAACTCTATTCCAAACTCAATCAAAGTATGCAAACATAATCACTCATAAAACCCTAACCCAAAAATCCCTTATCAAACCCTAAGGCAATTTTGTTAGGAATATTGCTCTAAAATCAATAAATGGACTAAAATAGAAACTAAAAACCCTTAAAAATGATAGCCATCCCAAAAACATAGAATTTGAAATTTTGAAGTTTGAGGAAATTTTACCTTGGTGCATGGGCACTCCTCTGGATGGACATGCACTCATAGTAGTGCACAAGTGCTCATAGTAATGCACATGCGCTCCTCTGTCACTTTTTACACAGTAAGTTATGTATGGGTGCTTTCAGTGAGGCACATGCACCCTTTTGTATGCACAGGCACATTTTTCACTCAGATCCAAAAATCCAGTGTTGCAAGGGCACTCCTTTAGATGCATAGGTGCTCCTCTTTCCTGTAGGTGCTTAAACTATCTTCCAGAGGCCACAAATTTTGCTCCCGACTTCGAAATGACTTCGTTTTTTTGTGTTGGAAAGGTATTGAAGTGAACTATGTAATGGTAACATAAATTTGGAGCAAAAATTACCAAGAATTTAGGGTATTCATTTTTAGAAAACTAGTCATTTTCTAACATATCTAAATGAATTTCGACAGTACTTCACCTCCTTATATCCTGAAAAGAACATGAAAACACAACTTCTACCACTAATCTAGTTGAAACAACAATAAAAATGGAAATTGATCTACAAAAATTGAAAATTACTCTTAAAAGCTTGAAATTAATCTAAAAATATTGAGAAACTAATCTATAAAATCTTGAAAGTAATCTAGAAAGCTTGAAAGCAATCTAGAAAGCTCGAGAAACTAATAAATAAAAGCTTGAAAGCAATCTAGAAAACTTTAAAGTAATCTAGAAAGCTTGAAAGTAATCTTAAAAAACTTGAATTTAAACTAGAAAACTTGAAATGAAAAACTTAGAAAGAACCTTAAACTTAACAAAGAAAATCGCATGACTAACTAAGAAAGGCTAACACCATTGCCACCTCTAGTCAAGGTTCCAAGTCTTGGAATGTAACATTAAGATATAAGCTTAAAGGAATTCTTAACTAACATGAATATAATTCAAAATCTAACTAAACATGCCTACTAATATGTTCAATTACCTAACATGGGCCTACATAAACCTAAGAGGGCAATCAAATGGGTATGGTTGCTACTCCAAACAAGGTTAAATGGCCTCTCCAAATGACTACATGGTCATTTTGGATATCCATCTACTAACCTTGTTGAAGGCTTTAGGTAATGATTGAGCTTGGCTATAAATAATATTTATTATATGAGATGCAAATCAAGCATGGTGTAAAGTATTAAGGTAAGAGGTGCACTCTTTTTAATATTTTATAATTTTCCTTTTAGGAGAAACTTATATTTTGGTGCATGTGGGACTAAAAGCCCCAAATTAGATTAGAATTTCTAATCATGATTAGGCCTTACTAATCACAATTAGTGAATTATCAAGTGATTAAGATGTGAGGAGCCTTAATCAATCGCTTAGGGTCAACTAGGAGGCTAGGATAAGCTTTTGAATCTTGATGAGACATTGTGCAGGTGAATAGGGTGATTTTGAGAGGTTGGAAGAGGGGTTTAAGCCAATATTAGGGCATATTGACCAAATCAAGGGCAAAATAGGCTTAATTAGCTTATAATTGCTAATTGTTTGTTTTGAAGAGGATTTTGACTTACGATTCACCGTAAAGTGGCATCCTGAATGCGAAAGGGGCTACACAATCAACAAAGCAATTGCGTTAATTGGTTAAAGTGGTAAGAAACGTTAGTTAATTAGCGAAAATCACTAATTATAATGGATTTGGCAAGAATGAGAGTGATTTGTGTGCGTTTGGCAATAAGATTGCAAAAGCGGAATTTAGGTGTCTACAAACATAACAATTAAATAATATATGAATATACATAAGTGTCATGTCTTTTAAAAATAATTAATGTTTGAATATAGATTTGTTAATATTATATTAATCGTTGAATCTACAATGGAATCACCGAATATACATTGAATATAAGTATGTAATTTTGTCATTTTCTAGTTTGCATGCGAACTTTGAATATACACCTGAAATTATTGAATATATATTAAATGTGTTAATTGAATACGCCTTACCTTGAAAAAAATTGTTTAGCAATTATTTCCTCTCCCATATACATTGAAATGACTTAATATACATTGAATATACGTTAGTAATTTTGGCATGGAATATATTGTAGTGAAATATTTATTATTTATGTGATGACCGCTCATGATTGTTTATGACTATAATATACATTTAGATAATATATTGAATATTCAATGAAAAATTACAACCACTTTTCAATGTATATTTAATAATTACAATTTATATTAATAGACCTTAAATACACTAAACACATTCAAGCATCATTCATTTCATCCCTATCACTCCACTTTCCTACTTTAGGAAAGTCAATTTACACTATTAATCCATTCAATGCCACAAAAATAGTTTATGCTAGTGCCACATGCTAATAACCCAATACTATTATTGTCAATACATATTAAAATAGGCATAAACACCTCCTTGTATTGCTGCAAATGTGCTCATTGCATATGGGTTTTTGTTTATGTAGAATGAAAGATTGAAGTGGGATTTTGTGGGACTATCCTTTTGGAAGCATTTGTGAGACTCGTTGTTTTTCAGAGTGTAGCTTAAGGGGGAAGAGGTTTGCTTCAATTTTATAAGTGTGTCTTTTGACACATTAGATTTGTAGAAATAATAATACTTATTTAGATGTAAATAAATATAAATATTGAAATTTTTACTATTAAGTACAACACTCAACTTGCTCTGTGATCTATATTTGTATAAAATCTCTAAATGCATTTTTTTGCTTGTTGGGTATGTTTTATTTCCTTAAAGGCTCGCCTCTCCTTTTTCACAACAATGGTGCAAATGAATTTTATTCACACAAAAATGTTATTTCTTTAGAAAAGGTCATTTATGACCTTGCTTGGGTAGTATAAACACTCAAATTTGGCAATTCACTCTTTAACACTGCTAGTTTTGACAATGCACTCTTGCTAAGATAAATATTGAAAAGGGATTTGCGAGAACTGATGTCGAAAACAATGCACCACAACGAAGTTGCACTCCGATGGTAAAGTCAAGCTCCAACACAATAAAAAAGATTTGAATAATGGAAAGAATATGAAAATAAGAAAACATGTATGCTCATCCTCATAGATCAAAAAAAGGAAGTACAAATAGGGGTGTTGTGTAACCCCCATGCTTGAATAAGGAAAAACCTCAATGATGCCACTGATGCATATGACGAGATTGAGACATATGATGCCACTAAAGGAGGAGTTACAATTCCAAATAAGGAATGTAACTCCTATGATGCATTGATGTAAATGACAATGACAGATTCTATGACATAATTTGACACTTGTCATTTGACTTCCTAAGACCTATGACTCTCGCAAGGTGAGATGACTCACCAGTGATGTGGATGATGACTAGGCATGTCACACACACCAACACCCCCTTCATCGAAGCCGAGGAAGAGGTCATGGTAAGATAGAACAGAAAGAAGACTCCCCTAGACAACTAAGAAAGATGTGTCAATGGGGCTTGAAAAATAAAGGCATGATAAGGTGCCCATATACAAACAACATATTTCTGGAAGGAAAAAGAGGAGGAGAAGAGGGAGATGAGAGGGATGTAAAAGATACCATGGACGGATCTGAACTCTGCAACTCTAAGAAGTCTCCTAGAAGATTTTCAATCACGAGATCCTCTGCCTCTGGACTGAAGTAGAGAAACTCTGCACCGAACTATGTTCCTACCCTTAGGAAGGACAGAAATGACATGCTAGAAGTCTACCCACTCTTTGAAGGAAATCAAAAGCAACAACATGAATAACTCTAAGTCTGGTTCACAAAAGTGTGACATAGGTCTAGCAAGTGAGTGTAAAGGAACCAAAGGTAATATCACGAGTGCGGGCGTCGAGTATAAAGGGTGAACACCTGTAGAAAGGATGTCCAATTGATGTGAAGGAAAAAAACATCCCCCACAATAGAAAATGGATCCACAAGCAAGGGTGGATTAATGAAGGTCTCCAGAAAAGTGGAAGTGGTAAGAGTCCTAGAAGGGGCACTCCCAACAATGGAGATGATGAACTCCTCTGAAATACCTGTAGATGAATGAGGAACTTGTAGTACATCACAAGTGTACTATGTAAAAAGACAACTAAGGTCAGGCAGATACTCATCCCAATGAGGGGGCTCAATAAATAGAAGAGCGATGTCAGATAGGTATGAGTCATCCAATGAAGGTGGAGGAGTGAAAGGGGCCTCAAACATTGAAGGTGGAAAAGAGGCGGGTGTGATGATTGTATGAGACTGTATAGGAGACTTCTCAATATCTGATGAGATGTGGGATGTGTCATCACTCTTTGGAATAGTGAGAGGAGGAGAAGAGTCCTCTGTAGTACTCTCGACATCGAACCGGGTGCAATCCTCGTCATCAGAAATAGAACCAAGCGAGTTCGTGTCGGTGGAATTGTCATCACACGAAGAAATATGTGTGGGTGGCCCTTCATAAGAAAAAGTATCGGTGAAATCACTTTCCTCCATGGATGCAAGATCACCATAAGATCCATAACCAGATGAAGGAGGATCAAAGTCTCCATGAAAATTCTGAATGAAGGTCCAAGCTCGGTGTGCAGACTCTGTGAATTCTATTTTACATTGAAGTTCCTCTGGTATAGTAAGACAAAGAATCCCGTATGCCATGTCATTCTCGTTCAACCAATTATGGTGTTGAATGCGGTTAATAGGTTCAGTGTTATCCCAAGAAGATGTGGTAACAAGTTGTACATAATTCTATGATCGAGTATTCCATTCTTCCATTGTAGGTAGTTCCTTGGTCCTAGTTGAACAATAGAGTGATGAAATTCAATGTCCATGACAAGAGGAGCCTCTAAGGAATACAAGTTTAACCCCCTTTTTGCGGCACTTTATAGTATAGTGTGTTGATTCTAATCGATGTGACTATGTGTCAAGAACCATTCTGTCACTCACCTTGCAATCAACGTAATTATGCGCAAGAGTGGAAAAAACAATCAAGGTTCGTTGGGTGCAATGTGATTTGACACCATAAGAAAGCACAAGAATGAGAGAAAACAAGAAGGGTAAGAGAAGGCCTTGTGAGAAATAGTGTCTCACATTACATGAAATAATCCCTTTGTTGTAAGATTGTGGCGGACGTGCTCACAAGTCCACAAACAATAAAAGGGATAGAACAATGCTCAAGATGATTTAAAATGAGCTGAATTAATACAAAGACAACCCCTAGAATGTGGCACTTTATAAAATAGTGTGTTTACAAAAATGATAATCCCATCATCTAGAGTGCAAAAAAACATGCAACTTTGACTAAAGAAGTTCTCAAAACCGAGCAACGAGTCAAAAGTTATAGCAAAAAATAATTCCCGTAACTGATGGAAAAATGCTAATAAGCCTGCAAAAGATTAAAAAAGTGCCCTAAATGCATGCAAAGGGTGTCATATGTATGCTTGTTGGAAATGGCATCGAATTTTAGATAGGATTTTTTTAATTACGAGAGGGGATTATCCTCTTGCCAACCCCAGATGTCACCCTCCATCTTCGACACTCGAAGGAAGGATGAATAAAACAAACAAAATACCCAAAATAAATTACAAGGCCAATTAAATAAATGTTTTTAACCTCAAAACTTTTAAAAAAATATGATTTACCAATAATCAATTCTAGAAGGATGGATAAGGGGCCCACGTTGATCAAGTTTGCTCTCCAATTGTATGGTTAACGATAGTGGATATGTTCACGGATCTAAGGCTGCGGCAAGTCAAGATGTCCACCCGAGTTGAGCCATGTATGGTGAAGAAGTATATCCCCAACTAAGCTACCAAGATCCTTGCAGTGTAACTGACACCAAATAGAGAAGGGGCAGGTTGTGAGCCGAGTGTGTAGAATGTAACGGTTGCTAGAGATTTTCTAGGCCTACAATATCAAAAATAGTCGAGCGGAGAGGGCTAGTTGTTACCACGTCCCAAATGACAATCTGCAGTGTGAATGGTCTCGAGGAACACAACATGGAAGGGTGTAATGTGTTGGCCGGAGAGGGTGGGCAAGATCTTGACATGGTCAAAACGTTCACCAGAGGAAGAAACCGAGCTTCCAAGGAAACAAGAAACGGTGCAGGGTTGAGGACGTGCTAGGTCATTGGAATGCATGCACAAAAAGTGAGTAACAAGATCCTCGCAAACAAAGAGCTCTAGAGCACGTAAAGTGAGTAACAAGAGCCAAATAACCCATGGTAGAAATGATGAGTTTGGTTGTGGATCAAGGCATAATGTAAAAACCTTAAAATCTAATGTAAGCACGTCCACGCAGGAGCAAAACACGAGACAACAAGGAACCACGAGTTAAGAGCTGCACACAAATGGAGGGAAGAAGATCCACAAACCAGAATGAGAATAACCCAAGACAATGTAGAGAGGCTCGATTCACTAGGAGGAGGATGCATGCAGAAAGGCAAGGTGAGTAGGTAGAGTATAGCTCAAAGTGAAAAACAAGACAACTCTAAACTCTGAAATCTGCAACCCGTGAACCTGAAATGCACCCCGAAACACACAAAAATGCATGCGATCCTGGAAAACTCAAAACCATGAACCGATGAACAAAGGTATAACATCCCAAACTTGTAACTACTGAAACCTTAATGCGAGGTGAGAAATACAATTCCAAAGTAATAATCGAAAAAACTTGCACAAGGAAATAAGAAGAAACTAGAAGTAATAAACAACTTGATAAATGAAGAGTGCACATTTTACTGAAACCAGCTCTGATACCATGAAAGAGGGATTCGCGAGAACCGATGTTGAAAAAATGCACCACAACGAAGTTACACTTTGATGGTAATGCCAAGCTCCAACATAATAAGCAAGATTCAAACAATGGAAAGAATATGCAAATAAGAAAATAGGTCTGTTCATTCTCATAGATTAAAAAAGGAAGTACAAATAGGGGTGTTGTGTAACCCCCATGCCTAAAAAGGAAAGGCCTCAATGACGCCATCGATGCATATGACGTGGATCGACACATATGGCACCACTAAAGGAGGAGTTACAATTCCAAATAAGGAATGCAACTCCTATGACACATTGATGCAAATAACAATGACAGATTCTATGACAAAATCGACACTTTTCATTTTACTTCCCGAGACCTATGATTCTCACAAGGCTAGATGACTCACCAGGTGATGTGGATGATGACTAGGCATGCCACACACACCAACAAATATAACCTTCCCATTCCCACTTAGCACATCCCGAGGTATCTTATTTAGCTTGTGTATGCTTACACCCTAACATGTCTTCAAATTTTTGAGAAGGACAATGCATGAAATCCATAGACAAACATCAAGTAACAACTTCAAATTGCATGTTTTCCTTCCTAATCAAGGCCTATATAGTTTGGTTAAGATATTAAATTTGATACAGGCTGAATTTTATGGTCTTAATCAACTTGTTCTCCAACTTTTCTTTCAATTTCATATTCATTGTTGGGTCTTCTAATCCCTTCAGTTGGATTTTCTTAGAGAATCATCTAGGAAACCCTATGTAAGCAAGTAAACACTACCTCATTTGCTAACCTATAAATCTTGTGGCACTACGTTGATACACTCATTTCTAACACTTGCAAAAGGAACCCAAGGATCTTTAAATCTCATAATAGCACACCTAAAATAATTAGAGCAGTAATCTCTACAAGTTTGAAGCTTCTTACCAGGTCAAGACATCAATATCTCTCATCTACAAATACTTAAACATTCCTTCCCCAAATTATTTTAGCAAAAGCCAACTCATCTCAAGATTTTTTAAGTATGGTTGTCAAATCTAGTTGCATTCATTCAAGTATCACATGCTAAACAGAAAAAATGTGCGCTTTCGTGTCTTTTCGAGTAGTGCCAATGTCAATGGTGCCCACAACCCAACTAATGTTTATTTTGTATGACTTCCCATCCACGATTAGGGTTTGAGATCATGATCGTAGTATTCAAAGCATTCTATAGGATGAAAAATAGTTAGGGTTTTAAAAAACACACAATTCGAAGAAGGCGACCATCTCAAGAAGTTACAAATCCAAGATCTAAGTAGGTCCAAGACTATATGGAAGGGTCAAGACCATACGATATAGTCCTTAAAAGTTGTATGGTTTTATACTAGGGTAGTTTCTAGTCACAATCTCTAGAACGATGCATCATCGAGTCCATATCTTCCTATTTCAAAATTGCATCCTTCCATAACTTCCTAGAGCCATATATAATAGCTAAGTGCACCGATTCCTTTGTGTTTTCAAGTTTGTATCTTATTTAGCATATCATTTACAAGTATTGATGCATTATTATGATATTGGTAATTAATGTTGGAAGTTAATTAATCATAATAATCACCTGTTGCTAACCCTTATATACTTTTAAGTGTATACACCTCACTAAAATCATCGGGCTTCACATAAATCTAATTAGGGTATAAACATTTTAGTTAACTCGACTTGTGATTCAACCTTAACATCCACCTTAGAGATTGCTTATGATATTTCTTTTTGCTTTTTGTATTGTACTTATTTTCCTATTTATCATAATTATTAACCCTTAAGTCTTCTACAATCTTTGCCTTCAACCTAGGGGTTCTCGATCCTCTACCACTAGGATATATTATTCCCCTTATGTTAGTATACACCGTGGCACCATGACACCTACTCTAGGCTCCTATTCTATAGCTGATATCTTTACTAATATTGTTTTTACCAACTATGTTGGTCATATCCAAGGTGAAGGTTCCAATAACAACCTTGCTTTACTCACTCACAAGATCTTCTCGAAGATGAGGTATATCACCTTACACATTTCATGTAAGAGAATCTTACCCATAAATCTATTCTCATTTAAACTACAAGAGATCATCATAAGAATACTTCACTCTCTCATATTGATACATATATTATTCCTACATCTACGATGCCTACCTCCTTGGGGGCACCTAATCTTCTAATGCATAATGTTTCTATGCCTCTTCCTATAACCACTATTGCTACTACACATCCTACATCCAATCCTCATGGTTCACACACTTCTTCATCTAGCACACAAGCCCTTAAAACCCTTGTTCATACCTTATAAGCTAAAATATTACAATTATAACAAGGTGCATCCACTTTTACTCATGATATGGATTCTACTCAACTGTTTCACAATCCACTTGCACCCAAATTGGTTTCTTACTCCTTTCCCATTGGTTTTGTTTCTCCTAAACTCCCTACTTCGATGGAAAAGGAGACCCCACCGAGCATCTTCACTCCTTCCATGTGGCTTGTTTTGATTATGCCTCTCATGACATATTTCTCACCAAGATATTTCCTAGGATTCTTAAGGACTTTAATTTGCAATGGTTCTATGATCACCCCACACATTCTTTGCGCTCCTTTACCACTTCGGAAAATCAATTCCTAGTATAATTCTTTATTAATATTGGGGACAAATTTTCATATGCAAAACTATATAAATTGCGACAAGGATCTAATGAACATATCAACGATTACATCTTACGATATAAGACCATGGTTACTATACAGAACCAATATTGCACATGCTACATTGTCGGAAAAATAGTTACAAAAGGTCCCCAATGATGATTCATGTCCTTTTAGAAGGTGTTCGAGTTCCTAAACCCATTCGCAGTACATATTTGTAGCCTAGACATCCTTACTTAGATTTTCCACGCTTTCTTCCAGCTTCTCGCTCATTTCTATGCATGTTTTGGCCTTTAGTGTCGGGACCACCGCCCCTACTGGGTGGCGGTTTGAAACCACCGCCGAAGGGTGGAAATCATGTGCACTTTTTCCAGAACTCTTTATGCATGATTTTAACACACGTGATTTCACTTAACTTGACTTCTAGGGTGCATTTGTGAACCAAATTGCCTAAAATAGTCTTGATTGTTTGGTATTCCTTCCCTCTTCTATTTTTAAATATATTTAATTAGTTTGAACTACCTCTTCACCTAATGATTTGGCACTCTAAGGATTCCTTGTGCATGAAGGCACATCCCAGCCAATTCCTATATATTCAAGCAAAGGGCCTAATAATTTTGTGTATCTTGCATAGTATTGCTGCCACAATCCTGCTAGAAATTGCATAGCCAAGCTTTGTTCACTTGTGCTATCTCTCTTCTACTTGCATTGCAACTAGACTACCTTCAAGTTGTCATTACTCAAGCACCTTCTCTTACTTGTTGCCTTTGCATTCCTAATTCCTTGGACTCATATGGACACACAGAGAAAGAAAGGATAAACTGAGGGGACAAGTCATCACACAACTGGATTTACCTCTGTTCTATGAATTCCAGTTAGAGTTATTGTTTGATTTCCTTCATTGTTACAATTTATCATTATTACATCATATCAAATAGAGTAGAAAATCAATTTCCTTTCATTTGCAAGTAATTAGTTAATTTCTAAGAGGGTTTAAATCATTAATAGCAGCTCTCGGTGACGGATCCTCTTCTTCCCATCCCTGTGGATCTGAAGGAGAGAATATCTATAGGAGGTTGTCTACATATCATAGATCATTTGGAAAAGTTCTTGTTTTAAGTTAGTTTAGTTTCAATACACTCAACACAGGTGAATAACCACACCAAGTTATTTTGCTTGTTTAGTTTTAGTGTAGAAATATTTTAATTATTTAGAATAGAAGCAAATTGTTGTTTATGATTGTAATATTTTAGTTTTTGTGATTTGTTTAGATTAGTTTCCCTTTCAGTAGTAGCATAGATTGTTAGTTTCATCTTAGTTAATTTGGACACTTCAAACTAGATCAACACTTAGATCCAAGTTAGGAAAACAAACCATAGGGAATTTACGCTACCCATTCATAGCCTCTAAATATCCCCTTTGCCAACTCAGCTACCAGGAGATCACACTACCAGATCTTAGTCACTGATCCTCCTATAGTTAGCCACACACATTCAACATCGGCTGCTCGGTATGACCTCGGGGGTCAAGTACGGTTGAAGGTTACATGTCAATTTTCATCTGTACAAATTGGTGAACCCGACGTGAAGGATTAATTCCTTCTTGTTTCCTTTTATTTCATTGCTAGTACCTCATCTTTCCATTTCTTCCCCTATTTTGGTAGGTATTTTATAATTTCTAAAATATGTCTAGAAGAGAGTTTGGTGGGCCATTTGGCTTTGATAGATATTACACCAACGTTCAACCACAACAGTCCCCTTCTCTTTTGAGGTGGGGTGACAATTACACAAGCAACGTCCAAACCTCCCCTAGTTACACTTCAAACCCCATTAGCTATGTAAGGATGGAGGAGGTTTATCAACCTGTTAAACATGCAATATGGTCAACCCAATGCAAACAACGTTGTTATCACAAATGGAACATGTTCTTACCACAGAGTCTTGTCAAGACCTCACATTCTATGCAATCAACAAAGATGATATATTTACATGAATAACTAATCTTCTTCATCATATAGATGAGTCTTTGGATAGAATGAAGGCTAAAACCTATGAGATTTTGAATTCCTATCCTAAGATTATTACTTCTGAGGAAGACAAGAATTATAACATTGAATAATTCATGACAGGTATTATGAGCCCGCTAGATCAAACCCTACGCCACAGGCCCCAACAAGGGACTCAATCCTCTCCCAATGATCTTATTTCTACTTTAGTAGGGAGGATTAGAGAACTAGAAAGTGCCCAGACTTCACAACCAACACATGCAATAGGGCATAACATGGGGTATCTAGTTGACAATAAAGGATACATCCCTTCCAATGAGCAACCAACACAATATCATGTATAACAAGGTTATCTAGTTCATTCAAATCTAGGTGATCTTCTCATAGGGTTAGACACACTAGGGATGGGTCCTCATCCTTCTCAAGATTATCCTATGCAAGGGCTTGCCGAAGTGCATTCTTGAATGCCACCACAACAGATGTGATGTTCCCTAGTTTTACACATGCTAGTCCATATCTTGGTACTATCCCACCTTACATGCACATGTATTCAAAAACTCCCAAATGGACCCATATACCATTCTTGCTCCCTACATGCCATATCAAGGGACCCCATACGTTCTCGTCAATGCTTATAATGCATCTTATCCAACTCCTCCTCCACCTCCTCATCAAGGATCTTCAATGGTGGAATCTTACACAATGGGTACATACATTGAGTACTTAAAGGAGCCTCTTGACTTCACCATACGTGGTGTCATGCTTCCACGCCCATTGTCGGATCTTCCAAAATTTAAGGGAGAAGGATACCTAAATACTCATATCAAAGCCTATGTTACTGCTACTAGGGAATTACTTCATTGGGATGCTGTAGTGGCTAAGATATTTCCAAAGACTCTCGAAGGAATCACATTGGATTGGTATTACCGTATTCTGGAAGCTTCTATACATTCCTTTAAACAACTTGTTTTTGAGTTCATCAAAGCATTTGACATGAACAAGTTGTTGCATACAAGGATTAGGGAGTTCCTGCATATTAGACAGAGCAAAATGAATCTGCTTGGCCATTTCATCCAGAGATGGTGCCAAGTTCTCTATTCCTCTGTAAGTGTGCCCAACATGGACCAGATGGAACTTTGCAATATTTTCCTTCACTCGCTCAATTGAGAGACTAGGGAGGAAGTCCAGAAGTTTCCTTTCCACAATTATGAGGAAGTGTTGGAGGGTGCACTTTGGATTGACCAAGCCGCTATAGATAGTGGGCGTAAGATCTATGGTCCTAATGGGAAATTGGTATCCCCAAATCAAAATAATGTAAATTATCAAAACAATGGTGCCAACAACCAAGGACCTAAGGGTGTGAATCACAATCATGGTGCTACCATGAATAGTGCTATTGATCAAGCTAAAAATGTTGGTTTTCCAAACAACGGTAACAATAAAAATAACAACAACTCGGGAAATCAAAGAGACCCTAACTCCGTTTATTTTTTCAACACATTTGATGTAAACTGTCCCTCTTAAAAGAAAAATCAAACCCAAGGCCCAAACCAGTATCAAAACTCCGACCAAGGGGCAAAAATCATGGTTATAACAATTAATTTTCAAATCATAACCGAGGTTATAATAAAAAAAAACAAGATGCTTAGCAAAGGCCAAGAGATTATAACCTTAACCTATACTGTGGTTTCCATAAGTTTCAAGGTCATGACGATAGGAATTTCCGTGATTGTAAAATTTTTTTGCAAAGACTTCCCGAAAACTAAAGGCAACTTTTTGTAGACATGTTCCTAGAAAATCCTGAAACAAACCCGCACCTAGTCATATCGGACCTGTCACACCTCAAAATGTAAACCCTAAACATCCTAGGGATTCCCAAGTGAATTCTCAAAATATAAAAAGGGTACTCCTATAGGAAACAATGACCATGAAGCCTTAGCTTCCGACAACGCTTAGTTGTTCCTAACCTTGGTTCAAATGCTAATACAAAAATCTTGGGGTTAGTCGAGTTAGAGGTCGAGCCAAAAATTAATGTATTAACTTAGACAAAGGAGTACATTTCACAACCCATACCCACTCTTTTCTTCCTATAGAATGATGTTCCTAAAATCCCTAAACCAGTAGGAGCCTATGATTTAATATCGGATTTGAACAAGACTTTTCTCACATTTCATTTCTAGATTTGTTGAAGAATTCACCTGCGCATCATTCTGTGTTGCTCAATGTACTAGGTCTTGGTCATCTAATCCATGTTACGCCACCTCATAGCACTCAAATAAATTATATTGACTTTGACATACATCCTTCATGAAGGAATGATAGGGATACTAGGTTTGTTTTTGATATAGACAAGATGCCATTTGACGCTAAAATTGCTTGAAGAGGTGATCCTGCCTTATTTTTACAGGTTTGGGTTTATAAAAATTGCATTAAGAGAGCCATGATTGACAATGGGGCTGCTGTAAATGTGGTTCCCTTCTCTTTCTTGTAGAAGTTGGGATATGGAGAGATAAATTGTGAAACACGTTACGGGGTATGACAGGTCTTAAAGCGGTGCGATTAGAACCATAGTTCTTCCAGTCATGCTTGGTCCAAAAATAATCTTGATAGAATTTTACATTATCGATAGGGAAACAAGTTATAACATGATCCTTGGGAGACCCTGGATTCATCGAATGAAGGCTATCCCCTCTACCCTATTCCAGGAGATTAGATTCCCCCATTTGGGGAAGGTCTTCATCGCTCAAGGGGATCCTAAGCCCTTCGATATACACTTAGAAAACCTCAAGAAGAAGAAATGAGTCCATACAAAGTATGAAATTCCTGCGAATCAATTGAACAAACCACCTCCATCAAAAGAGTTAGCCCCGATCACCTGGGTGTGCCAAAGCTGAAGTCGTTGACCCAAAAACATTTGAGGTGGCAAAAACAAATAAGGGTAAATCAATATATGTGGAAATAATGTCCACTAAAACCACAATGGAAATTATGAAACTCTTAGAGAGTGATGATCCAATCTTCCTCCCATTTGAACCACGGGGATGGGTAGTCTTCTCGGTTTAACATCTCTTCCTCTCCGATGACCTAGGTCTAGGTGTAAACATGATAGAATTAACAAATGAAGAAGGGAAATTTGAGATTGAAATGATGCCCATCAAAACCATCTCTAGAGGGTTGTTCTATTCTAAACCCCATTTTCAACCCATGTGCGTCTGAAACTAAGGTTGCTTATATTCATGAGGCAATGCCTCATCGTTCGATGGGTCAAAAGTAAACACAATGCTCTACATAGGAAACAAGGCCAAGTAACATAGTCATGCTCACTTACATGTCATGTATCAAGAACGTGACAAAGAGGTGTACGAATGCCTCTGTCAGACACATTATTTTAATGATTGGACATTTACACTTCTCGGGAAAGGGTTGTAAGTTTAAACCCCAAATGATAGGTGAACAAAATTTTTGAGGATCATGGTTCTCCGTTGTGTACTTTTAGGGGTGAAGAATTCAATATTCATCAACTTTCTTCACCTTAGCCATCATGACATGTAGTTTCACCTGCATTTTCGTATGTACATTCTTTTGGATCTGCATTGTATTTTCATCTCATTCATTTCGTAAAATTTGTGATCAAGGGACTTATTCTTATAGAAATTCCTAAAAAATTTTGAAAACATTGGCAAAACATTCAAATCATGTCTCTTCAAATCTTCACGGTATCATCAATTATTTTTGAATCATTTCATCAATCCAAGAAAGATAAGATAAAGCTTTGACAGTAACCATACCAAGGCCTACATACTTGGTTCTACTTATAGTTTCTTCTAGATTAGGTGTCTTTGCCTATAGTCTATTCTAGAAGCTTCATGGTGTCACATCTATCCCATATACATCTCTTTGGAAATAAGAACATTCTAGACATTTTGCCTAGATAAATAAGTCAAATGCAAATCCACGAAATTTTTTATTTTACACATTTCTTTTCCCTACCAACCTTCAGTGTTGAGCCTGTGTCTCTTACTAGTGATGTAGGGTTAGGAAAGGAGAGAAGTTACCTTACTTTCCTATTCCTTGTCCATGGTGATGAGCCCATACTTCCTACTGGTAGAATGGGGCAAGGTGTAGGGGGTCTTTTTGACAAACTTGAAAGTTAGAAACAATTCATTCAAATGTGAGAAATCATAAATCAAGACAAAGTGAGTAAGATGTCCAAAATTCCAAAAGATTTTAAAACCTCAAAACCATATTTTGTTAACCAAGTGGCCATCTATGGATCTAAGTCTAGATAAACTGGAAAGCAATTCACATTTTAAACTATGAAGCAAAATTGAGTAGAATGAGGTTGTAGTGTCTCAATTTGGTTTTTTCAAATCCTTGTCTTTCTCTCATCATTTTCGTTCAACAAATATTTGTGGCTTGTGCCCTCCTAACTCTTGCTATTGAGCCCTCACATCTTCCCAGTTGTGTGGGGTTGGGAGTGGGACAAGTTCAATCTTTTTATCATATCACTCTTTCATCACGTCTCTCCAAAATAAAACGAAGCATCAAAAATTGCTTAGAGAAACTTAAGTTCAACATTACAATGTGATTGCATTATCATATATCAAAATTATAAAATAAAAATAAATAAATCATTCTGTTAGCATTCATATCCACTGAATACATTCTGAAAATCATATAAAAACGGAAGTTCTAAACATCTAGAGTACACATGTGAAGTGAGCCAAGAAGAAGTCAACTCAGATACAATGAATTACCAAACCAAAAAGAAGAGTTTGTATATATCATAATAAATCAAGTTTGTGTACAATGCCATCATGTGCTAGGCATGGTCAAAATGCTCACAATGAGCCTAAAATATACAAAAACATTGTATAAATGCCCGACAAAATGGCAACTAAGCAATACAGGCACTTTTCCTATCTGCCTCTTTAAGCCCTCTAATAACCACTCTAGTTATGAATTTTGTAGGAGTTCTTATCAAAATTATTCAAACATCAAAGGGCCAAGCCTAATATAAAATACCATTCCTAAATCCATTCCAATTCAACCATACTCACAAACAAAATGGTCATTGTGGGCCTAGAGCTAAAAAAATCACAACGAGAATATGTGTAAATGAATTTGAAAATGAGTTTGTTTTGATATATATGTTGTTATAACTTCATTTTGAGTGTGTATGTGTCCAAAGGGATGGAGCATTGGTGCAGGTATATTCCTATCCCTACACAAATGGTAAGTCCTCTTGTCATTTTGATTTAGTGTTTATTTTTTGATATCGTATCTATCTACACTTGAGTCTTCTTTTCATTTTGCAGGTAGCGGGAGTTTAGACGATGACATTTTGGAACATGGGCATGTTAGGTATAGCTTATAACTCCCCATTTCGGGAATGCCATACTTGGAATTTATGTTTTACGCCTCTTCATGGCCAAGACGATTCTCTAGAGGGGCAATATGTATGTATCCAAAATTACACATGATACATTGTCAGAAAAATAGTTACAAAAGGTCCCCAATGATGATTCATGTCCTTTCAGAAGGTGTTCAAGTTCCTAAACCCATTCACAGTACATATTTGTAACCTAGACATCCTTACTTAGCTTTTCCATGCTTTCTTCTAACTTCCCACTCATTTCTATGCATGTTTTGGCCTTTAGTGTCAGGATTACGCCACCTGCTGAGTGGTGGTCTTGTGATCACCATCATGCGTAGGGCGACAGTCTTGCATGCTTTTTCTAGAACTCTTTATGTGTGATTTTAACACGCGTGATTTCACTTAACTTGACTTCTAGGGTGCATTTGTGAACCAAATTGCCTAAAAATAGTATGAAATTGTCATTCGGGCGGGCGACGGTCCCATGATCACCGCCTTGCATGGGTGGCATCCTGCTCACTTTTTCTAGAACTCTTCATGCGTGATTTTAACACACGTGATTTCACTTAACTTGACTTCTAGGGTGCATTTGTGAACCAAATTGCCTAAAAATAGTCTTGATTACTTGGTATTCCTTCCCTCTTCTATTTTTAAATAGATTTAACTAGTTTAAAATTCATCTTTGCACAATGATTTGGAACTCCAAGGCTGCATTATGCATGAAGGCACATCCCAACCAATTCCTATATATTCAAGCAAAGGGCCTGAGAATTTTATGTATCTTGCATAGTATTGTTGCCAAAATCCTGCTGGAAATTGCATAGCCAAGCTTTGTTCACTTGTACCATCTCTCTTTTACTTGCATTACAACTAGACTACCTTCAATCTGTCATTTCTCAAGCACCTTCTCCTACCACTGCCTTTGCATTCCCAATTCCTTGGACTCATATGGACACACAGAGAAAGAAAGGATAAACTGAGGGGACAAGTCATCACACAACTAGGTTTACCTCTATTCCGTGTATTCCAGGTTGGAATTGTTGTTTTATTTCCTTCATTGCTACAATTTATCATTGTTACATCATATTAAATAGAGTAGAAAATAAATTTCCTTTCATTTGTAAGTAATTAGTTAATTTCCAAGAGGATTTAAATCATTAATAGTAACTCCCGGTGATGGATCCTCTTCTTCTCATCCCTATGGATCTAAATGAGAGAATATCTGTAGGAGGTTGTCTACATATCATAGATCATTTGGTAAAGTTCATGTTTTAAGTTATTTTAGTTTCAATACACTCAACACATGTGAATAACCACACCGAGTTATTTTGCTTGTTTAGTTTTAGTGTAGGAATATTTTAATTATTTAGCATAAAATAAAATTGTTGTTTGTGATTGTAATACTTCAGTTTTTGTGATTTGTTTAGATTAGTTTCCCTTTCAACAGTAACATAGAGTGTTAGTTTCATCTTAGTTAATTTGGACACTGCAAAATAGATCAACACTTAGATCCAAGTTAGGCAAATAAACCATAGGAAATTTACGCTACCCATTCATAACCTCTAAATCTCCCCTTTGCCATCTCAACTACTAGGAGATCACACTACCAGATCTTAGTCACTGATCCTCCTATAGTTAGCCAGACACATTCAATATCGGTTTCTTTGGCATGAGCTTAGGGGGTCAAGTGTGGTTGAAGGTTGCATGCCAATTGTCATCTGTATAGTTACTAAAATGAGAAATATATTAGTTGATAGTGAACTACAAGATCTATTCACATAAGGCTTGTTACCTCCTTTTCAAGAATTGGTCCAATTTGACAATTTTTAATCTTTTGACCATCTATGTCATACAATCAAGGAGTGTGAATCTAATTTATTACACATGAATAAACTCATGTATATTGCTAGTACTCCTACCACATCTAATCTCAAGTTTCCAAAGTAAAACCAAATTCAAAGGTAAGACTAACGATGCTAAGGTTGCTTTTAAGAATGTTATCAATGTTGTTTCTCAACGCACTAAGTTGCAATTTGTTGTCCTCTCAAAATTTCCCCTCTTTTGAAAGTCAAAATTGTAAAATTTTGAGTTAACACCTTTTTCTGATGTTCTGGTAAGAGGTAAAGTCATAAAGTTAGGAAAATTCTACGTTTTTTGAGTCATTTGTGTGATTTGCGGGTCTGTCGGACATTTTTGTCCCATGTGTCCCAAGTTCACTTGGGCTCCCTATTCATGATTGGCCGCTTCATCCGAAATCTATTTTCTTGCGGGCCCGTCGGAACTTTTTGTTCCAACTGTCCCAAGTTCACTCGGGCTCTCTATTCCCGAAACACCCGCGTGACTGCATCGTGCAATTCACATACCTTCATCCCTCATGTCCCAAAAGCATTTGAGCATTCTGTCCCCACATCACCCACATCGGCCGCATCGCGCTTTCACGTCCCACATGTCCCAAATGTACCAAAGGCCATCCAGGCTAATTTTTCCCGCTCTTCCCGATGCTTGCTTTTTGAGTTGGTGGATATGAATTTAACGCACATTTATGACCTTCTCTCTCCTAAATGGCTATTTAATAGACTACCCCCCTTGCATTTTCACACACTACTTCTCATTGTCATTTTCTCATTGCTTTTGTGATTTAAATCCTTACTCGCGTCCCCATTTCCCTCACATTTTTCATTTCGGATTCAAACTGTGAATTTGCCTTTCCAAACACTCTCAGTATGAAGATTAAATTCCAAGGCCAGGAGTAGGTTTCCCCACTCGAGTCTGCCATTCTCGATATCGGGGATAGTGAAGTTCGTCACCTGGACTTCACCAATTTTTGGACCAGGTTGACAGACCCAAACCCTTCTCTAATGGCACAAATGATTAATGATAGCGGTTTGGCATTTGCTACTGGTTTTCCCATCTCAGTGCAATGTGAAGACACAGTGTTTGCCTTTGGGGCTCACTTTAACCCCGGCTCGAATGAATTAACAAATATACACGGGGAGCTCATCACCAAGCTTGACGCTACCGCCATTGCTGCTGCCCTAAAAATCCTAGAAATGGACAACTCTATTGTGATTTCCCAAAACCAAGCATAGGCACTCTTTGACCAAGATAGTGAAAAATACAAGGCCAGAGTGGCAAAGTCATGGCTTAAGAACCCTAAGAAAGGGGCATCTTATTTATCCAAAGCTCTGTTCAGGTCTGATTTCAATGAGGAGTTGTCCGATTTCATAATCCTATTAGCACGGGTCATGGGTTTGCCCTCTACTAACGAGTTTCACTTCTGGATGTGCCCGCTCATCAACATTGTGTGTGAGGGTACTTAGAGCATCAATTGGGCAGAGATTATCTGCATGAACTTGACAGATCAACTATCCAACATGAAACATACTAAGAAGTTCTACATGACTTCTTATTTGATGTATACCCTTGAAGCTTCCAGACAATGGTTTGGCTTCACCTACATTGATGCTCAGAAAGATGATCCCATATATGATTATTGCCCTCAGTTCACACTGAACACCAGCAATCAAAATTTTAGAATGGTGAATGATGCTTTCACCATGTATATTGTAAGACTTATGGAAAGTGACACTTGCTAGGAGATTCTCAGATGAAGCCATGAGCTTGATAGCGAAGTACGAAGCTTAATTCATTCAATTTAGAAGATTCTCTTATATCAGGCTAACAGGCTATGAGAGCACCCCTCTCAAGCTACCCATGTTCTGTAATGAAAAAATGGCCTTGATTGAGGTATGCAGGCAATTAGAAAAGTTGCCTGCACGAACTTGTAGAGATAAGAAAATCACTAGTCTACACTTCCCCATATCTTTGAAACTACACATGCAAGACGACTGGATGCCCAAAACATAGAACGAGCCTTAGCTTCCATCACTATCCATTTCTTTGGGCCCGGAACCTACTTCAATTTGAAGAAGTTTATTGAACAAAATCTCAGAATCAATTACCATCATAGGGCGGACAATCGAAGATTATTAGGTTGGTATGCGAGATGATTTTGAGGCAAGGAGGAGACATTATGGCAGGTTTCCCCTTCAGCTAATACAGGAGCTTAACTTGTATCAAATCCTGAAGGGTTGTAGGATGACAACACAGACCTGTTATCATATGAGTATGAAACCATAATCAAGCATACTCCTATAGAGGACATGGATTGGTTTAAGAAAGAAAAATATGATTTGGCCGAGATCCTAGCTCCTGTCCTAGTAAGAACCAAAGTTTGGGTGGATAGAAAGATTCGTGAGCTAAGGAAGAACACAGGAGAATCCTCTTCCAAAGACACTTTGACACCGAGGAAGGAGGCACAAACACCCAGTTTAGAGGTTCCTATACAGACTCCTCCTGCCTCATCAAGTAAAGGACCTGCATCCTCCACTCCTTCCTCCTCTACTCAAGTCTATCAAAAGAAGGTGAAGGAGGTTAAGAAAGAGCCCATTGAAGAAGATCCTCTACCAAAGCATTCAAAACTGACCTCTGGGCCAGAGAACATCATTGTTCTTAGTGAGAGTGAAGATAATGAAATACCAACTCCTGCAGATGCTTCAGAACCCCAATGGATACAGAGAAAGAAGTTCAAAGCACTTGAGCCTCCAAGCACCATTGACTCCTCTGTTCTAGAAGCCTTAGCTACCCCACTCACATCTCAACTGGAAGCAACAACAGTACATACTTTGAGTGCCATGAGTTCCCTTTCTCTTGGTCCTCTTGCCCCCCTTCTTCTTCCTCCTCCTCTTTTACATGGGTGTAGCCTTTTGTTGATAGTAGGAAGAGGAAGTCTTCTTCTTGTATCTTAGGACCCAACTTTGATGTTGTGGCAGCCTTGTTGGGCACTACTCCTTCTACTCCTACCAAGAAAGCCAGGACCACTTCAAGAATAGTATCTGATGCCCAAGGTCAGCAATTCCTAGAGATAGCTAAGCCCAAGGTTGATAAACCAAAGCAGATTTTGCAGGCTTCTGATCTAGAACTTTCAAGGATCTCAATGGGAGAGTCTACCCCTAAAGGTGAAATACACAACCTTCAAGAAATAGTCACCAGGGTCATTGGGAGGGTGGAAAAAGGGCAAAAAACTATAGAACAGTTGGAGGAGCAGGCTCAAGTGCTTTCAAGTTTCATTAAGTCACTGCTATCTAAAGATAAAGTTTTAGATCCCACACCCCTGACTGCTCTTCCACCACCTGTGATCCTCAGTCAAGATGAAGTTCAGAGCATCAAGGACATACACAGGTACTCCATCTATGGGAGGGCTATGGAGGCCATGGTGGATGACATGCTTGTTGCAGGGTTGAATTTCATTGGTGAGGCCTTCAAGATCAATGAGAAGGTAAATAATCTGCAATAGAAGCTCTCCTCCACCATTGGAAATATGGATAAAGAGCTCAAACTATGGAGCAGCTACATAGTAGACCTTCACCTCATGGGGTAGACTGATGAAAACCTTTTGATGGCAAGCCAGGTCTTTGATGATGTAAAAGATAATTTGTCAAAATCATGGGTTTTCAGTGTAGAATGGAAAATCAAAGTGCTGGAGGAAGCCTTAGGAGAATTAAGGAATAACTGGCAGAAGGGAGAGGCTTTCAAGACTTTGGCAATTGCTGGTTTCAAGGATATTCAATGCCACCTCCAAGATGAGACCTCAGGTGTGCCTCTCTCCCTGTAAGAAATTAAAGCTCAATTCAGGGCTTTTGTCAAAGAAAATCTGTTCAAAGAGGACTCCATCACTAAGGAAAAGATGAAGGAAATATGCTCTCTCCAGTCTGCCATTAAAGAAGTAAACAAGGAATATCATACGCACGTCAAATTTGATAAAGAGATGGAGAAATTTCTTGGATCTTGGACCCAAAGCTCGCTAACACCTCGGTTCCACGTGGCGAGAACATAACGAGAGGCTTTGAAAAGGTTTAGACAGCGTATCCTCAAGTTAGTGGGCCCTCCCCAGTCATGAACACTTGTCTTCCTCTCCTAGCTTCTCTCTCCTTCTTTTTCTCATTTTGGTTTTATTTTAAATTAGTTGGGGCTTTGCGTTAAGCATCCCTTAACTAATATTTTTAGTTAAAAGAAGTAGTTACCAAGTGTAACGAATTTGTAAAATTATATAATGATTTCTCTCCACTTTGTTTTCGGGGGTTGGAACTTGGTCTATTTTTGAAGGTGTAAAAGAGCAAGAAAGTAATCAATACAAAAGAACTTTCTTTCTATGTTCATCCGATCCTGTTATTCATTGAATACCGCTGAACTATTTATTTGCATTATGTCAAGAAGCTTTGTATTCTTGTAGATGTTATGTTTGGAACTTTGTGTCTTTGCAATAACATAGTATTGATCCAAATGCAAATGGTTTTATTCCAGACATTTTATTACGCATGCATAAGGAATTAGTTTGTTATCTATAATTATGCAAAATGCCTTTCAACTCCTTTCTACTGCATTATTCCTCTACACTTTTGTATTGATGATCTATTTTATTTTAAAACACTTTCATGATATCTAAGTTCTACATTTAAACTATGCCTTGTATATATGTAAACAAGTTCGCTTTTGAATAAGGGAACCTCTCCCATTAAAGAGGAGGGACTCCTTGTCCCCTAATTGTTTCTCTCAATGAGGTACTTTTTGACAACCAACACAATTCGAACCCACCCATTGAAATTTTACCCACTTACCTTGTGCCCCACACATTCTATTAAAACAATTGCTCATTGTAATCTTGTGTCTCTCTCTCCAACATTCGAGGTTGATACAAACAATCCTCAAAGTAAGAATTTTGATGCTAATGCTTATTGTGAATACCATTGATGTATTGGTCACTTCACCAACAAGTGTCTTAAGCTTTGTCATATCATTTAAGATCTCATAGAATCCCATGCTATTGAATGGGATGAGCCCATGGAATCTTCCAGGGCTAACCGATGATAATGTTAAGTTTAAAGTATTCAACAATCCACTTCCTAAGCATAACAATGACAAATCTACATCTGAAGTGCATAATACTTATCATGTAGTGCCACCACCACCCTCTTATAATCACCCCTTGGATGCAATGATTGGCATTATCACTCATACATCACCTTCTACACCACTCATTACTTTTGATGACTCTAATATAAATGACACGCTTGTCTCTAATATTCTCTCCATTCATGTATTTATTGATAAAATACCTATACACAATGCTTTGATCAACCCACACAATAAATATAAAGTCGACAATATCATGTTACTTCAATCTCTTGGCATCTATACATAGAATATTACATTTAATATTAATCCTTGCTATCAATGTATTACTCTACCAATAATTGTTAGCTCTATCACTACTATGACCTCATTCTTGGCTGTTGTTACTCTTATTTTTGGTACCTTGTGTTTGGGTCTCCCTTGGCTACGTACTCTTAGTTCCTTTTATCATTTACCAATATATTAAGGTTATTCATAACCAATACGTTTTCACCATTTGAGGTATCAAATTTGAGGCTTATTATCCTAGTTTTCCTAGGACTTCTTCAAAACCTCTACCTCAATCCTTAGTGCATCTACATATGAGTATTTGGTTTCACACAAGTCCTCGCACCTCTAACCCTCCTAGGTTTCTCCCGGGTTTGTGGTCCTACCCGCCACTTGTCACAATTCTATCTCTCCCAAGTCTCATAATAAGAATGTGGCACGCACACACTTTCCTTGTACGATTATAGCTCTCCCGGTATTCTAATAAACCTTTAGTTACACACACTACCTCTTATAGTGCTTGTTCTCTTAGGTATTCTAATAGGCCTTTAGTTTTACACACTATTTCTCATGGATCCTCCCCTCACATGGTTATATCTAAGTCCTCTATTGCACATGTTGTATCCCACATTTCCGAAAGGACTTCTAGTGCCCATAATATGTCTAGGAGTAGTCACTCTTCTAACCCTCCACACAGGTCTTCTACTTTTCATACATTTCATACATCTTCTCCATCCCTTGGACCCTCTTTTGTAACTCAGTAAACACAAAATCATGCACTTGGGTACATTTCTAGGTCTTAAACACATACTAGCATTCATATGATTCCTAAGAAAGAAAACTAGTAATTGACGACTATCTTTAGCCTCTTTTCTGTGTTTCTTGTTTTCTATTTGGTCTTACACACCGTATAACCCAATTGATATTTTAATTATTTATATTTTATGGCTCCAAACACTAGTAACCAGCCAGAAAGGAGTACCCAGGCACCCTTTTCCCTCTCGGTCGCATCCGAACCTTTTTCACCTCACTCACTTCTTTTGGGTCTCTTTTATCTTTTGGGCATCTTTTTCACTTATGGGTCAACCTTCTAGTTGTCAATTATGAAATTAAAACAAGGGAATCATATAAATACATAGTTATGTGTTTAAAATAAAGGACCAAGCTCTAAGCATTATTACTATCACCTAAGCTTGCAACTAAAAGACACCTTAAACACATAAAATCATCCATTTGGTATTCAATCAAGGGACAAGGGATTGCATTTTCTACATACACTGCATAGGAAGGGGAATTTATTTATTCCATCCACACATGTTATACATTGTTACATTCTAGATCTATCCCGTTATCAAGTGCACTTACACAAGGGCATCCTAGGGCATGATTATTTCACACACTCACCAGAACTACATGGAGTCTGAGATGTAGTGTAGTGCTCGATCGTAAGTTCACTCTGTCGGGTGACCATCCGAGTCAAGATCGACTCCCCATATTGCATCTTTCTTTTTGGATTTGATGTGGTATTGTGGGTTTTACATGTGAATCTTTGTTTTGTAGGTTATAGGTACCTTTCAATGCGCGATCATATTACGATACAGAAATCAACACAAATTATTTGAGACACTTGTGTGACACAGTAAAGATCAAATTTTGACCATTTTCACAGTCCACAAGTTCCCAAAGAGAGTCGTCGGTGCCCGGATGCCCTTGTCTGCCATGGGCACCCGTTTCTAACCATATTTCGTGCTCTATAATTTATACTGAGTATTGATGACACATTTCACCTCATGTTCGAAATTTTCCCGTTCAAACCACTTAAGGATCATACGTAAATCAGCTAAGTCATCTTTCTTATATCTCTTTCTTAGGGTTTTGTACTTTGTTTTCTTATTGCTTATGTCATTTTTGTACTTTACCATTTATTTCAATAAGTGACTCTGCAATATTTATATTTAATTAATTAAAATTAAATTAAGTCATTTGGTGAACTCGACCATTCAAACCCTACATTCTAAGCATTTATCTCCTTCTTCTTTTCGAATTTATGGATCAATCTTCTTATCCTTCTTTTACTCCAAGAAAGGTTTACTGTCATGACTATGACTCGCTTCTACGATTTTATGTGAGTTTGTACTCAGAATCCTCCATGCTTTGTTACTCCTATATCTGATCCGACCATCAATGTAGTCACCACCCGCCACACTCATCCTCCTATGGCTCCACCTGTTTCAGTCCCACCTCCTATCACTTTTACAATTCCTTGCACCACATCTATGGGTTATGACATCATATAGAAACTTGAAAATACACTAACAAAAATCTCTCTTTATGATTTATTACGTAGTGCACTTGATTGTCGTTACACATTAGAGGCCGCCTTCATTCTATTCACATTGAAAGCAATAATTCACCTGTTACATTTTCTCACCTCATTCAATATCTTAAAAATTTACCACATACTATATATTTTAGTGATGAGGATATCCCTCCTTCTACTGGTGACAATCCATTTGCACCTTTTCTTATCACTGCTACTATTGGTGCCATCTATATTAAGCGTGTACTCATTGACAATGGCTCTGCTATAAACCTATGCTCTCTCTCTCCTAAAGAAAATAGGCATTACTAAAAATATAATTAATAAATATTCTCAAGTCATTCATAGCTATGATTCCACCACTCATACATGTATGGGAACCATCACCCTACCTTTACAAGTTGGGCCTAAAATGGTTCTTACTGTATTCTTTGTCATTGATGCCACATTTCAATACAATTTCTTACTTAGCAGACCCTGGATTCATGCCATGCATGTTGTTCCATCTACAGTTCATCGGTGCATTAAATTATTACATGATGGTCATGAACGCACTATTGTTGTGGACCCCGAACCATTCAAGTTTTGTCACATATATCTTGTCACTGCCATGCCCATTCCTCCATCTTAGCCAATTCCATATCGTAAAATAAGTACATATGATATCAGTCAATCTAGCGCTCATACTCCTTTTGCTTCTTCTCCATGCACTCCATCCATTCCTACTCGTACTATTGATAATCTATCACCCACTATGTCCACCCCTGTGGCTACTACTTCTCCACCGATCACGGTTCCTCCCAATTCTACATATAACTCCACTCTTACCAAAATTCTTCATAATGTTATACAACAAGATAATGATAGCATTGATGATCCTGATGATGATGCATATGTCGTAGAGCTTACTGATCACACATTGCGTAATCTTAACTTTAATCCTATTGAAGTTTGACAAATCCTATTTCCAAGATACTTTTGTTGCTACGGCCCTTGTGAATATCAATTCAAAAAGCTTCCTCCATCTACTAATGCCATGATACCTTTTCAAGGTACTATACATACATTAGATATTCTATCACCTGTTATATCTCCCCAAGTTCCTTCTTTACACGCCTAGACCCTTTCACATGCACTCTCTTCATTCATAATTATTATTGGCCTCATGTTCCATTCAACCCTACTTGTTCTGAGACTGTTTGCACACATGATGGCTTGGCTCACCTAGATTTCATGATCATTGATCTTATTCCTCTAGCTCATTATGACCACTTATACCATGTATGTGTATTCATTACTATTGTTTATGGCCTCCACATATTCCATTTGATAGTCTTCCTTGCATACACTCCTCGTTCTTCTCCACTCACACTTGGGAAATCTTGGCTTGATTACATTGGTGGCACACTAGATCCAAATCATATTGATATCACATTTCCTATTCCTTTTGGCCGTATCTCTATTTGCAATGAATCCTTCTTGGGATATTCTCAAAATCTCACTCGATGGTATGCACATGATTGTCCACAACCACCTTTCACTGATGAAGAATATGCAATGGGCATGTACAATTTATGTTGTAAGGGCTCTTTATATGATCAACCTCACACTATTGCTTACCAAGTCTCTAATCCAGCTCCAATTAGTTATGATCCTAACAATGACGATCTTCTAGATGATTTTACTTGATTCTTTTCCACATCACACACTTGGGGGCATCATGCTTTATTCCCCCCTTTCAATCATTACCAATTATTTCTAATATCTACACACACACATTACGTTCAGTGCTTCACATCTAGTCTTTCTCATCTCTCTTACGTGCATTGATAGACATCTTGTACATTCATTACCCTATGACGCACTCTAGTTTCACGGTTCATACTCGACTACTAAGGGTATAAATCTGAATTGAACCTCACACCATTTGCTATTTATGTTCTATGCTCCATGATTTATCTTTCTAGCACACTTTTTTCAAACCATTTCCCGAAGACACACTCTTGTTCTATGGTTCATACTGATTATTGAGGGTCTAAATCAGAAATGAATCTCACATCATTCACTCTTCACACTCTCTACGCTCCATGATTTATCATTCTAGTGCACATTTTTCAAACCATTACCTAATGACACACTCTTGTTCAATGGTTCATTCTTGAATGTTAAGGGTTTCTATAAATGAACCTCATCTTATATACATCTTCTAGGGGCATGTTGCTCATATCATTTTCACACTTTGCATTTCATTCCATAATACTCATACTACTTTTACATATCTTGGTTACACGTATTTTTGCTTGCTCATACTTACATGTACACTTTGTTTCCCATACGAAATGAATACTTAGTATGTTAATATATTTTCCATATACACATGCACATTCACTTGGTCTCTACTTGTGAATGAAAATATCTTACAGGTATTTACATGTTATAATGATTCTTGGCATTGTACCTCTTACCAGCACCACAGAGTCTCCTAGGGAATCTCCTTTTTTTACACACTACAGTGCTATTGTTTCATTTATGTACTACTTCCCATTCTTACTATCACATTACTTTACATTGACATGTACATGCCTTGACATACTATTTATCTTTCTAACATACTAACAAGTGCTTTATGTGTAACATTTTCCTTGTAGGACTATTTGCCACCATGGTTGTCTTTTTTACACTTTGTTTTCCATCGATTGCTTTCATTGTATGCCATTATTTGCGGGCTATACCATTGTCTTGTTTGATCACTACTTGTATACTTTTTTGCTACTTTGGACCTGATTGTCTTGTGACAATGTGAGTGATGTCCCATGTTTAAAACCCTATTTTCATGGTCTATCTTATATGCACACTTTCTTGTTACATTATTTTTCTATGACATGCTTGCTTCTTTTACTACTAACACATGTATCTAGCCAATTTGCTTTCACGTGCCTTGGTTTCTACCATGCACATCCCCTCCCCCTACAAGGATACAATTTCGTATCAAAATTATGGCCTCTCTTTTGGGTTACACACTCTTATTGAGGTCACATATACCCCAAACAAAGGGGGCATACATTGGGTGAACAAATCACCCCATAAATCAGCTCGAACTACAACATAGTACAATACAACACATAATTATAATAGGTTGCATTACACCACTGCTCAGAATCAAACTTGGGTCATAATCATAGCACAAACACTAGTGCCTAGGATTAGACAGAGCATTTGGGAACTCGTGTCCTCCCTATGTGTTAATGTCACGGGGCATACAAAATCGTTTCTCATTAACATAGTCCACATAAGCCTTGAGCACTTTGACAATATCATGCATAGTCCTCCAGTAATAGAATGCATGCAATCTCCATTTCAATCAGACAACCATTACATTCGGAACTAATTCGGGACAAAAAGAACAAAATAAGGACACACAATCTGCAATGGTGTTTATCGGAAGAGTCATGGAAGAAAAGTAACACTAGACCTCTCTCCCCAACACTTTCTCTTTAGCTTGAGATCGCCCAAATTTTTTTCTCTTGGTGTGAAATTACACAATTTTTTTTTCTACACAACATTTTCAGGACACTTTTCTATCCTTTTACACTCTTCTACATTAGGTGCACACTTTCCTTTTACATACTTTTACATACTTATGCACATTTTTCTCTGATTTATCATATACAAGACTTTGACTACATTCTTTCTCTTCTTTTTGTAGGTTTGTCCTTACAAGAAGCAATAACAACAAACAAAACAACATGGTACAATGCATACACTTCACCCCTAGGGTCACTTTCTCTTCCTAGTTTCCACACTTCATTTTTGCACTCATTCCATGCTTCACTTGTCCACTCGACACATTCTTCACCACACGCTCTACATGGTTATCAGGTATGCATGCATCTATTATCTACTTTATGTTATTGAGTATTCACTCAACAACATAAAGTGGGGAGAATATAGACACAAAATAACGCACTTGGGTACATTTATAGGTCCTAAACACATACTTGCATTCATATGATTCCTAAGAAAGAAAACTAGTAATTGATGACTATCCTTAGCCTCTTTTTGTGTTTCTTGTTTTCTATTTGGTCTTACACACCCTACAACCCAGTTGATATTTTACTTATTTATCTTTTATGGCTCTAGACACCAACGCCTAGCCAGGATAAGAGCACCTAGGTGCCCTTGTCCCCTCTGGGTGCCCCTGACCCTTTTTCATCTTACTCACTTCTTTTGGGCCTCTTTTATCTTTTGGACATATTTTTCACTTATGGGTTGGCCTTCTAGTTGTTAATTACAAAATTCAAACAAGGGAATCATATAAATACATAATTATGTGTTCAAAATAAAGGACCAAGCTCTAAGAATTATTACTATCACCTAAACTTGTACTCAAAATGCACCTAAAGCACTTCAAAGCATTCCATTTGGCATTCAATCAAGGAAAAGGGACTACATTTTCTGCATACACTGCATGGGAAGGGGAAGTTCTTTATTCCATCCACACATGTTATACATTCTTACATTCTAGATTGAGTGTGCTATCAAGTGTACTTGCACAAGGGAATCCTAGGCCATGATTCTTTCACACACTCACCAGAACTACATGGAGTCTCGAGATTTAGTATAACGCTTAGTCGTAAGTGTTATCTCTCAGAAGTGCACCCTGATTGAGGGATAACAACAAGTGTTCTAAGCTTGTTTTTCCCTCACTTCTGCAAATACAATGGAAACACCTCAAGGTGTGGGTATCCCTATGTTGAGGCGAGTCTCTGGGATTACAAGGTCAATTCCTTATTGATGTATCCTAAACTAATTTTTTTGGAGTTTTAAGGGTAAAAATATGGTTATGTAACTGAAATTTAAATGGGTGATACACCAAAATTATTGAGGGCTTTGACTGAGTACATGCATAATTTATGAGAACAAATTACAGGAGCATGAACCAATGGGTTTTAGCTAAATCCTAAGGTAAAACACTTATGTGTTGAGGGATAAATCAAAACAACACAACAAGCTAACATGCACACTAAGACTATGCAGAAAAACACCAAATTTGCAACAAGGTAAGATAATTAATTCAGGGAATTAACATTCACAAGAGCTAATAAAAAGATACACACCACTGTAAATAATTGGAAAGATAATAATTGGTTCTCATTCAAGGGAAAAACTTACAAAAATTTGCTTCAACACTCCTACATCAAAAATTCCTCTTTTGTGCTTTGTTAATGCACACAATATATAAAAAAATAATTCACCCAACCCTCCCAAAAATAGGTTGCAGTCTAAACTCGCCCATGCATGCTAATTTTAGCCTTTATCATGAATAAATAAAGGAATAAAAATAACCATTGTTTTACAATGAGGCAATAATAGCCTTAGTTCCAAAAATACACTTAGTCAAAGTGTAGTTGACTACTTTATTTCTATTACAATAAATATGGGTGAATATTTTGGCTAATTTTAGCCTTTGCTTGATGTGCAAGTCTTTTTAATGTGCATGTAACTTCTTTTTCCTGTAGGTGATGATTAAATAATCATACTTAACCTTTGATGTGACACTTGCATATTTATCCACTTGCAATGATAAATTTTTCTTCTTCTTTGATATGTCCTCTTGTGATCACATGCAAAAATACTCCTTGCAAACAATGAATATAATACCCTTGGTTTTTGCAACATATTAGCAAAAATACTCCACCCCATTGTGGGGACCACTTGTAAACATGAAAGAATAAACTATTCTCCTCTTTTTGTAAATAATAAGGTAACAAATGTCGACCTTCTTTTTTGACTTGGGCTTATAATATAGTTTAAACAATAATCATATTTTATTATTAGACCCCTCCATTTGTGATCATTGGTCTACTTTGATTATTACATGGCATGTAAACTATGATTCTTTGTTTGAAATAATCATTCGGCCCACCTTTTGGGATCATCATTGCACATATTTGATTAAGACCTTAGTCTAAGGTCAAAAAGGCAACATCATTATTTGAAAATAAATACTTGGCCTTTTCAAAAGACTGCTTGAATAAACCATAGTTGGAATTAAGGTCAACTTAATCATTTGAGGCGGTAAAATAGTCCCCCTTCTCACGATGGATTGACCCTTTTGTTATGTTGGTGGAAGCTCCAAACCATGGTTGAGATAGGGATTTTCTTTACAGTTGACATGTATGTACACTGATATAACCTTTGTTGGATTTGGTTACATGGTGGTTTGCATTTTTGATCATTGATCTTGGTAATCTGTTTTAATATTTACCATTGGATTATGTACTTTTAGTATGGTTGAGTTCAGTAACTTTGATGGAGTTTACATTGTAGATAGTAATCGATTTTCTTAATCATTGATCACTTGTACTCACTTGATTTAAACCATCAATATTTGTACTCCTCTCGATTTGGGGTTGGATAATGCGGTTAGCATATTTCATCATTGATTTTGTATTGTCTCAATCTTTTCCATTAAAAATAACTCGGATGCGTTAGGTTATTTGATCCTAGGTGAGTAAAATACCTCGAGCCCATCTCACTATCATTGTGCACTATGGAAAAAATAGGGCGAATCCTTGGAAATGTTTTCCCGAGACCACCATTGATAATGATCTTTAGCTTGGTTCTATGCTTTCCTTAGCCTCTATAAGGCTCTGCGAGTGTGAATAATGGTTCTTATTGTCATTTCTGCTCTTTTTGAGCTCTCCTGAAGTTATGTGGTTGTCATTGTTAGAGCTCTTTCGAGCTTTCAATATCTACAAGTTTCACTCTCTACAAACTTTGAGTGTGAATATCTGAATCCTCTATCATTTTTGAAGGTTATTTAATTATTCTTCTTGTCATATATGGACTAAGACCTTTTGAGCTCTCTGTTTCTTTTGGTTATTTGCATGTATTTTGTTATTCTCTTGATATGGTCATTATCTGGTTGGTGAAGGAAAGGTTAGCTCTTTCAAGTACCATAACTATTTCATTTCTCGTCATTTTTACTTCATGATGCATTAAAACTTAGTTCTTTGGGATATCCTTTACCCTACCTTGATAATGGCTAAAACCTTATCATTTCTATTTCATATGCACCGATACTTGTATTTATCTCTTACATTTCTCCATGTTTCATGTGTCTTCCAAAGAATTCAAAGTTTGAAAAATCTTTCTAGGCATTCATATTTCTCTTTGCATTTAAATTTTTTTAAGAAATGGCTTAAAAAGGTGAGTTTGGCCTCCTCACTCTGAAGTTTTCAGTAAAATTGATGGGTCATGTGGAATGTGAAAGTATTATTCCTTCTTTGTTATTATTTTTGAAGAAAATCCTTTAGGGTTTCACGAGAACGAAGAAATAATCTACATGATCATGGAAACCTTGGCCATCCTTATCTTCTATGTGATCTCGCAACCCTTGATACTTGAACATTTTATTACATTCTTTCATTTTGAATCTCCCATTAATGCTTTTTTGTATGCATTTTTGAGTTGATAATCTAAGTTGATTTTTGATTGTAGCTCATTTATTTATGGAAAGTGTGAACCTTTCTTTCAACTTGATCTCTATATTCTCTTCGTTGAAGGTTTGAGAACTTTTCTTTCAAAAAATTCCCTTTCATTTGGTGTCATTACTTGTATATGAAAAACTCTATTTTTGCTTCTTAGTTGAGCTAAGTGCTATTTGAGAAATTTGTATAATGGTTTCCTAAGCATTAGTCTGTTATGTCTTTATTCTTAGGTTGAAGAAACTCTGTTTTATCTATGTAAGATGGATTTGTTTCTATTGTGAGCTTATTATGAATCAACCATTGTTTTACTCCCATGATTATCTTCAAACTATGTACAAGATGAATTTGCTTCTTTCTTTGTTGTAGATGTTGAAATATTTTTCATTTTATAGCTCATTTCCTAGAATGTTTTTGACATCTCAACCTTGTTATTGCTTTTCAACAAAACTCTGTCTTCTTAATTTGGCAAGAATTTTGGGACTCTAAGAGTTATTGTTTAATGAAACAATAAACAATGCATCTTTTGTTTTTTTCGAGTTCGTATTTGATCATAAGCTTGATTTGAGAAAGTATACCTCATATTGTTCTAGTAATGAAGTGTAAGGATGTTCTTAGCTTTCCTTTTCATGGATCACTTGATTCTTTACAATATGTGAAAATGTATGCTTGAATGCAATCATACTTTCATATTAATACTACTTTTAAGAGAAATTGTACTTGTAGTCCTTAACTTTTATTGTTTTGATCACCTTCCGCCTCTTTTAAAAGCTGATTGAAATGGAATTATGGTATTGTTGCACTATATCATCCTTCAGTACATTTAAGATGAATTCTCACTTGTACTTTGATCCTCTTGATGATATCCTTCAACATGTTTGCAATGAAAAATTAATTTTTTGATCTTGATCATCTATTTACTGTATTATGAATCTTTGATGTTCTTGAAGATTTGTAGCATTCATAGCTATAATACTTGAAATTGATAGTTACATTTTGAAAAAAAAGTTTTGTTCATTTGCATCATGACTTGAGTTCATATTTTATTTGTTTTACTCAACTATATTTTGAAAATCATTTCTTAGCCATACACGATTCCAAACTTGTATTTTGTAAAGAGTAACTCTTCCATTGTATGAAGAAATGTACCTTGAAATTTGTATTTTTCTTGATAAGACACATACTAAAAATTGCACTTGTAAGTATGGATGAATGAAATGTTGATACTCTTCTCTCAATTATGTACTTGCTTTTAATTATGTACCCTTTTCTTATGCTTTGAGAAGTGAGAGACAATAAAAGTCTTATTTTAAAGTTACAACTTGATTCTTTTCAATGCAAATTGTGTTATGAGGCCTGATGGTTGCCTTTTTTATCATATTATGGTAGTGGCAATCCCTTTTAACTAGAAATAAACAATACTCTTTACTGCAATCTATTTTGATCTCCTTCATAGCTGTAATGAACATGATCTTTTGTAACCTCTTATGATTGCAAACTCACAACATCTCGAGCTGTCAACATAACTTGAACAAACAATTCCTTGTTCATTTTGTTGGCTACAATGAGTTTATTTTCAATGCAAATTGTGTTATGAGGCTTGATGGTTGCCTTTTGTATCATCTTATAAGCAGTGGCATCCCTTTCACCGGATATAAACAATACTTTTACTTTGGAATCTATTTTGATTTTGTTCTTGTAGCCTTGAATCTTGTTTTGTGTACTAAAAACAATCTATATTTGATAATACAAAATTTAAAACATGAATTATGGTCTTCTGCTAAAACATGTACCTACACACTTCAACAAAAAGTTAGGAAACAATAGGCTTTCAGCCTCTCTTTTATTCCATAGTGATTTTATTTCTCTTTCTTTTGTTTGTCATGATTGTGAGAATCACATGTGCTTCTGCCAGATAGTACTTTCTTTTCTGTATCAACTTATTTGATGTACCTTATGCCTCTTGATCTTAGGAGATCCATTTTCTTGAAGCTAGATAGCACATGAATACATATCAAACCCTAAGCTCAATAACTGATGTTTTTTTTTTCATTTTTCTTTCCTCAGGTACCATCATGCAATGGATGATGTAGAAGATAAAGATGGAGCTAGAACTGAGAAATTAATACTAGGAGAAAACCCAAAGACAATGATGGGTTTCTTCTATACTCTTTTTCTTTTAGCTTTATGCACATGTATCTCTTATTTTAGTAGTTATAAGTTACATCCCATGACTTGTGTGGGAAACATTGAATTTCCTCATGAATAAATGATATTATTTCGTAATTGAGTTGTGTACTTCCTTTTACTTTTAGCTCTTATGATATGTAATGATTGTACAATGAATTAAACAACTCAATAACATAATAACACTTAATCATAGGAAATGATCAAATTAAAATACCTGTAACTTAATAATGAACATCTGCAACCTACAATCAACTCTATTTTCTGCTATGGATGTAAAATCCCACATATCATGTGATTCCCACCTTCATCAAGGAAATGCATTGGTCCTTTAGGGATTTTGTGTTTCCTTGCTAAAGACGAACATGGAATGAAAACATATGTGAGGTGTTACATTCTATAACAACACACATAGCTGCAAATTACATGTTGTTAATCAATTACTGCAACTGAAAACACAATGAAAATTGTATGACTTCCCCCTAGTTAGGTCCATCTCATCAATGCCTTCCATCTAAAATGAAGTTTTGAGTTTCCATTTTTATGAGTGTAAAAATGTCAACAATAAGTTCACTCTGTCGGGTGACCACCGGGGTTAGTTCGACTCCCATATTACATCTTTCTTTTTAGATTTGATGTGGTATTGTGGGTTTTGCAAGTGAATATTTTTTTGTAGGTTAAATGTACCGCAATGATCATATTGCGACACACATGTGATTAACACAAAATATTTTTGACACTTGTACGACACGGTAAAGAAAGATCAAGTTTTGACCATTTTTGTAGTCACAAGTGCCAAGTAGAGGTCATCGATGCCTAGGTGCTCTGTCTACCATGGGCACCCGTGTCCATCCATATTATTTCATCTATAATTTATCTTGAGCATTGATGACATAGTTCACCTCATATTCAATAATTTTCCTAGTTCAGACCACTTCAGGATTAGACACAAATAAGCTAAGTCATCTTTCTTATATCTCTTGCTTAGGGTTTTATAATTTTATTGATTATTTCTTGTGTCCTTTCTGTACTTTACCATTTATCTCAATAAGTGACTCTATAATATTTAGATTTTAATTAATTCAAATTAAATTAAATCATAACCATTACCACTATGATACCTCTTACATTTGAGTCACCTCCTTTTGTATAATCAAATTCTAACCCCCATCACCTTCATTAGTTATTCCACCTCCTTCCGAGGCTCTCATTGGATAACTTAATACTACCCTTATTTTGTGTACATAGCTAAGCACTTCAAAAATACAAAAACATTAACATAATTTCAAAATACAAAAACATGACCTATATACTTTTCTTGAGTTGTTAGAACTTTACATTATACACGTTGTTTGTCAATTTGTTTTGATAGATAGGATGCTTATTCACTCTTTACACACATGTGTCCATGAGGTATTTAGAGCATTGATGTAGGACATACATGGATCAATACATAATACTAAGTGTTGGCCGACCTCATTACCCATACTTCCTAAACATCCGGGGCATCTATTCTTACTACATCTAGGTGTTAGTGATCTATTTTAGTTCCATTCTACTTCCTCATTATGCTTGATTACATATATTATGTACATGTTATATTTTGAGATAACATGAATAACACATGTGTCTTGTGCAACGTTGACATCTCTTGTTTCACATATTTTCACATATATTGGCTATTATATCATATTATCATGTTCTAACACTCTTATTTCTTACATACTTTCTTAGGTGTGTGCATTATTGCTTGCTTGTTTCACTATTTTTTATCAACGTGCCTTGATTGTCTTGTGAGACCGTGGGTGTCCCATATTTGTGGTGTTGTGACCATCTTGTTTACTTTTGATGCTCTTGTTTGCAAACCTACATGAATTTATTATCTTGCGACATCGTGGGTATCCCATGTTTGTGGATTTATGCATGTTGTGTGACATTTTTACATACTTGATACATTTAATTTCATTATTCTTATACTTGTCTTAAATACATTTGTACTATTATTTCCATAATCTATATGGTTTCTATATTTCGCTACTATTGCTTTTATTACATGTCATAGTTACCACCATGCATAAAAACCTTCCTTTTTATAGGTATAGGTTCTTCAAGGTGGCCACTCTTCAACATCCTACAATCTCATACATTTTCTTAGACATATTATGCACAATCACCCATCTTTTCTTTTGAGCTAAATGATTTAATTAAATCTGAATTAAATCTAATATTTAGAGTAACTAATACGATAAAATACAATAAAATATAGATGCTAAACACTTAATAAATCCAATACTATAATCAAAGAGGGAGATATGTGACTTAGTTGATTCCTACGTAATGTGGTAGTCGACCGTGTATATGCTAGATTTGGGAGGAAATGATGTAACAAGAGTTCACTGGAGATTCTGAAACTCTACACTGAGGTTGGACAGGGGTGTCCATAGCAAGATAGGGCACCGTAGAATTGATGACTAGTTACTGGAGCTGATGATCGTGAAAATAGTCAAGATTTACTTTCTTATGTGTCGCCAAGTTTTCGTTGCTAATTCTTATTTATCGCTTGATATTCGATCTTTGATCATTGAAGGTACATATAACTTGTAAAATAGACCTAGCTACCTACAAAAGCTCAAAAAAACATCAAATCTAAATAAAATATGCTATATGTGAAGTCGACTAACCTTAAGCGGTCACCCGAAGAGTGAACTTATGACCGAGCGTTGTACTACATTCCATAATCCATTTAGTTCTTTGTGCTTGTGTTTGAAATAGTGTCCTTAGGTTTCCTTGCGCTAATGATGCCAAACTAATGAGTTCTAGCTAGATTGGATGTAAATATGTGGTATGGAATTCAACACTTCCCCTTCCTATACACCCAAAAATACAATCCCTTTGATGGTAGTGATATTATGTAGTGTGATTGCCCTTAGAATTCTCATCCGAGAATAATTGTGTGTATATTATGTATATATATGGATCTTGTTTGAATTTCGACACTAGTAACATGAAAGGATGACTATGAGATCGTGATAAGGATAAGAAAACTAGTTTGGTGACCACAAGTGTGAAAATAAGTAAAAATAATAAACAGGACAAGAGCGCTGTAGAATGGACACAGGGCGCACAGGGTGCTGAGTGTCTAGAATGAGCATTGGTGTCCTAGAATACATGATGACAGATGTGAAATGAAAAACCATCGTGGGATCCATATGACCTAGCCAGAAGTGGGTACAAAAATTAAAAATATAGGAGAGAAATACAATAGAAATCAATGAAAGCAACTAGATGAACAAAGAGTTGTCACCGATGAATACTTTTCTTACTTAAGATTCATGCATATAACAACATACTTGATGGCATAGTGAAATAGTAATATGTTCATGATTTTGTGTCTAACATTTCCCCCTTTATGCTATTTGAATAAAATTCAAGTAGTGTAAAGGAAGTAAGGAACATACCTATATAGAGTCCGGAGAAGCCATGTTACAAAGTGCGTGTAGAATGTAGAAACTTGTAGTGTGACAAACTATGGATTGACGCTTTGACCCATATGGTGTAAGTGAAGATAGAAAACCATCATAAGGAGCACTTGGAGAAATAATTGAAATGATTTGAAGACTTTGGAGATTTTGAGTCATTATTGGAGGTGATAGAAGAGGTAGGGATTGATTAATTCCCAACCTGATTTTCTTTAAAAATGGAAGGATTTGGGTGTCTTGCCGCCAGAGGAAGAGTGTTAGGGAGGGGTCTAGTTTTACACTCCATCAATGACTACATCCATAAAAGGTCCAACTGCTACAAATGGATAGAGACCAAATTTAGTTCTGATTGAGAAATTGTTTGTTCCAATTGAAGAACCCATATAGGAGTAGTATAGAAAAGGCAATGACATATCATTTCCCCACTCTTATAGTAGCGAGATGTTATGATTGAATAATGTTATATGGTTTCCAAGTTAGGTCATCTAGAAGCAATAGTAATGTAATGTAACTCCTAAGTTAGGTAATTTGGGAGATATAGTAAACGTGCTTGTTGTACTGATTGATTGATTTGATTTGATTTGAGTGACAAGAGATTGCTTGTAATAAGGTGTACTTAGTAGATTACTCATGGAGAGTGTTTTGATTTTCCCCAGTTATGTCATTTGGTGGAATAGATTTGGAATAATAGAAAGTATTGATTTTCATGAGATCGGGACAAGTTGTAATAGTAATATGCAAGAAGTGTCAATTAAATGTATTGTATCATAAGAGGGATTATGAGATGATCTCGGTTGTATGCCCTCATTTCATTGAAAGGGTGAAGAGTGGAGAAATGGGCAATCGAGATGAAAGAAAGGTTGCAAAAGGTGTAATAATGAATAAAAGAGAGTATAGAAGAGATAACAAGCTTGAAAAGGTATGTATATTTATTAATATATGTGTCGATTTGAATATGAAATATTGACAATTATATATTATGACGCTAGGAGCAATCATGGTCCAATGGTGTGAACAAGGAGGAAAATAGAGTAACAAGGCTCAAGATATGAGAGAAACCATGTGTCATGTATTAGTTGTAAAAATGATTGTAAATAGTGACTATAGTATATGGAAAATTGGAATTACTATATATAGTAATATTAAAAAGTGAATAGGAATTTCATTTGTACTAGTGAATGAGTGAAATTTGGAGATATGAGTTGTTAGGATACCATGTGTTAGAGAAGTGAGTTTGACGAGATTCAAGAGAGTGGCGTAGACCATGGCCATTGCAGACGATTGATGAGCTAGTAAGTGTGATTATTTTTGGAAAATTTTGTCCAATATGTCTATTTTTAACATTTTTAGCAAAATTTGAATTTTTAAAATTTTTGGCATTTCTGACCAAGACGAGAGCAGATAGGGCATTTATGTGCCTAGGGATACTAGTGCTAAGTTCCTGGTGATAGTGACCTCATTCAGGTGCTAGTGTCATAGAGTAGAGTAGGGTTTTGGCACTATTTTGTGAAATACATGTATTTGATTAATTTGATGTTATGATGATTGATTTTGCAGTATGTATGGTGTGTTAATGTAAGAATTTTTTTACTTTTTGTGTTGTGCAGAGGGACATACACTCTAGAGAGTTTCATGCGAGGTTGTCACTTGAGTACATTACTTACTTTGAGGTTTTCAAATGCCGAGTGTGATATATTGAACATGTCGGCTGTGGCACATTTATAGATTGGGGAGATACCCCATAATATGCCTATGTTGACAGCTTTGTGTGAGTGATGGTGCTCAGATACTTGTACATTCTGGTTGCCGATAGGCGAGATGACAGTGACACTAGAGGATGTATATAGGATATTGTGGTTGCCTATAGTAGGAGAGAGAGTATAGATTATGGTCATTAGATGCTCATAGTCGAGATGAGCGCAGTGAGGTGGTGTTTTATAGGGTCATGAGTACAAATGGAGACTCATATAATTTTGGATGCTATTGTGAGATCTGGGGTTCTATGGCTACGGAAATTTATCACAATTGTGATAACTTTTTCAGAGTGGTAGTGGAGGGTGGTGAAGTTGGGATTTCATCTTAGAATCATGATATTTGTCACAACATTGAGCAACATGGTACTAGATATTCCTGGGAATGATGTGTATTGGCCCATTTGTATAGGGACTTGTATAGATTTACATAGGAGGATCATGGTGGTGGGCTAAGAGCCTTACATGTGTGGGCATATGAGCATATTGCTATATTGAGGCCACTCAGTGGGCCACGAGCCGATTGGGCTCGACCCAAGATATTCACAGCGAGGTGGGTGGGTACCCATAGTAGGAGGATGGGTACAACCACATATAGGTCAATGCTAGATCATATGGGCCTTAGGGCCATTATATGGAGACCATATAGAGATTATGGTGGATGGGTAGAGGATGGTGTTGAGTTGCGATGCATATAATGCACTATGTGGTTAGAGGATCGGTTCCCCGTGGGTGACCGAGTTTTTCCAAGGTGAGAGAGTATCAAGGTAGTTTGGCATGGCCCAGATGTTCCCCAAAGTTATATATATGGTTTCATCTACTAGAGATGCAAGAGACAACTAGGGGCGATCCACGAGCTCGAAAGAAGTACGATTAGTACATCCAGGTCTAGATGAGGCGAGATGCGGCCATAAATCCCATATAGGGGATGACGTGGGGTGCACTTAGGTGTATAGCCGATTGCAAAACACATTGATGGGTGTTTTTATTTACGGTAGAGTGGTGGATGTGACTCAAGTTGGGCTGGAAGTTGGAGGAGTAAAGGGACATAAACCTACCCTTGAGGTAGATGATGTAGTAGTGCCATGAGAAAAGCGTGAGTGTTGTGTATTTCTATTTGTTAGTTATTGGTGTGTTGTTATTTTGGAATGAATGCAAAGATGAAAAATAACTAATTTTTGGTTGTATGAGTGTAGGTGATGCTTAGTGGAAACCGATCGTAGATTCTTTGAAATGCACATTGACGCGAACGTGCCCCCCTGTGTCCACGTGGGAGGGGTATGCTAGAGAGAGTTGATGTTATGCAAGCAAACATGCACATTTATTTGAGCCATTGGCTATAGGAGTGATGACATGCATAATTTTGTTGAATGATCGTGATGAGGTTCGTGTAGAGGTAGAGTGAGTGAGAGAGGCCGTAGGAGGAGGAGGCCTAGCTTAGGATATATTTACATGATATATGGAGCTACATGGTCAATATGTAGAGAAGATGATAGAGCTTGTTGTGTTATGGATTCAAATTGATAGATATAAAGGCTGCACTAGTGGCATAGAGTGAAAAGAAAATCCTCTAGTTTTAGAGCTCCCACGATTATAGATAATGATAGGGAGGATAATCGATGAGTTGTTGTATATGATGTATTGATGCATGGGGGCTTGCCCCCCAGCGATTGTATTTTGTAACTTATGATTTTAGAGGATATATATATATATATATATATATATATATATATATATATAACTTGTGTTGATGTGGCATTTATTGTTGATGTGCATTGTATATTATGTGATGATGATGATATGTTTTTGGTAGTGTTTATTTAGTTTGATGGATTCTATAGGCATTTTGGGATGGTTGATTTGATATATATTGTTGATGGTTGAAATGTGTTATGATGTGGAAAGAATAACCAAGTAATGGACTAGATAAAGAATGTGTGTGAATAGGAATGTATAGTATAGCATGTAATAAATAGAAATGTATGGATGTGATGTAATGTGGTAGATAAATAAAAGTAACAATAATGATGTGTTGATAATTAAATAATGATGAGATGTAAAATAATGTTCATAATTACATGTGATGAGAATGAAGGGGAAGAAGAGTGATTATACCTAGTGTGATAATCGGGTTCATTTATAAATGTCTCCTTAGCAATCAAGAATGAACCATAAAACAAGAGTGTGTCATCATAGAATGGGTTTGTCATGCGTAAGGAGTGGCTATAAAATATATGTCATGAAGCACGAGCCGAAAGTATGGAATGGGAGGTTCATTGATGTAATATTCCCTCAATAGTCAAGTGTGAATGACAATACAAGAGTGTGTCATAGGGTGATGAAATGGAAAATAGATGTCATCTACTAGAGATGAAGAGGTCTACAAGACATGGAGGGAGCATGTGTAGTAGCAACAGTGTGAGGGCAAGTGCTGAATTGGATGTCAAAGGAAATGGAGCCAAGAATGGGAGGTTTGGTGATAGGAAGTGTAGAAGCAAGAGGCTTAGGAAGCCAATGAGGTACTGACAATGTGTGAGGAATGAAAGGATGTGACTATAGGTGGATTAGCTAGAGATGCAGATGGATAATGACCTTGTAGGAGGCAGAAGATGAAAACCTTAGATGTAGGTGAAGGAGATAAGTAAATAGTGGTGGAAGATTGCTTATGAGGGATAAGAGAGAGTGCTCACAATAATGAGAGTGGAAAGCAACGACAAATTTTTCTTATACTTGTTGTAGGCGATCATGGAGAGCATATTAGTCATTATCATGATGGCCATTGATGTGGTGAAAATTGAAAAAGGGTGGTCACATTGGCCACTGCAAGTGGTGAGGTGGATGATGTTGGTTAGAAGGTAGATGGATGAGGTGTTTATCAAGTAAGGCTTGCAGGACATCATGTGGTTTAGTGTTATGTGATAAGTGCAATGGTTCACGGGTGGGAGATTAAGAATACTTGGGTGAATGTAGATGTGATGGAGGGGATGGAAGACACTTACATGGAGGCGAGATGCGAGCATGTGTAGGAGGGTCAATAGATGAAAGAGGGGAAGACTTAGTAGGCATAGGAGGAATAGAATAATTAGAAGAAGATGTTAAGAAATTATCCATGATGAGGTCCTTTTATAGATCAATAAATTTATATAAAAAATTAAATGATTCACATGTATCATATAATAGCTTTTCCTTTAAGGGAGGAATTAAGCCATGACAAAAAATAAATTACATTTCTAAATCAATAGGCTGAAATAATAACTGATGCATGTAAGAATTGAAGCGTAAAATGTAATCTAAAATTGGTTCATTCTTTCCTTGATGCAAGAGAAGGAAAGCATTCATATGTAACTCTAGGACCATTATTAGAAATAAATTGTCTAAGAAAATCATCCTCCATATCATAATAAGTATTAATGGATCCATAAGGCAAATGAGTATACCATTGGAAAGCATGATCAACAAGGCTATGATGAAATTATTTGAGTAACAATCGATCATTGGAATGAGAATTCATGGCTAAATGGTAATGCTTGAGATGTAAATAAGGATTTCCAGTACCATCAAAACAAGAGAAAGTAGGCATGATGAAGTCCTTGGGGAAAGTGGAATTGTGAATATTTTTAGGAATGGGATTTCTATGCAGAGAATTATTTTCAATGGAAGCATAATAGGCTTTACTTTTGAGGGGAGGGTATGAAATTGAGATTGAAAATTACCAACAACATGCATGAGGGAGAGGATATTGTGTGAAGGAATGGTTGGTGAAGTGAGAGGCATATTTAGGGGTTAGATCTTGTCATTGTGAGTGATCATGGGAACTTAAGAAGGATGAGTGGATGTGGAAGGAGGTGGAAGAGGAGGAGAGGAACATGGAGGGTCTACATGAATGTTAGATGTAGGATCATGAGACACAATAAGAGGTGCACTAGTGGTAGGAGTAGAATCATCATGGGAAAAATTGGAAACAACTTCAAAAGTAGAAGAAATAGGAGTGGTAAATTCACATTCAGTAGTTGTAAGAGAAGTAACATCATCACTAACATGTTCATGATCAGAAGCATAATCAACATCACTATCATACATATTTTCACAAGCAAGTATTTCATCAAGAGTATCATCATTGTATAGGTACTAGCATCATATTTATCATTGCAATCATTGGAAATAATTTTAGAAGTAGGAAGAGTAGGAGATATAGCTTTACATTCATCTTGAATACTAATAGAAGCATCATTACACTTTATTATCATTAGAAGTAGAATTATTAGCATCCATATTGTCACAAGCAAGAACCTCATCATGCAAATAATCTATATGAATTATATCATTTGCTATAAGATAAGGAGAGGAAGATGGAGAAACATGGGTGGCTATGTGAGGTGAGGAAGAACATGAGGAAAAACTTTGGATAGGGAGACTATGTAAATATAAGGGGTTTCGAGGCCAACATGAAGGGTGTTTTGGAAGGTAATGAGTTTTTGGAGTATTGTGGGATCATATTGAGGATTATGGAAGAGATCAGAAAATTCATATTCTACAGAGGTATTGTCAAAAAATGGGTTGTAGGCATGTATCGATCATATTATTCTTAGGAGAAGAGGACCTCTTTTTTTTCCATAAGGGTTTTTAGGATCCTAGGGCATAAAGTTAGAATAAGAGCGGAGTTCACCAAATATTTAATTAAATATGAATTAATTAAAATATTTTAGAGTAACTAATATGATAAAGTACGGTAAAATACATATGCCAAGTACTCAAGAAATCCAAGACTATAAGAAAAGAAGGGAGATATGTGACTTAGTTGATTCCTACGCAATCTGTAGGTAATCGGGACAATGTATATGATGGATCTGGTAGGAAATGTTATAACAGAGCTCACCGGAGATTGTGAAACTCGGGTGAGGTGGATAAGGGCGCCCACAACTGAAATAGGGGCACTTGAGTTCTAGTGATTGGTTTTGGGCATTGGTGGACTGTGCAAATAGACAAGATCTATTTTGTTCTACGTATCGCAAGGGTTTCATTGCTAATTCTTGTTAATCAATTGACATTCTCTCTTTGATCACCGAAGGTACTTGTAACTCTGCAAAACATGACCTAGTTACTCGCACAAGCTCAAAAACACATAAAATCTAAATAAAATATGAAATATGTGAAGTTGGAATGACCTCGATGGTCACCCAAAGAGTGAACTTATGACCGAGCATCGCACTACATTCCATACTCCATGTATTTCTTTGTGCTTATGTGTGAAATAGTGTCCTTTGGTTTCCCTTATGCCAATGACACCAAGATAGTGGGTTATAGCTAGATTAGATACAAATGTGTGGTATTTAATTGAACACTTCCACTTCCTATCTAGCATATGCAGCCCAAAAATACAATCCCTTTGATGGTAGTGATAATATGTAGATGTGATTTCCCCTTAGAATTGCCAACCAAAATAATAGTGTGTATGTTGTGTGTATATATAGATATCTTGTTTGAATTTCGACACTAGTGACACGAAAGGCCGACTATGAGCTCAAGATAAGGATAAGAAAACTTGAAATGCCGACCATAAATGTCAAAATAGGTAAAAATAATAAACAAGATAGGAGCGCCGAGGAAGTGACACAGGAGCACAGGCGCTAGTGTCCAGAATGGGCGCTGGTGTCCTAATATAAATGAAAACATATGTGAAATGACAGAAAGACAAGGATCCTTGTGACTTGACCCGAATTGGGTACATAAATGACAAATGTAGGAGAGTAATACAATATAAATAAATGAAAGTAAGTAGATGGACAAGGAATTGTGTCACCAGTGAATACTTTTCTTACTTAAGATTCATGCATATAACAACATACTTGATGACATAGTAGAATAGTGATATGTGCACAATTTTGTGTCTACACCAAATGATCAAACATGGTTTTTTACACATGCCTCAAAAGAGGGGGAATTCATCTAGGTATATTCTACACTTATAATAGACATATGTAGAAGCCTAGGGTAATATATAAATATAAGCATGGTACATGTACTCATAAATCTAGTTAAACATAGAAATTTAGAAAAACAATTACACATGTTTAGAAGTGTACAAATTGGTCAAGATCATATGTTTGGTCTTGAACCTACCACACATTTTTCCCAAGGGCGATTCTGAACAAATTTCTAAACAACTTAAGAATTTCAACTACGATTCTGAGAAATTGGCACAATTTCATGTCTAGTTCACTCACGAGGCTAGTATAGGGGTATGAAGTACTTCACTCCTTCATGTGACATCTATTTTGTACTAAAAATTTAGGAATATTTGGGGCATAAGCCTCCTTCCTCCATCAACATTTCAATACATTATAATTTCTACTGAAATAGAAGGGTATGGGTGTACTCATTCTCTTTTTTGTTGTTTGTCCTTATTTATAGAATCGGGCCTAGATCCATCTGTAATGGTGTGGTATGTGGGGTTATATAAGGTATCAAAGTGGATAATTTCTTTATAGCTAGACTTTCATTTCCTCTTTCACTCAAAGGGGAAGATGTCAAAGGTGTTGAATAAATTTAATACTCAATCTTATTCCTTAGTAGGGTGTTTCAAAAATTCATTCATTCTTCTTCTTGGCATTCAACGTTGGGTTTCATGTACCTAATACTATGGTTTCTCCCCACGAATTGGGGATTGATCACCCCCAATCCTTAAAAAATTCAACAATACAAATATTTAAGCGAGAAGAAAAGCATAAGAGTTTCTCCTCCTCAAAACAAATAGGTGCATTCTTTACTTGTTTACATCTCTTTAATTTCATATTTATATAGATTCAAATCTTTCACGACACACTTTACATTTGAGTTAAAGTTCAATTATTTATCATGAAGGTTGACTACACTTTATGTTTTAACTTTCATCATGGAACATGCCAACACCAAGCACAACAGGATCCTGCAAAAAAAACTTTGAGAAAATAAAAAGTGTGTCTACACACTCATGTATCTTTTTCTTTAAGCATGTAACCGTTATCCATATTTTTCCCCCAATAAAATTGGATCAACCACGACCCCACACAGAAGGAACCAGAGAAATCACATTCAAATCCTACAAACAGGTTGCAGAGGAACTCTACAATGGAGTGGCAAGGCCTGCGAAAGATCAAACGACCCCGTGTAAGAAGAAATTCAAGAAACGACTTTGTCGAGCGAACCTGTGCTTCAAATCCAACAGACAAGTAAGGAGGAACTCAAGAAGGCTCTAAAATGGAATAACAGGGTCATGGAATAAATCCGAGAAGTGTCAAGGAGCGAGAGGCTCAAAAGGAAAATAAATGACAAATATTCAAATTCTTTGGGCTTTGAAAATGATTCAGAACGGGCCCAAAAATGACTAAGTATGGAGGAGACAGTGGAAGCTGCCAAGTGTCCAAACAACGCACCTCCAAAGATTAAATCCAAAGGGGCAGAACCAAACGAGCACTAAGTTTCCACGCATTTAGAGCCCCAAAAAGTTACACTGGCCATTGAAAAGTCTTTGACTTAGCGGAGGATGCCAAGTGTCTTAATGACGTAAATTCAAAAGCGGGATCCGGGCTAGAGATCCAAACTTGCGCCACCCTCCACGTAGAAAATGGTCAACGAGGTCAAAAGGAGAATGGGCCTAAATGACTAAGTATAGAGTCAGTGGAAGGTGCCACATGTCTTAACGACACTCCTTCAAAGGTAAAATCCTGAGTGGGTTTCCAAATGAGCGCGGGCCTTCCACATGTCTCAGAATCCAAAAGGGACAGAGTCGGGTGTTGAATAGTCAAGGTAGAGGCAGGCCAACGAAGAGTGCCAAGTGTTAGCACAGTGTTATTTCAAAGATAAAATTTGGGACAGGTTTCCAAATAAGCGCTAAGCCGCCACGTGTCCAGGGTCATAATTTTGGCCCCAACAAGCAAAGAGACCTAAGAAAATACAAAGAAGCTCGAGGAGCATGTAGAAGTCGTCATGTGGACCCCGTATGGATAGACTCTTTAAATATTGTGTGTCTGCAATCCAAATATTCAAATGGCCATATATTTTTACTAGAGACTCAAATTTAGGCAGGCGAAGACTTTTTGAAATGTCTCGACACCCTCTATGCCATGGAAACATAAAATATCATTCTTAATAGGATTTGGTGGGTGAAAAATGGGAAAACATCTATCAGGACATTAAAGCAGAATCAAATTTCTTCAACCACTAGATCTGATTTGATTTGATCCACCGTTCTTCCTTCTTCAACACGCCAAGCAGACAGACGAGGAATCAAACATGACAAGTTTGAGGCAGATTTGAGAAAGAATTGATTGATAGTGGTTGAGATTTTAAAGTAGGATTCAATGCGTATCTCTAGGTGGTTGAAGCAAGATTCAAATTTTTCCCTCCCCTCTCTCTTATTCTTCTTATATATTGTAATAGACGGGCATATTTAAAGGGTTAGTCATTGTTTCTCTCCTACCCCCTCTCTCTTTCTTCCTTAGGGTAGAATGTAGGAGTCTAAGCCTCCTCCCATGGTTCTGTAATGGCGTTTTCTTGCCTCTTTCCTATTGATGATGTACTATGTAACATTTTGGAGAAATAAAATCTATTTCGTGATGCATCTGTCCATCCTTGGCTTATTTTGTTTGTCTCTTCTTACCTCTCATCATTATAGGGTATACTGTGCATACTTTGATGTTTGTTGTAGGTCTGGAGAGCGTGCTTAATGGGTTTCAAAGTGGTGTCTGTGTGAAATCTATCTTTTGTCCATGGTGCATTCTGTCCACCCTCTCCTTTTCTCACCTCTCTCCACTTCAGGTGGTCGGGTATGTGATTCAACCACTTCCTTTTCTGGTGTATCACTGCTTAGTGTAGGCTCTTTCACCCTCTCTCTCTCTGTCCCCTTGGAATGGTTAGATTAGGATAAAATAGGTTCTTCCTGCACTTTGGAGTAGCTTGTGGTAGGTAGATTAGGAAGAAAGAACCGGCTTTCTCTAGAGGTCCATCTCAAGTTTTGCAAGTCCCACAACTTGAGAGATGGTCCCATGTTGTGCAATCACATTGAATGCCCAACTTCACACCTGGGCCATTCAGGAGTCTTTGTGATTATGCACTAACAATAACTTCATTTCATTCTTAAAGGGGAGAAAATGTAGGCAGTCAAATATGGTAATTCAATCTTTGACATTTTTATTTTTTTACAATGCACTCTTGCTAAGATAATATAACCTTCACATTCCCTCTTAGCACATTTTGAGGTCTAGTTTTTAGATTGTTTATCCTTGCACACTAACATGTCATAAAATTACAAGAATACAATGCATAAAATCCATAGACAAACATCAAGTGACAAGTTCCAAAATTCAGATTGCATGTTTTCCTTCCCCATCAAGCTAGTACAGTTTGGTTAAGCTATTATATTCGCTCATGGCTGACTTGTATAATATTATACTAACAAGTTCTCCAACTTTACTTTCAATTTAATATTTTAAATTGGGTCTTCTAATCCATTTTGGGTCGAGGATTTCTTATAAAAATCATATATGAAACCCTATATAAACAAATAAATGCCACCTCATTTTCTAACCTAGAAATCCTATAGCACTACATTGATACACTCACTTCTAACACTTACAAAAGGTACCCAAGGCTCCTTAGATATTGTAATAACAAACTTACAGTCATTAGTGAAACAATCTCTATATGTCAAAGACATTAGTCTCTCTCATCTACAAATACTCAAATAGCCCTTCCCCAAAGTATTTTAGCAAGAGCCAACTCAACTCAAGATTTTTCAAAGAAGGTTTTCAAATCTAGTTACATTAATTTATATATCACATGATAGGTGGAGAACAACATGTGGTTTGAGGTCTCTTTAGAGTAGATCCAATGTCGACATTACACAGGGGTTCCAACAACCCAACTAATAATTATTTTGCAAGAATACCCATCCATGCTATGGTTTGAGATCAATATTAGAGTATTCGAGAGGACTCATAGCATGATCACAAATTAGGATTTGACAATGACATATAGTTCTAGGCAAGAGACCATCGAGGAATTTCTAGAAATATTTGGTTTGAAAAATGGAGTACTAAGGAACCCATGCCGTTCTTTTGAATTTTCAACACAATTTTGGTGCATTTGACATGCTTGGCATCATTGGTACATTTTACATGCTTTGAATCATTGATACATATTACATGTTGCACACAACCCGTCCTTGGTAACCCATATGACCACCTAATTCTATAAAATATGAATCTAAGAATACAACAATGTAATAAATGAGCTATACTAAAATGTAAATGCTAATTAATTTATTTGATATTTTAAATGAAATGAAATGAAATGGGAAAGGTACTTACCTGAGTTGGGCTTACCTCATAGTGATCTGAGATTGAATAGAGTGATGAAATGATAGATCGAGCATCGTAATTAACCTCGAAAAGTTATAATGGAGGAAAATCGCTGCGACTGGGGTGCCCGAGGAGGGATGAGGGTGCTTGGGCCACTCGGTTTGAAATATGGGTGCCCTAGTTTGTGGAACAACTAGAAATCTGATCTTAGTATGGTTCTAGGTCTTTGTAATATTTTGCCTTTGGCCATGTTAATATCGCACTTGCTTCATTGCTATCATCATAAACCTATAATGATGAATCATCTGCAAAAACCCACACAAAGTAGGGAAAATTTTAGTGGTAAATTTTTGTAAACTCACAAAAATTGAGGTTTATAAAAATTTGAATTGGAAAATTTTATGTGATTCACAAATACGACTTATTTGCCAAAAATTTGGTGACATGTCCCTTTATACTACCTAGATTTCACTCATATATAAGAGCTTATGAATGTAATTCACCACCATTTTGAATCATTTTGTGTGCATATTCACCAAAGTAAACATAAACAACCAACACCATACAACATATGTTGTCAAAATTTGTCCAGAGACTCCAACCCCAAGTTTGTCCAACCTTAGACTCTAAGACCCGTCCAACCCCTTAGTCATCTAACCCTTAGCCATCAAACCTATCAGCAATCCAACCCCTCAAGGCTCATCCGTCCAACCCTTTAACTACCCAACTTTTCCGTCCAACCTCTTAGCCATCTAACCGTTAGTTGTCTAATCCCTTAGCCATCCAACCCCTTAGCCATCCAACCAGTTAGCCATCTAACCCCTTAGTCGTCCATACCCTTTAAGCCTCTAACTATCTTTGTCCAAACCCTTAGCCATCCAACCGAGCCGTCTAACCCTCTGTTGTCCAACCACTTAGCCTTTCAACCCCTTAGTCATCTAACCCTTTAACCATCTAACTCTGTTGTCCAACCCCTTATCCATCCAACCCTTGGCCATCCAACCACAGAGCTGTCTAACCCAAGAGCCATCTCAACCCAGAGTCATCCAAGTTCCAACCAATATCGATCTAACCCTAAGCCATAGAATCTCAGAGCCTTCAAACATAAGAGCCGTCCCTTAATAGTCATGGATTCTAGAAATTAGGGTAAGAATGTTACAAATTTAGCTAGTTCAAAAAAGGTTGCAAAGACTTTGCTTGGCTATTTTGGAAAATCACAAAAAACAAAGGGGGTTTCTGCATCTACTTAAAATATCAATATGTTCTATTTATAGGTTATTTAGTCTTACAATATTTGATAACTATGTTTTTCATATTGTTCTTTGAACTCTTTGTTCTCTATGTAAAAAATTAACAATCAATAAAATTAATACTATATATGTAACAATTTTATAGAATTATATGTAGACGTTTGAAATTCCTTCACAAAATAATCAATTTAAAGATATCGATGATCTATTATATCTTTGAGGAACACATTCCATCCCTTGATGACATAGAAGTATAAGAAAATTCATCAAATTCTCATGATACACCAGAAAAGGAATCTTCTACTCCAAGGTCTATTTCCTAAAAAGGATACATAAGAATCAAGATATTCCTACTTTGAGAGCCCGGATGCGAAGTTGAACCCCAAGAAAAAAAAAAAATGTTAGAAGAAAGATGACAAACTGGACTATTGGAAGGAAATTCTAGTTTGAATAGTTTGCAAAATATCATTTTATTGAACTTTGTGTACATTGAAAATGGTAATGATGTTCTAACACAATGTCAATGTAAAATATGTGGTTGGAAATAGGGAAGGATCACACGACACAATTGAAAAACATCATGGGAAAATATACATTTCCCAAAAGCACAAGGATGGCAACATAGTTAGAACACATAAATGGAAAGATGCAAAGGATTGTCTACATGTTAAATACATAGAAGAATATGAAAGGGAACAAAAGCATATGAAAAATTTAAATGAAAAATGTGGCACCATAGTAACAAGATTGAGCAAAGCTATAGAGGCAAAAATGCATGCAAAAAGTATTCAGTTTGCTACCGTATTCCATATATTGAAAAGGGGGAGACCCATGTCATATTTTGGAGAAAATAAAATTCTGTATCAAGTTATTGGTCTACAAAATGTTCCTCAATCTCATTGGTCAGATACCAGTAGCTGGGAAATTGTAAAATGCCTCTCACTAGTAGAAAAGGAGGATTTGAAATAGTGTGTTCAAAAGGCAAAATATATTTCCCTTTCAATAGATGAGGTTACTTTGCGGTGGATAATACTTCATGGATTTGTATTCATGTTTACACATTTTCTAATGAAATAAGAACTCCACACCTCTTAACAACTCATAAATTGACTGAGAACTGCAATTTTGAAAATATTTATAAGTTTGGGGTCTCAAATATGAAGGATATCGCTGGAATGGATGAATTTTCCATTGCAATAAAATTAGTCAATGTCGAACCAATGTTGTAGCTATAATGTAGGGAGCCAAAATGGTCTATGCATTTGAATTGATAATGTTTCTCCTTATATGATTGTTATCCATTACATGGCTCAAAAAATGGATCGGCTTACAAAATTGTGGGCACATTTGAAAATGTAGCTAAAACAGAGGAATTGATACGTGATTTGCATTCTTATTATTCTAGTTGTCCAAAAAGATTTTTAGAATTTCAAAAATTTGAAATTGAATTGACAGAGGGAAAAACAATTTTCAAAGATGTAGATACCAAATGGATGTCTATGTATGAACCTACCTGTAAAATCTTTGATGAATATCCTTCATTGACAAGATTAATGTATAAATACCGCAGGGATGTAGATAAAGCTAAATATCTATTGTGTTGTCTAACAGACATAGAAAATTTACTCACACTCTATAATATTTTTCCCATGTTGAGTGAGCTTAATATTTTAATGAAGCATGCACAAGCTCGTTCTTTCTACATAACTGAGACTTCATAAGACTCATAAGACGTGTGTGCTTTAGAGTCTTGAACATTTATATATTTCGATGGGAGTTTTTAGGGTGATGATTTTGACATCTAGAATACATCGATAGACTTGAAAAAACTTAGGTTCTTATTAAAATACAATATACATGATCATTTGTGTATAACAACACATGGAAAAGATATTCCTCTTCATACGTTCCAAAAAGAGTTGATATGACTGCCTCGGAATTAGAAGAAGTAAGAGTGACACAAAATTTATATGATGTAGTGTTAGGTTGTGGAGCTTGTGTTTCATGTGTGAAAGTGTTGAAGACTTTCCACTAAGAGTCTTGTATAATTTTCACGGTTGTCTCACTGGGGTTCGGGCCGGGCCATGAGTAGGGTCTTGGAGCACAACCCCAATTTTTTTGGCCTTGAAACAAAATGTGCCTGATATACCGGAAATGTGATTTTTCTCATATGGGTAGGATTTTTGACCCATAGGTTTATGGGATGGTTTTGGCCCATGGTTTTGATACCCATGGTTTTGTAAAACTGCTTAAGTAGTTGTCTACTTATGTGGTTTTGTGCATATGGTAGGTATTATGTAACATTGCAGATGTGTTTTGAATTCGGGTGTGAATTTGTAGAGTTTGTTGAGCATATCTCCAAATAGATCTGGGTATTGTATTGAGAGAGTGGTGGCTTGTAATAAAATCTGAGCAAGTGATTCTTGGTGGATGTAGCCCAAATTAGGTGAACCACGTTAAATACTATCTCTTTGTGTTGTGTTATTATTATTTTGCACTTTTATTTGAGATCTGTAATATTTTCGCATATTAGTTTCTACTGTTGCGATTCTGTGAGGGATTATTCCACATATTTTATCCCTTATTACCTAATAATTGGTATTGGAGCTTGCTTTAGTTTCTTGAAGTGTTGAATCATAGGGAAAGTTTTAGCTTTATTGGGAGCTATGACAGATGATAGAAGATCAAGGGTTGATAAATTCAATGGGCAAAATGTTAATCTTTGGAAGATGCGAGATGGAAGATTACCTTTATCGAAGGATCTTTATATTGTGTTGTTTGAGAAGGTGAATAAACCCTCAAGCATGATAGATGTGGAATGGCATTTTCTCGGTAGGAAGGCACTTGTGAAAATCCGATTGTGTGTTGCATCTTCGGTATTATTTAATGTTTCAAAGGAAAAGACTACAAAAGAACTGATGGATGCATTGGGGAAGCTGTATGAAAACCCGCTGCCTCTAACAGGATATTTTTAATGAAAAAGTTATTTAATATGAAAATTTATGAGAATGGTTCGGTAGAAGATCATTTAAATGATATTAATACGGTTGTAAATATGCTAGCTTTGGTTATAATATAATTTGATGAAGAGGTTATGGCTTTATTAATTCTGTTCTATTTACTTGAGAGTTGGAATAGCCTGGTAATGGTGGTAAGCAACTCAGTTCTAGCTAACTCAAAGTTGAAGTTTGAGGTTGTTGTAGGGGTGATTCTAAGTGAGGAAATGTGAAGAAAAATCTCTGGGTAATCTTCTACTTTAGGGAATTTTTTGACAATGGACACTAGAGGGAGACAAAAGAATAAAGGAAGCCGTGGAAACTCGAAATATCAGACAAGGTCAAAATATAAAAGCAAGATAGTATGCTGGCACTGTGGAAAGTCTAGGCATGTAAAGAAGGATTGTTGGGAGCTTCCAGACAAGAAGAAACAACATGAAGAAAACAAGGAAGAAAAGGTGGCAACGGGTAATGTATGTCAGGATGTTTTGATTCTTTCTTTGCATAATATTGTTGAATCTTGGGTTTTAGATTCGGGGATTCTTTCCATGCTACTCCACATAAGCATTATTTTTTGATTATGTTCAAGGGGATTTTGGGCATGTTTTTCTTGGTGATGATGAGCCTTGCAGTATAGTTGGAAAAGGATCTATTCAGTTAAGATGTAGAATGGGAATACATGGCTATTGAAGGATGTCAGACATGTGCCTACTTTAAAATAAAATATGATATTGGTGGGCTAGTTTGGAAGTGATGGTTATACTGTGATATTTATAGTAGAATCTTGGAAGGTTACCAAGGGTGCTCTTGTGGTGGTAAGAGGTAAGAAGGTTGGAACCTTGTATTTAACCACTTATAGCACTAATGTTTGTAATCTTGTGGCTTTAGAAGTAGATACAACATTGTGGCACTATAGGCTTGGTCATATGAACCATAAGCGCATGGAGATCATAAAGAAGGATTTTCCCGGATATACAAAAAACAATTTTGGAGATATGTGAGGACTGCACATATGGAAAACAAAAGTGAGTAAGTTTTCTAAAGGTTAGACCTACAAAGAAAGAAAGTAAGTTAGAGTTGGTGCATTTTGATGTGTAGGGGTTAGCTCTGTATCATTTCTTGGGGTTCAAGTTATTATGTTACGTTTATTGATGATGCAACAAGGAAAGTTTGGGTTTATTGTATTAGAAACAAATCTGATATATTTGAAACTTTTGTTAAATGGAAATCCTTGGTATAGAATGAAACAAGTCTTAAGCTAAAATGTCTCGTGTCGATAATAGAGGGGAGCATTGTAGCAATGAATTTGATGATTACCTGTTCTAAGAATGGAATCCGTAGGAAAAATATGGTTCTAGGAACTCGCAACAAAATGGGGTGCGAGAAAGGATGAACTTAAAATAATGGAACGTCTTTAGAGCACGAGGTTACATGCAGAACTACCTCTTTCTTTTTGGGCAAAAGTGGTAAGCACAGTTGTGTACTTGATAAACAAAGGACCCTCAAGTGCCTTGAATGGAGGCATACATGAGGAGGCTTGGTATGGTAAGAAAGTTTATTATTCATTTCTTAGAGTCTTTGGATGTGGGGTGTTTTTCCATATAGACAAGGATGATAGGACCAAACTAGAGGCTAAATCAAAAAATATACTTTCATTGGTTATGGTGGTGATGATTTTGGATATAAATGTTGGAGTATTAAGGACAAGATAATCATTTGATCTAGGGATGTGGTCTTTAATGAGAAAGTCATGTATAAGCAACAAATAAGTAAAATAGGGAAGAATCCAAGAAAGAATATGCAGCGGTAGAGGATCTTCCGGATGGGAAAGTTACACATGAATCGGTTTCAGAACCTCCTCAATAGGAACCCCAAACTCCTATATTGAGGAGGTCTTCTATGGTAAGAAGAGAACTTGAATTTTTTTATCCTTCTCTTTATTATTTATTACTCACTAACAAAGTGGAGAGCCAGAGAGATTTGATGAAGCAATGCAGGTAGATGCCAAGAAGAAGTGGGAGCAAGCCATGGATGAGGAGCATTAGGCTCTCATGGAGAACCAGACATGGGATTCAGTGAATCTACTTGAAGGAAAAAGAGCATTACATAACAAGTGGGTGTTTAGAGTCAAAGAGGAAGAAGGAGATAAGAAAATATACAAGGCTCGGTTGGTGGTCAAGGGGTTTACAAAGAAAAAAATGTATGGATTTTGATGAGATTTTTTCTCATGTAGTAAAAATGACTTCTATTAGAACTATTCTTGGAATAGTTACAACAAAAGACTTACACTTAGAGCAGCTTGATGTAAAGACTGCATTTCTCCATGGTGATTTGGAGGAGGATCTATATATGCAACAACTAGAGGGCTATGAGGTCAAAGGTAAAGAGGAGATGGTGTGTAAACTGAAGAAGAGCTTGTATGGCTTGAAACAAGCTCCACGTCAATGATATAAGAAATTTGATAGATTCATGATGGAGAAAGGTTATATTAGATGTAATCTTGACCATTGGGTGTACACAAAGAAATTTAAGGATGGAAGTTATATTATCCCATGTCCGTATGTGGATGACATGTTGGTTGTAGAAAAAAACTTGTAGGAAATAAAATTACTCAAGAAGCAACTAAGTGAATCCTTTGCTATGAAGGATTTGGAGGTAGCCAAAAAATCCTTAGTATGAGGATATCTCGGGATATGAAGAAACAAGCTTAATGACTTTATCTCAAGAAGAGTACATTAAGAAGGTCTTGAGAGAGGTTTACTATGCAAGATGCTAAACCAATTGGGACTCCTTTGGTAGGCCATTTAAAGCTATCAAAGGATCTGTGTCCCAAGATAGAGCAGAGAGAAACCAGATGTCTAAGGTACCTTACTCATCATTATTTGGTAGTTTGATGTATGCCGTGGTGTGCATTAGGCCTGATATTACCCATGTAGTGGGGAGGTGAGTAGATTTATGAGTGATCCAGGAGAGATCACCGACAAGCAATAAAGTGGATCCTTCAATATTTGGGAGGGATCATGGGGACAATTTTTGCTACAATGGATCAGACACCACTTTGTGTGGTTATGTAGATTCAGATATGGTTGGAGATGTAGACAATAGGAGGAACACAACTAGTTATGTTTACACTATAGGTGGGACAACAACAGAAGTTGGATTTCACAACTACAGAAGCTGGTGGCTTTGTCAACCACAGAGGCTGAGTATGTTGCTGCCACAGAGGCAAGCAAAGAAATGATTTGGTTACAACAATTTCTTGAGGAGTTGGGGCATAAGAAGGAGGAAGGAAAGCTTCATAGTGATAGTCAGAGTGTTATACACCTAACTAAGAACTCTGCTTTCCACTCTAAGACAAAGCATATATAGTTAAGGTGCCATTTCATTAGGAAAACTTTGGAGGAAGATAATTTGAAGCTAGAGAAGATTCACACTAGTCGAATCCTGCAGACATGATGAAAAAGTGTTCACAAATGAAAAAATGAAGCTATGTTCAGCTTTGGTTGGTCTTCATGGAAACTAGTGAAGGGTTGAGAAGCTTGATCAGAGGAAAACTAGTCTCCAAGTGGGAGATTGTTAGGTTGTGGAGCTTGTGTTTCATGTGTGAACGTGTTGAATATTGTACACTAAGAGTAATGCACACTTTCCACGGTTGTCTTGCTAGAATTTTTTTCTCGGCCTCAAAGAAAACATGCCCGATATACCGGAAATGTGCTTTTTCTCATATGGGCAGGATTTTGACCCATAGGTTTATGGGATAGTTTTGGCCCATGGTTTTGATACCCATGGTTTTGTAAAATTGCTTAAGCAATTGTCTACTTATGTGGTTTTGTGCATATGGTAGGTATTATGTAACATTGCAGATGTGTTTTGAATTCAGTGTGAATTATGTAGAGTTTGTTGAGCATAGCTCCAAAAAAATCTGGTATTGTATTGAGAGAGCGGTGGCTTGTAATAAAATTTGAGCAAGTGATTCTTGGTGGACATAGCCCAAATTGGATGAACCACATTAAATAATGTCTCTTTGTGTTGTGTTATTATTATTTTGCACTTTTATTTGAGATTTGTAGTATTTTTTGCATACTAGTTTCTATTGTTGTGATTCTGTGAGGGATTAGTCTGCATATTTTATTCCTTATTACCTAACATGTAGTATTATTGGAAACTAGGAATAAATTGAGAAAGATCTCTAAATATTTAGCTAAAGAGATTCGGGAAAGATTCAAAAATGATAAAATACTTGAAGTAATGGGAGTTGTAAATCCATAGTTTTGGAATATTTTTGGCGGAAAACCTTTTTCATCTATTAGTCCTTTATTTGTCAAAAACATGAGTGATCTAACTGATTATTTCTCTAATACTTGAAGAGATAAAAAAGTTTCTATAGAAGGTATTTTACAAATAAAAATACTTAGTTCCCAGTCAATGGATTATTCTCATACTATGATACGATAAGTTCAACTTCTACAAAACCCATAGGAATATGGTGCATGAAAAGGATTTGGAAGGATATTTTTCTAGTAGTATTATAAGTGAATATTTGAGCGAGTATATTAAGCTGTATGAACTCTATCAAATAATGATTTTGAGTTTTGTGGAAGATGAGAGGGTTTTCAGTGCACTATCCTTTTTAAAGTCAAAAGTTTGAAATATATTAGATAGGAATCTAGAAAGTTGTCTGATGTTGTATGTATCACGTTACTCAGTGGAGTCTTTTCCTTATGATAGAGTACTCTCATCATGGAATTCACTAGTAGAAAAAAGAGGAGTTAGTAATATTCTACTTGACCCGGGGGATCAAGACACATCCATAGCTCACGCTACCGTTTATTTCAAGACATTAATGAAAGTGTTTCTCCAAGAATGTTTGAATTCACATAGATTTCATTTCTTCTATACATTATTTAGACTATTTTACAATAATTTTATGTAATAAGTATTAATGTATTTCATATAGAGATTACAAATTTTAATAAATATAATATTATATTTATCAAGTTATTTGATCCATTGCTTTATTAGAACATTGTCACTATCATTTTACCGTATCCCATTTGTTTTTTATATTTAGTTTTCAGACTGAAATAAGGACATATTTTTCTTTTAGATTTGTTAATTGATTTTTTACATCTGCAAGAAATCAGAAACGTAAATATTTTAAACAAACAAAATCATGAAAATTTAAGCAACATTTATGTAAACAAAGAAACATAAACATCATTTGTATTATGTAGAAATCCATTAACAATAAATATAGTTACAATTCCAAAGTACTCTTGAAATCATTCTCTCATGTGGCATATTACTTTATGAAGAAAAGTATCAATTCATAAAGCATTGTCACCAATATAATTCCAAAAAGGGGGTTGTACATAACATTTCAAAGCTTAGACAAGTTCTGTCATATAAGGACACATTACGAGGGCATCCTCTTTTCTGCCTATGATTTTGAATCATAGTTGTCCTTACGTCTGCCACACAAAATAAAAAGCAAAAAAGGGTTGGCCACTATCTTTTAATTCCTACACCAATGTCAGAATTGTGACAACACACCTATCACATGGTGAACTTAACTAACATATTGAATTTTTTATGTTATAGGAGAAGCTTGATATTTTTCTTGCGTAAGAGGTGGAGGAATCTTCTCTGTCTCAGAGTATAGAGCTATCTCGCTATAACTCCCGATGCTGCGAATCTCATGTTGCGGTATTGATTTTTTCAAGAACATTCTACTCCCTCACTACATCTCCTACTGACAAAAGTGTTGCATCTATGTCTGTCTTTATTTTAGCAATAATTTTGGATCCATCTTATGCTCCTTGATTATCCTTCTCAATGTATTTTTTTATATTCAATACTATGAGTTTTTCCTTCAACTCTACAAATGAATTTAGGCTTTTGCGGGCATTCTTCAAATGTGCTTCAAATATAGCTGCTTCTGTCTTTAAATTTTCATATTTTGCCTACAAAACAGAAATATAATTTTTTTAGTCTATTAGATAAGTTGAAAAAATATATTGCAACACTTATAATATTAGGATTTTACATGTAAAAGCCCACTCACCACAACTTTTTCTTTTTCTGCATTTGTTATTAAAACATTTGTCTTGTCTTTAGCCCATTTGTTATAGTAAGCATGTGCTTGATTCGATTCTCCAACCTATTTAACATTATGTCTATAATATCATCATTGTAATCATTAATGTATGAAATTGTCCCTGACTGAGCTTTGTTTAGAAAAACGTCCTGCCTTTCGGTTGGCTCTCTATGGAAGTGAACAATGAATTCCTTTGAGCATGATTATGGTATCGTGTATTTATTTCTTTTATCAAAATTTTAGCTCTCCTCTCCCAAGACCACACCAAATCCACATCAAACATTACAACTTCTTGAATTGTTTCCCCATACTATATGATATCAGATTTTCTAATATAAAATGTGTCTTTTCATCATCTATTTGTGGAGCTTTTCTTAGAGGAGGAGGAGAGTTAGTGTCCTATACTTCATGCACATTTTTTTGTGGTTGTGATGGAGGAAAAGTAGATTGAATCATATCATGGGTGTCAAAATAGTTACCCTTGTTTGCATCACCACTATCAAAGCCCAAATACTCCTCATCAAGGGTGATGTTGTTGAAAAGTTTGTGTGGTTGTTACACTTAAAACACCACCTAGTGAGAGTCCAGGAAATTTTGTGGTTACAGGATGAACTGTTCTAGAGTGACTCTGCAGAAACCGTATATTCTTGCTGAAGATATTATTTTTGTTTGGACTAAACATGTTGGTGGTATTGGTGGCCTCCTTGCAAGTGGAATGTGCTCAGAAGCCATATTACCTGCAAGAAGAAAACAAAAATTGTTAGAAAATTATCATTATACGGTTGGGCCTTGTAAATGCTAAAAAATTGTAACGAAAAAAAACATGCTAAATATTAAATATTACAATTTACCTTGCATGTTTAGAGATGCAAATGTGACATTTTGATCTTGACCATCAAAATGAGTTTGATCTTCCTCACCAGTTTCAGTAGTTTCTGAATACAATAAATGTAGAAAAGAAGAGTAGAAATATTAAAAAACAATACTACTTACATAATCTATACTTGTTTGAATTAGTTCATAATTATATAAAAAGAAAAATTCATACCTGTAGTTAAATGTGATGGTAGACGTGATGCACATACTGACCCCCTAGGTCACTTTTGACAAGGAACTTGAATTGGTGTTTATCCTACTGACTCCATGTCAGAATCTAAAAATACCTATGGAGGGGCTTTACCTCAAGCAATTGCCTCCTTATGAGATGTTGTAGCTATAATTCTTCTCTACAAAAGAAAATCTTACAATTATTATTTTATTGAAAAATATTGAATAAGAAATCATTATAACAAGAAAATTGTAAAAGTAACTGTTACATGTTGTTCTTCAAGACTAAGACCAATCATTTTATCATTAATTGAAGTCAGAATTTTTTCTTTCTGCAATTCGTAGAAATCTTCTTGATAGAAAGCAATAATATAATTGCAACAAGAAAATACGGTCTTGGATTTATCAGCTACATTGCGGGCACAGGAGACATTTGTTTTTATTCGGTTGGACCAATATGTGCACTAATCAAATTGTTGACCTGTTAGTGTCCACAATAAATATTGAACTACCCAATACAAAATGTCTACAGATCTTCCTTGTAATACAATCATGGCCTCGAAAAAATGATGCAATTGTGTTGTCTCCCAAAAATTACTTTTCGTTTTCCAAGTTAAATTCAAAATTTTGAGCTCTCGCCATCTTAAAGTATTTAATCCAAGTTGAAATTTTGAAGAAATAGAAAAATCCGTGCCCTCGTCTTTGTTTAAATCTTTGTTTTGCTCATTTTGAGAAATTTCGATCTCCCATGTCTCATGCACATAATATATCATCCTTACAATCTCCTTTTTTCAAAATTGTTTGCTTGTTCTATAACCTAGGTCATCAAATCATTGTTTTGCTTCCATGCCTTTAGCTTGTGAAAGAAATTCAAAAATTGGACTCAAAATGATGAAGTTCTCTTCCTTTGTGTATTTTTCCCACAGTCGGGAACGGTGGGAATTTTCTTCCCCATCAAATTTTGGCCCCATCATCCACAGTGCGTGGACATACCTAATTGGAAGTAGGTTGGTAGAGAAATATTTGTTTTTGAGCCTATTTGTAAAAAGGTGAAAATTTAAAAAGTGACTTGCAGCCCCGATCAAGCTATAAAGGAAAAAGTCAAAGTTGAAGCCCGTAGGGAAAAAGTCAAAGTTGAAGCTGCGGGAGAAATTCAAAGGTGAAGCTCGCCATTGAAAAGTCAAAGCGAGAGAGCGGAACGGTGGAGAAATTTGAATTTTTTATCCTTTTTCCAAAAAAAGGTTAAAATGTTGAGAAAAGGGCCATGACTCCATTTCTAATCAAAAGATGCCACATGTCAAGAGTTTAATCGAGTAGCGGGTTGGCAGAGAAATTTGTATTTTTGAGCCTCTTTGCAAAAAAGGTGAAAAGTTAAAAAGAGACCCGTAACCCCAATCAAAGGTTATAAAGGAGAAAGTCAAAAGTGAAGCTTGCCGTTGAAAAGTCAAAGCGGGAGAGCGGAATGATGGAGAAATTTGAGTTTTGAGCCTTTTTTCCAAAAAAGGTTAAAATGTTGAGAAAGGGCCATGACCCCATTTCCAATGAAAATGTGCCACGTGCCTAAGTTAAAAAGTTGAAGCGGGGGTGTGGGCCAATTTGTTCCAAATTGCCAAATCTCTAAAAAATTGCAAAATGCAAAGGGCTTCCCCGTACTGCTCCAATCTCTTCCTACCACGTGGATGACCCGATTTCAAAGTTATAAGAGAAAATCAAATGGTTTGTATTCAAACTGCCAACCAAATGTAACGTTTGTGTTGCAAGATCTGGTTTTTAACCCACCATGAGCATTTTCTTCGCAATGGAGGAATTTGAAGAGGCGTAAATGATTTGTAAAGTTGTAACCATTTTGGCATGAGATATAATGGCTCCTCGAGCCATTCCAAGGGCTAGCGATTGATTTCAAAAATACTAGAGTGCTCTATACCTGGAAAAGACAGAAAATGCCATACTTCTTCTATTTTCCCTTCTCCTTAGATTTTCCTCTATTCTCAAAGCTCTATACAAATTCTCGTTTTTAGCTTCAATAATAAAAGAAGGAATTTTTGCCTTTTTGATTGAGGGATTGATTGGTACCTTGCGACCAATGAATTTCATTTGGTCTTGTAGCTTCTCCTGTGGATTTGTTTTTCTTCTAACTATAAATGCATGTAAATGAAATTTATAATTAATGTGTGTGGCATTTGATATTCTACTCACAACATTAGTTTTCTCCTACCTCCATTTCCACCCCTTTCCCTTTCCAAGACAAAGTTTCTTCTCTAGCGAGACATTGCTATTATTATCCAAAATGGTGCCCTAGCTCATTTTTGTGGCTAACTCCTTGTGTTCTTGCCTCTCTTGTGCCTTAGTCTACATTTTTTGATTTTCAGGCACTCAAGGCTTTCTGGAAATGGCACCATCAGATAGAGCTCTCTCTCAGCTTTCCAGAAAGGTAAAGTTTGCCTCCTAACTCCTTATATTTTTCAAGTTATGGCTCGGTGGAGTTTTTGTGGAAAATTTTCCCATTTGAGGCCCGCAGCCAATAGGAAGCTGCCACGTGGCAGAGGAGTTCGGGGTTGGAGGCAAATTTGAAATTTTTCCAAAAGAGTATAAAAAGGTCGATTTTCAAAGGAAAACCCATGGAAAAGAGAAGGAGAGAGAATTCCAGAGTGAATCAGAGCTTGCCACGTGGCATCCGACCAGCGGAGCATGGGGAATTTTTGAAATTTTTTCCAAAGACAAAAAAAGGTAAAATTTGAAATTTTTTCCCTCCCGATCCGTTTTTGGGCCGTTTTTGCCCTAAATCTTCAAACGATCATATCTTTTGATCCAAAGCTCAGATTTTCATGTTCTTTATATCATTGGAAAGTTGTTAAAATTATCTACATGATTCCATGGTCAATTTCTAATTTTGGTTCAGTTTAGAGGAGAAAATCAAAAACACTTCTGCATACGCCCATGGACAGGCGACGTTTCAACAACCAATTTTAATGCAAAATGGGTCGCATTCTTCTCCAAAGATGGTCAAAAATGTCGGGGCATGGGTTTATAAGGACCTCCTACTATTTTTAATGCATTTTGGTCAATGGGAATGGCTCCCATGTTTTTTCACGTTTTCTCTCTCTGGCTCGACCCATGTATCTTTGTAAAAGCCGATTTGGCTCATTTCTTCATGGTTGAACACTTTTTGGCATAGAAAACTTCTTCTTTCACCTCCAGAAGTGATAGTTGTAAGAATTATACCTTTTTCAAGTATTGTAGAGCAGGTTTATACCTATTTGAGGGTGGAATGCAAGAGATTTTTACATGGAATTGATAAATCTGCAAAACTCTCGTGAATGCTTTCATCCTCCTTTGTATTGTTTTACTTCATTTTAAGAATTCTAATTACATCTATCAGCTTGTGTATGTTTTCCTTGTTGCATTTCATGAATTTGTGTCTATTTACATGGCAAAAATATTTCACCACTCCTTTTGGTGCATCACCATCTTTAGTTTAGTTTCATTTTTGCATTTTTATCCTGTCTCATTGCAATTTAGAGTAGGATTAGGATCTCGAACCTCTCGTAGTTGTGCAAAATATAGATCTAAATCAGAGGAGTTTGAGGAACTAGCCTCTAATCTAGAGATTCCTCTCTCATTTTCACAAGTCCCACACTTGGAGAGAGGTTTCCATGTTGTGCAATCACACTGGATGCCTAAAACATCAATTCGAGAACCTTGATTTACATCCGGGCATGCTTCTGATTTACAACAACAACTATCTTTGCCACGGGTGGTCGGTGGAGTGCCCTTGTTGGATATTTAGTCTAAAGGTCACCATTGAAACCCATATTTTATGCATGCACCTACGGAAGTTGCACCGTTCAAGTAGAGGGACTTAGATTCCCATAGTGTTGGCTTGAAACCCACCAATTTGTCCACAAGACAAATTTTCTCACCAACATTTTGGTGCCCACCATGGGGCAAATTTTATAGCATTTGCACCTAAAAACAACCTCAAGGTCATAAAATACAAAAAATATTCTAGAATAAAAGTTCTGGAGATTGAAATAATCACACAAACTACATGGATGTAAATCATGGCTATTCTGGGAAATCCTCCTGTTGAGAGACCTGATTTACTCTTTCACATCCAAGAAGACATTGCTTCTGATATGAGAGAAGCTATTTGGCATAATAGATGAAGTGTCAATCATTACTTCATTTCCATAAGGATTCTGGACCTGGAAGAGGAACGTGTTGTCGAATTGGAAAGGTAGAGACAAATTCTAGCACCCCAAAGAAGAGCATATATTTTCAAGCTGGCGGATAGAAGATTCACCCACAACAGAGACAAGGAGGAAAAATTGATCCCATTTTTGAGGAACTTCAAAGGAGACAAGAGCTACTCAGAATCCAGAGGCTTCCTTTTCAAGCAACCGGTCACATTGGGAACCTGAGTGTTGCCAATCCTTTGGATGGTGAATTTTCATACATAAACGAGAACCTTGTAGACTTCACTGACGTGAAGACCGAAGAAGAAGCTAGAGAAAGAGAAGTAAGACCCGACAAAGAAATAAGAGCTCAACTCGAAGAAATCGAGAGACTTCAAGCCGAGGTGAAAGAGCAACAACAGAAGCCACAACCTTAGCAAGGTTGGAAGATAGAAATAGACACAGAATGGGGGATCGGGATCGGGATCATGAGCGTGAATGGGATTGTGAAGCCCGTAGGCCTAATGTACCATGGGGAGGAAACACCGGTCCACTGGCTCTTGCTCAACCACTCCATGAGCTACCGAGAGGCTCAAGAAAAAACTTCCCAAAATTCAGAGGGGATGGTTCTCAGCTCCCCGAAGAACATGTAGTAGCATTCATCACTTTGCTTGTGGAGTGTTGGGAGTTGAAAATGAAGATGTTTCAGTTAGGATCTTTGTGGAGTCACTCCAAGAAAAAGCTATTGAATGGTTCTAAATGCTTCCCCAAGATGTGTCACATCTTTGGGAAGATATAAGAAGTGCATTTGAAAATAGGTTCAAGAGCACAGAAGATTATCAGGATTTGCTGGTCCAATTGGTTCAGATGAAGAAGGATACCTCCAAATCAATGAGATATTTTGTAGCAAGGTATGATAGGTTGATAAGAAGGATCCCAGAAGATGTGGTACCCCCTAAAAACAACTTGAAAAGGTTCTTCATTAGTGCTTTGCCATCATAAGTTGGTTTCTTCCTCAGAAGAGCCCAACCAAGAACATTGAGGGAAGTTCAAGACTTTTCAATTGAGACTGATGATGATCTAATTCTTTCTGGAAAAGTGAAAGGACCAAATGGGAAGCAAAAAGGTCAGAGTTCAAATTCAGTCACCACTGATCCAATGTTCCAAAAAATGGCAAATGACCTAGTTGCTTTGAAGAAGCAGCTGTCACAAATCACAATGAGGAATGCTCCAAGGAGACCAAATCCTCGATAGACAAAGAATTGATCCACCTCCTCATAGGATTGCTCTTGAAGCACCACCAGTCAATGCCATCTGTGACACTAGGGAATCAGAAGAAGAAGCAAACATTGAGGAAACTGAAGAAGAAAGCATGGATGACTATGAAAACTATCTTGAAATTGAAGAGGTTGGCATACAAAATGGCCTAATTGAATACGTTAATGATGAGGAGGAAGGTGATGAAGAAGCTCCAAGTTTTTCATGTGTTGTTTTCACTTGTGCAAAATCCAAGAATGGTGTTTTAGCCTCAAAGCGATTCTAACCGAGAGTAGGAAGAACAAAGAAGATAGCTCTTCAAAGCCTCCACTAAACAAGATCATCAACAAGGGATCACCATTACCACCTTCCATGGAATCAGCTAGAGAGAAATTAGATTCACTAGTTGTCAAGGATCACACTGCTGTGCCAAGTAAGTTATCTGATTCTTCTCCCAACTCAAAAGTTGTTAAGAGCAATTCTCTTCTAAATTTTGGTTTTGCAAGAACATCTAAATTTCAATCAAAGGCTACACCCCCATCTCCTTCCAAGCCAATTGCTACATTTCAAAAGGAGAACCCAACACCAAAAGTAACGACACATCTTCCATTTAAGTCCTCATCTACCATAACTTCATTTGACTTTGTAGAGCATGCTAGCAAAACCAAAGTCCAATTCTTTGAAATCGAATACCTACAAACACATCCCGCCTAATTTAATGATTCATGAAGGTAGTCTAGGTGGTAACCCTTCATCCCCAATCTCTAATTCTAAAGGCTTACTTCCCACACCATCCACACCATCTTCTCAAAACATGTTATCCCTCAGTGCCTCCACCACCAACAGAGTTGAGCCTTTTTACCTGTCACTTCTCATCAAAGGTTTCTAGTTGAACAATTGCATTATAGATTCTAGAGCCTCAGATAATGTGATGCCAACAAAAGTTGCAAATGCTCTTGGCCTCACTTTGACCCGGGTAAATGGCACATGCTACTCAATGGAATCCAAACAAGTTCCATTGGTAGGAAGGATTAAGGATGCTTAGGTTGCACTAGTGATTACCTTGACAAGAAGATACTCTTGACCATTTTGGTGGCAGACATCCCAGCATATTTTGGTATGCTGTTGAGTATAATTTTTTGTAGAGATCTAGGTGGAGAAATAAAAATGGATTGGTCATCTGCAACTATCCCAGTGAAAGGAGAAATGAATAAGTCTGCTTGCTAGTCGGAAAAATGAAGTTCACATAAGGAAGTATGATGATCCAAGAGATGATATCCTTCTTCAAGATTGTGGGCTTGGAAATTACCTCCATACATCACAGAAGGAAGAGGACTTGCCACTTCTCATGGAGGAATAAGAAGACCAAATCTGGACAATGGAGTTTGATGATAGTAATTCCAGAGTAGGTTCAGGAGCTGGTGTAGTATTATGAGGTATATCCTTTTTCCTACAAGCTATAATTTGACAATACAAATAATACATCAGAGTATGAAGTATTACTCTTAGGCATGAATACAACAATGTACATGGGAATCAAGAAATTGAGATGCAAAGGTGGTGCAGAGGTTGTGGTAAAGTAGGTCCACCAACAATATCGGTGAAAACCCCAGACTCAGGCACTATAGAAACAAAGTGTGGGATTGCATTGAATCCTTTGATGCATTCTCCATTGAAGCTATCTCTAGGGAGTAGAATGAAAAGGCTGATTCTCTAGTAGTGTCAACTTCTTTAGTGACACCTCATCCTTCTTTTAGAAAGGATAAAGTGACCATTGAGATGGTGTTCAGACCCAGCGTACATACAAATAATGCAAATCAATAGCGAGTCTTTAATGATGACAATAAGATCCTAGCCTTCTTAGAACAAAGGAATAAATTCGATAATCTTTTCTTTGAAGGAAGTGAAAACCCACACCGTGAATCAGTCCCCAAAGAAGAGAAGGAAGGAATTGAGGGAATTGATGAAGAGGGAGTAATCAAACTGAAAGGAAACAAAATCCCCAAAGGCCTAGTTTCTTTGGAAGACCTCTTTGACAAGCATGCTAAGTTCATCCAAGAGAAAGAAAATTAGTATTCTCGGTGTCCATTTTATTCTGATCAAGAAAGTATTGGCACTTCAGAGAATCCAAGGATGGTTAACATTGGTAAATGCTGCTCACTAGAAGAGAAGAGAATGTTTTTGATCTGCTAAAAAGTACTTAGATGTCTTGGCCTATTCCTATGATGAACTCAAATCTTTTTAGCCAAAGGAAATGCATCACTCCATTCCTTTGAAGCAAGGAGCTAAGCCCTTCAGGAAAAAACAAAGGCCCTACAATCCAAAGATTTCCGATGTTATCAAAGAAGAGGTGACAAAGATGCTCAATGCTAGAATCATCTTCCCCATCCACCATTCAACATGGGTGGCTAACATTGTGCCAGTAAGGAAGAAGAATGGGGAAATAAGGATTTGTGTAGACTTCTGAAATCTGAATCAGGCATCTCTCAAGGACAACTACCCTCTTCCAATCATGGATCATATTTTGCAAGCAGTCACTGGATCTGAAATGCTCTCTTTGCTTGATGGATTCTCAGGGTACAACCAAATCAAGGTGGCAGAAGAGGATTGCAACAAAACAACCTTCACAACACCTTGGGGCACTTTTTCCTACAACAGAATGCCTTTTGGCTTGATCAATGCTGGAGCCACTTTCTAGAGAGCAATGGACTTGGCCTTCAAAGATTTGAAACATTGCATTGTCATTTACCTTGATGATCTCACGTTTTTTCAAAGAGGAGGGGAGATCATATCTATCATTTGGAGCAAGTCCTTGCAAGGTGTAGGAAACATGACATTTCTCTAAATCCAAAGAAGTGCATTTTTGGAGTCATAGAAGGTAAGTTGCTAGGACACATTGTGAAAAAACATGGAGCACACATTGATCCTGAGAGGATCAGAGCTATCCAAGCATTAGCCTTACCAACCAGTAAGAAGGGAGTTCATTCATTCTTTGGAAAGGTAAACTTCCTTTGTCATTTTGTGCTTGAGTTTTCTAAACTGAATAAGCATATAACTTCCATGATGAAGCCTCAAGTAGGTTTCAAGTGGAATAAGGAAGGAAAAACAACATTTGAGGAGATCAAGAAATCCATTACCAAAGCTCCAACTCTTATATCTCCAGATTTCAACAAGGAGTTCATCATGTATTGCTATGCATCAGAATATACACTCTATGTTGTTCTTGTTCAAAAAAATGATGAAGGTTTGGAAGCACCCATGGCTTTCATGAGTTGTCCTTTGAAAAATCAAGAGCTAAAGTACAACCAATTGGAGAAACATGCCTACGCAGTGGTCAAAGATGTTAAACGTTTCGAATTCTACATTCTCAATTCCCATACAAAGGTGGATAGAATTAAGGAGCATCAGTTGAAAGTGAAGATTTTTTTTTGACAAGAATACCAAAGCAAGGAATTTCAAAGTTGGAGATTTTTTCCTACTATGGGACAAGAGAAGAGAACCAAAGGGCATCCATGGAAAGTTTGATTCATTGTGGTTGGGCCCATTCCAAATTCATGGAGCTTGTAGTGAGAATGTTTTTATCCTCTCATAATTAGATGGAACGCCATTGGAATTACCTCGAAGTGGGAAATACTTGAAACTATATCATTAGTGAAAGTGGTTTGTCCCCACCTTGTACCATAGTTGATTTTGTAGGTGTGTTTTTCCCTTTTCTATTGTGTGGTTTTGGTTTAGTTTTGTTTAGTTTTTGTTGTGTGTGGTTTGTCTTGTGTGTTTCCTCCTTCTTCCATTCTTTCTCAAAATTGTACATGAATCTACAAGGCCCAATGGATAAGGCACTGGTCAATGTTATATGGTCTAAGGAATTGATATTCTGATTCTCATACCATGCCTTCGTCATGCTCACCATGTCATGTCCCCAAGCTAGAGCCACCGTTGTCTCCCAAAAATCACTTTTCGTTTTCCAAGTTAAATTTGAAAATTTGAGCTCTCACCCTCTTAAAGTATTTAAGCCAATTTGAAAGCTCGAAGAAATAGCAAAATTTGTGCCCTAGTGCTGTTTAAATCTCTATTTTGCTCATTTTGAGAAATTCTCCTTCTCTCGGTCTATGCACGTAATATCCTCCTTACAATCTCCTTTTTTGATTGAAATTGTTCACTTGTTCTATGGCCTGGGTCATCAAATCATTTTTTTCCTCCATGCCTCCGGCTCATGAAGGAAATTCAAAAATTGGACTCAAAATGATGAAGTTCTCTTCCTCTGTGTATTTTTCCCACAGTCGGAACGATGGGCATTTTCTTCCCCATCAAATTTTGGCCCCATCATCCATGGATAGGTGGACATACCTAATTAGAAGTGAGTCAGCAGAGAAATTTGTGTTTTTGAGCCTCTTTGTAAAAAAGGTGAAAAGTTAAAAAGTGACCCGAACCCGATCAAGCTATAAAGGAAAAATTCAAAGTTGAAGCCCGTAGGGAAAAGATAAAGTTGAAGCCCGTAGGGAGAAAGTCAAAGGTGAAGCCCGCCGTTGAAAATTCAAAGTGAGAGAGTGGGCCATCAAGGGAATTTTGGAAATTTAACCAAATTCCCAAAAGTGAAGTAAAAGTTCTAGAATGCTCCGCGGCTCCACCAAGGTCTCGGGCCCGCCGTTGAAAAGTCAAAGCGGGAGAGTGGAATGACAGAGAACTTTGAATTTTTGAGCCTTTTTCCAAAAAGGTTAAAATGTTGAGAAAAGGGCCATGACCCCATTTGCAATCAGAAGATGCCGCGTGTCAAGAGTTCAATCAAAGCAAAGGTCGACGACGAGAAATTTGTGTTTTTGAGCCTCTTTGCAAAAAGGTGAAAAGTTAAAAAGTGACCCGAACCCCGATCAAGCTATAAAGGAGAAAGTCAAAGGTGAAGCTTGCCATTGAAAAGTCAAAGTGAGAGAGTGGAACAATAGAGAACTTTGAGTTTTGAGCCTTTTTCCAAAAAAGGTTAAAATGTTGAGAAAAGGGCCACGACCCCATTTCCAATGAAAACGTGCCACGTGCCTAAGTTAAAAAGTTGAAGCGGGGTGCGGGCCAATTTGTTCCAAATTTCCAAATCTCTAAAAAATTACAAAACGCAAAGGGCTTTCCCCGTACCCGCTCCAATATCTTCCTACCATGTGGATGACCCGATTTCAATGTTATAAGAGAAAATCAAACCTGCAAACCAAATGTAACGTTTGCGTTGCAAGATCGGGTTTTTAACCCGCCATGAGCATTTTCTTCACAATGGAGGAATTTGAAGAGGCGTAAATGATTTGTAAAGTTTTAACTATTTTGGCATGAGATATAATGGCTCCTCAGAGCCATTCCAAGGGTTAGCGATTGATTTCAAAAAGACCAGAGTGCTCTATACCTGGAAAAGATAGAAAATGCCATACTTCTTCTATTTTCCCTTCTCCTTAGATTTTCCTCTATTCTCAAAGCTCTGTACAAATTTTAGCTTTAGCTTCAATAATAAAAGAAGGAATTTTCACCTTTTTGATTGAGGGATTGATTGGTACCTTGTGACCAATGAATTTCATTCGGTCTTATAGCTTCTCCTACGGATTTTTTTCTTCTAACTATAAATGCATGTAAACAAAATTTCTAATTAATGTGTGTGGGCATCTGATATTCTACTCACAATATTAGTTTTCGCATACCTCCATTTCCACTCCCCTTCCCCTTTCCAAGATAAATTTTCTTCTCTAGCGAGACATTGCTAGCTTTGTCACAGGGTCAGTGGAGTGCCCATGTTGGATCTCTGTCAAAAGGCCACCATTGAAACCCATCTTTTATGCATGCACCTATGGAAGCTGCACCATTCAAGTAGAGGGACTTATATTCCCATAGCGTTGGCTTAAAACCCACCAATTTGTCCACAAGACAAATTTTCTCACCAACAAATTGCAAGAAAGAATTGGCTTGTAATACCATGTAGAAGAAGGCCTCTTGTTGAATGATTAAGAGGAGTTGCAATAACATAAAAGAAATGTTAGAGGCTTGGGTGGTCAAGTAATGTTAAGAAAAAAACATTTGAAAATAATAAACTTACCATCAACCTGCACATTGTAATGAGACTCCAAAATTTTTGTCTTCATCTGTAAGGACAACCTTTGTAGTAATGGGTGACTTGTTTTCGAATGGTAACCCAGTTAACCGATGTATGTCTCAGACGCTCAATTGTGAAAAAAATTGGCGACAACATGGATGCACAAGGAGAAAAATAAATTGTCCCTCATTTTGGTTGTAAGAGGTGAGAAGGTAATCAAGGGTGGAAGTATCGTGATCAAATTGGGGCATATTGAAAAGCCCAATAAATTGGGTTTTTTTCCAGCGATTCCTTTTATGCGTCTTTTTGTTTTAGTAGAGCTAAAATCTTGTTAGGAATATCTATGTTGTAGTGTGAACATAAAATATTATGTGAGTGATTATATTATCTAGGATAATATAATATGTGTTGTAATAATTAATTACATTATTGTAAATGTAATTATGAGTGGGTGAGTAAATATTGTTATGAGTTGTTGAGTAAACAACTCATTAACAATATTAGTTTTGTGAGAAAACAAAATCTCACGTAAAATAACATGGAGTTGTTTTAGGAGTTATGTGTGGAGATATTTATGGAGATTATATCTCCTTAAATATAGGAACAACATCTCCTATTTAAATGGATGTAATAGAAAATAAAAATAGAGTAAGATTTCAAATTTAATTTATGCAATTTTGATATAGTATTTGGTACCGAGTAGGTCTCACTGTGGAAATTTCAGTGTTTTCTTGATCAAATCTGTCTCAAATAATAGCTTCTATATTTTGTTTCCGGATTTGGGTTTTTCTATAATTTTGTACATAGAACCAAGTGTTTGTCAGAAAACAAAAAAGAAATTTCAGCAGAACCCAGTTCGTATTTTTGAAGAAATACGTATTTCACTATGCAGCTATCAAATTCAGCATATCAATTCTTCTACTGAAGTTTTCTCCAATTTCCAATAATGCTGAATTGTTAATACAGAGTCTTGGCTTTCTTGGAGGTTCAAAGGTATTCTATATAAAATTTTAAAGTACCTGATTCAATTCTGTATTGTTTTTATCAGTATTGTACAAAATAATGGAGAAATTAAATCTGATTGAAAAGTTTGAAGGACAAGATTTCCATACATGGCAACTACAGATGCAATTACATTTAATAGAAAAGGACTTATGGGATGTAGTTAAAGCCAATGCAATTCCACCAATGACTACTAATGATCTAGCTAAATGGAATGCAAAAGATTAGAGAGCTTTGGGTACCATTGGTCTGGGCTTATCAAAAGCCTATCTACATCATGTGGATTTCACAAAATCTGCAAAATAAATTTGGGAGTCTCTTAACAAATTGTTTGGTTACAAGATGAAACGACAAACATTACATCAAGCAATGCTTGTACACGAGTTGAAAATGGAAGAGAACTCAAAAATGGTAGATCATATAAGTAATTTACACTCTTTGCTAAATCAACTAGTTGAATTAAATAACATGTAAAAGATGATGATGATAAAGCTATTCTTCTTAATATCATGCCTAAGAGTTACTCAAATATTTTATTTACTTTGAGTAAAGTTACTATTAGTCTAGAAGGAGTGATTTATACATTGTTAGAACAAATCAGTCATGAAGAACATGAAGAAGTACTATATGTAAGAAACAAACCTAGCTCCTCATCTAAGAAGGAAAAAAAAAAACCAAGCAGGTTCCTTCACATGGAAAAATAAAATTCTTTTATTGTAATGAGATTGGGCATGTAATACTTGAACTATAAAAGAGAGTTCGGGATCTTCTTGATGACAAGATAGATCGGAAAGCCCTTCTAGCTAAAGTAGAAACCGATTGGGAAGCCTACTCAATTGATGAAGAAATTTCTTGTCCTAGTGACGAGGATTTGCTATGGTAGAGTCTTCTCTTTTTGGAGGAAGGAGACAATGGAGGAAGGAGGACAATTAGCATTCTCTCGTCATTCACCAACGATGGGGTTACAGATAGATGTGGTGATGTTCTATTTCAGTTGTGTGGTGTGTTTATACACAAGGGGTGAAACTATTTTCATGTTTTGATTTTAATGTGTTCACATAGACTAACAACAGTTCCTAAGTGTCTATTTGGTGTGGAAGAAGCAAAATACTTGACTCAGCTTACAGGGGTAAAGCATCTACGTACAATCCTCCGATTCGTGTATGGTCCTTTGACCGCCATACTTGATGGAAGGTGATCGGTCGATGAAGATGTTCATACGAAAAGGATGATAATTAGCAGCAAGATCCAGACATCAAGATCCAATAAAGAACGGCTACTCCGACAAGTTCGATGTTTCCAGGAGCTCTTACCCCATGTTCACACTAAGGGGGGGAATGTTAGGAATATCTATGTTATAGTGTGAACATAAAATATTATGTGAGTGATTATATTATCTAGGATAATATAATATGTGTTGTAATAATTAATTACATTATTGTAAATGTAATTATGAGTGGGTGAGTAAATATTGTTATGAGTTGTTGAGTAAACAACTCATTAACAATATTAGTTTTGTGAGAAAACAAAATCTCACGTAAAATAACATGGAGTTGTTTTAGGAGTTATGTGTGGAGATATTTATGGAGATTATATCTCCTTAAATATAGGAACAACATCTCCTATTTAAATGGATGTAATAGAAAAGAAAAATAGAGTAAGATTTCAAATTTAATTTATGCAATTCTGATATAGTATTTTCATTTGGTACCAGAGCAGGTTTGATGTGGGAAATTTCAGTGTTTTCTTGATCAAATATGTCTCAAATAATAGCTTCTATATTTCATTTCCAGATTTGGGTTTTTCTATAATTTTGTACATAGAACCAAGTGTTTTTCAGAAACAACAAAAGAAATTTCAGCATAACCCAGTTCATATTTTTGAAGAAATACGTATTTCACTATGCAGCTATCAAATTTAACATATAAATTCTTCTACTAAAGTTTTCTCCAATTTCCAATAATGTTGAATTGTTAATACAGAGTCTTGGCTTTCTTGGAGGTTCAAAGGTATTCTATATAAATTTTTAAAGTACCTGATTCAATTTTGTATTGTTTTATCAGTATTGTACAAAATAATGGAGAAATTAAATCTAATTGAAAAGTTTGAAGGACAAAATTTCCATACATGACAACTACAGATGCAATTACATTTAATAGAAAAAGACTTATGGGATGTAGTTAAAGCCAATGCAATTCCACCAATGACTAATAATGATCTAGCTAAATGGAATGCAAAAGATCAAAGAGATTTGGGTACCATTGGTCTGGGTTTATCAAAAGCCTATCTACATCATGTGGATTTCACAAAATCTGTGAAAGAAATTTGGGATTCTCTTAACAAATTGTTTGGTTCTGAAGATGAAACGACAAAGATTACACTAACGCAATGCTTGTATGCGGGTTGAAAATGGAAGAGAACTTAAAAATGGCGAGATCATATAAGTAATTTACACTCTTTGCTAAATCAACTAGTTGGAATTAAATAACAAGTAAAAGATGATGATGATAAAACTATTCTTCTTAATATCATGCCTAAGAGTTACTCAAATATTGTATTTACTTTGAGTAAAGTTACTATTAGTCTAGAAGGAGTGATTTATACATTGTTAGAACAAATCAGTCATGAAGAACATGAAGAAGTACTATATGTAAGAAACAAACCTAGCTCCTCATCTAAGAAGGAAAAACATAAACCAAAGCAGGTTCCTTCACATGGAAAAATAAAATTATTTTATTGTAATGAGATTGGGCATGTAATACTAAACTATAAAAAGAGAGCTCAGGATCTTCTTGATGACAAGATAGATCGAAAGCCCTTCTAGCTAAAGTAGAAACTGATTGGGAAGCCTACTCAATTGATGAAGAAATTTCTTGTCCTAGTGACGAGGATTTCCTATGGTAGACTCTTCTCTTTTTGGAGGAAGGAGACAATGGAGGAAGGAGGACAATCAGTGTCCTCTCGTCATTCACCAACGATGGGGTTATAGACAGATGTGGTGATGTTCTATTTTAGTTGTGTGGTGTGTTTATACACAAGGGGGTGAAACTATTTTCATGTTTTGATTTTAATGTGTTCACATAGACTAACAACAGTTCCTGAGTGTCTATTTGGTGTGGAAGAAGCAAACTACTTGACTCAGCTTATAGGGGCAAAGCATCTACGTAATCCTCTAACTGTCGTATGGTCCTTTGACTACCATACTTCGATGGAAGGTGATCATTCGATGAATATGTTCATACGACAAGGATGATCATTAGTAGCAAGATCCGAAAACAAGATCCAGTAGCAACGGCTACTCCAACAAGTTTGATGTTTCTAGGAGCTCTTACCCCATGTTCACACTAAGGGGGCGAATGTTAGGAATATCTATGTTGTAGTGTGAACATAAAATATTATGTGAGTGATTATATTATCTAGGATAATATAATATGTGTTGTAATAATTAATTACATTATTGTAAATGTAATTATGAGTGGGTGAATAAATATTGTTATGAGTTGTTGATTAAACAACTCATTAACAATATTAGTTTTGTGAGAAAACAAAATCTCACATAAAATAACATGGAGTTTTTTTATGAGTTATGTGTGGAGATATTTATGGAGATTATATCCCCTTAAATATAGGAGCAACATCTCCTATTTAAATGGATGTAATAGCAAAGAAAAATAGAGTAAGATTTCAACTTTAATTTATGCAATTATGATATAGTATTTTCAAATCTGTGGGTACAAGAGGTTTTTGTATTGGAATTTCGGTGTAGGAGCATATGTGGTACTTGTCATTGTTGAAATTTGGGAGAACTTCAAGAACGAAGAGCTTAGAGTGCTAGAAATATTCATGGAAAAGTGAGGAAATGAACGTTGTAGGGGTATATATAGGGGTTTTAGTGGTTTAAGGGACACGTGGTGAAAAACTATTTGTTAGATATGTAGGCCACCCAACCCATGGTGGACGTATGGATGGTTACTGGGTTGGACGGCTAAAGAGTTGAATGTGTAAGATGTTGGGAGGCTGAAGCTAGAGGGGTTGAGTTGCTAAGGGTTAGACTTTAAACATGCTCGTCAAACCACCCGACTAATCTTCCTGCCACACCCTCCCGTCCAACTTGTCTGACCAACCCCTAAAGCCAAGTTGTCCCATCTAACCTTCTTGAATTACCCACCCAACTAACCAACCCGACCAACCCACCTGACCCATCTACCCGACTAACCCACCCGACCTACCTACTTTTCCAACATACCCGAGCAACCTACCCGGCTAAATATTGAAACTGATCCATTGAAATTTGAATACAATGAGAATCAAATGTAGTAACAAAGACTAGCATAAGCTTTCAAAACTGATAAAATCAAAGCTACATATGCAAATAAAAAATTTAGATCAATCCTAACAGATCAATCCAAATCATGAACAAATCTTCCTCATGAAAATTAAAACCAACTCATGTCATATTAAACAAAAATAAAAAAATATTTTTGATGAATCAAAGGTGCATTGATACGTGGTTTAAATCATTACAGGATTTAAGATCTCACCTCAAAAATTCTTGTAGAGGATTTGTGGCATGAAGGATTCCTTGGAATCGAATTACGACCAACCTATTCGACCAACCTACATGGAAAACCTACCCGACTAACCTACGACCAACTTACCCAACCAACCTACCGACCAACCTACCCAACCAACCTACCGACCAACCTACCCGACCAACCTACTTGACCAACTATGTGAAACCCAAGGAAAGTTCTCTATGTGAAATCACCTTGCCGCGAAACATTTTTTCAGAAATTCGCTAACGATTCGAAAGTCGATATTTGAGATTCACCACAAATTCTAAACTAAATTTTCAGAGGGGGATTCTTAAAATGAACCCGACACAAAGCATTAAACCCTACAAAAATAAAGATGTAAATGAAGGGTTTAGACTGTCTAATAGCCACAATGGTGGACTAACAAGTAAGCATTGCACTACATCTTAGACCCAATGTATTTCTATGTTCTTGTGTGTATAATAATGTGCCCAAGTTGCCTTAGTGCCAATGACACGTAGATAACATGAAATATCTAGATAAAATGCAAAATGATGGATAGAATAGAATCTCCTTCCTATGCAAAGGTGTGATGTAGAATAGTGCCCAAATGCAGTCCCTTGCTCTATATAGATAGCTAGCCCTTAGTAGAAAATAGTCCACCGATAAGATGGTATGTATGTTGTGTTTATATAGGGATCTCTTGCTAAAAATTTTACTTTAATGACTTGACATGCCAACTAGTACTTAGGGAGATGAGAAGGAAAACCATAAAGACTGACCTCGAATGTCCAAAATAAAACCAAGTGTGATGGGGACCAGAGTGCCTAGAAATATGGACCAGGGTACCCTAGTAAAAGACTAGTGAGTACTGATAGATAATACTCCTTGAGACCTGACCGGAACTATGCAAGTGGGTGATAAATGTTCAAGACAAACAACGACAAAGACTAACAAGATAAACAAGTGGATAATGGAATGGGTCATCAATGAATACTTTTCTTATGTAAGATCCATATATAAAACAATATATATGGTGGTATAATAATAATATGTGCTTGATTTTTTGACTACATTTTCCGCCACTTTATGTTGATGAGTGAAATCTTGGTAACATAAAGTAGTTAGACATGCGTACCTGATAAAAATCTAGAGAAGCCCATGCTATAGAATAAAATGCGAGATGTGGTAGAAGAGTGTACCAAATGAGACATATAGCATGATGAACCATGGATCATCATGTTGATCCATGCAACGTAGTAAGAGATGTAAAACCATGATGAAGTGCACTAAATGAGAGTGATGATTATAATGTTGAATGATTGATGATTTTGAATGTTATATGATGACAATGTGATGGGGTAGGGAGTGATCAGTTCCCAACCTGATTGCGTGTGTATGAAAAATTGAGGGATTTGGATATCCTGCCGCTAAAGGATGAGTGTAGGGAGGAAAATGTGTTATTATCCAACCTTTAACTACATCCTCAAAAGATCTAGCTACTGCAGACAGACACAAATCAAATTTTCAATGATTTTGGATCTAAAGATTTTGATCAAAACAAGTTGACCCATATAGGAGCAGTATAGGAAAGGCAATGATGTCTCATTGCCCCCACTCCAAGGGTGTCACCGCAAAGTGTATGATGGCTTCCAAGTTAGGTCATCTAGAAGAAAACATGAAATGTATGATGGCTTCCAAGTTAGGTCATCTAGAAGAAATGAAAAATGTAGAATAACTTCCCATGTTAGGTCATCTGGGAAAGTAACGAATGTAACTCCCAAGTTAGGTCATCTGGGAGGCTGCATGTAACTCCCAAGTTAGGTCATCTAGGAGGCCGAATGTGTTGTATTGTATCAATTGAATGGTGTGATTTCAATTGTTAGAGACTTGAACGTATTTGATTGGTTGATTGATTGTTTGTTTTGATTATTTTACTCATAGAGAGATTTTACGCTTATTGCCCCCAGGTTAGGTCATTAGGGGGAATTGATAGAAAATGATGAAATGTCACATGGTGTATTAGTAAATGTTTAAAAATGATGAATTAGAAGTGTTGAATGATCACGTAGTGGTGTAAGGGGAATTATAGGATGACCCCAATTGTATGCCCCCTTTCGCGAAAGGGGAAGTGATGATAAGAATAAATGCTTGAGCTGAAAGTAACTACGTAATAGACAATGTATAATAGATATCACAAAAATGTGTGTAGATTGAGTGAAAGAAAACATCAAGGAGAAATAGTGTGTGTTTCATGTGTATGATATGATGGTAGGTGGAATTATGGAGAGAATTCTGTAAACGGGAGATAAATTGGAGTAAAACACTCAAGTTATTAGCAAAATCACGCGACATGTATTAGTTGTGTAGTAAATGTGACATATGACCATAATGGAGTGAATAATGAAAAGTGACTATAAATAGTAAAGTGAAAAAGTGATTAGTCAAATCTTTTGAATTTTGTGTGTGAGTGTGAGAATGAGCTTTGAGTGCGTAAGGATGCCATAAGTTAGAGTACCATGACCTAGCTATTTCAAGATGGTAGCGATCGTCGTGGCATCGTGTACGAGAGATGAGTTGGTAAGCACAATGTTTTGAAAAATATGTTTTTTTAATTATTGGTAAATAGTTTTGAAGGGACTATACCCTAATTACAAGGATGGTCTAAAATCTAGATAATATACTAAGAAGTTCCACAAAATAGAAGGATCAGAATCCAGAAAATCCATTGAATCCACAGGTAACCAAAAAAGAGTTACAACATAATAGAAAAACAGAGCGAATGCTACAACAAAGTAGCCAAAAAACAACAACAAAACAACAAAAAACACGATGGAAGTCAGCATTTGCAGCAAAGAACATCTCTACTTCTTGGCGGATTTTTTGATTCTGGATTTGACAGTTTGCAAAGAGGTAAACAAAGACAATGCCGTCATGTGAGTGGGATCCTTAGCGTATTTTTTTGAAAAATATGTTTGTAGTAATCATTTTTGGTGAATTTTTGTGAAATTGTGATTTTCATTTTCTTGGTGTGTTGGACTTGGAAAAGAGTAGGGAAGGTGCTAGTGGCCTTTGAGATAGGAGCACCCGGACTTAGGTGCCGGTGTCCTACTCTTGGGCACCCCATCCTACTTTTGGGTGCCCCTATCCAAAAAGTATGATTTTTACCCAGTGAGTGAAATTGGACATGTAGTGATGTCATAAGTAAGAATGTGTGTATTTGTATGATGTTCTAATGATGTGTTTGGTGTTGGTTCGTGTTGTGCGAGAGGGATATCCATTTGAGGAATTCTATGGTAGTCGCCATTTGAGTACATTGCTCAGGTTGGGTCTATTAGATGATGATTGGAAGGTTATGGAATGTGTCGAGTTTGTGACACATAGTGAGGATGGGGGATGTTTCCCATAATATGCCTATATTGATAGTTTTATGTGAGAGATGGTGTGTGGACACTTGTATGTTTTAGATTCCTACGGGTGAGATGGCAGTCACTTTAGAGGATGTATATCACATATTGTGATTATCAATTTTTGGAACGAGGGTACATGTCATGGCTGTGGAGAATAAGGAGATATAGATGAGGGCTACTAGGTGGTATTTTTAGGGACTCAAGTACATGCTGAGGCCCATATTAGTTTGGATGTGATTTTGAGGTCATGGGTTCCATGTTTGCAAAATTTTATATCTCATTATTACATCATTGATTGTAATAAAGGGATGTGGTATGGGCATCTTATATAAAACACATGATATTTACCATTGGATAGAGGAGGAGAGTACCAGATATGTGTGGGCACGATGTGTGTCGGCCCACATTTATAGAGATCTTTACAGATTTACATAGGACGAGCATGGAGGTGGGATTGGAGCTACTAAATTATTGTATGTGTGGGCCTATGAGCATATCACATTATTGAGGCCAGTTGGTGGTCATGAGTAGAGTGGGCTAGGCCAGACATATTTTCTAGGAGGTGGGTTAGTGTGCGTGGGTGGAAGATGGATACCGATACCCATAGAGCACTGATAGATCGTATGGGGACTAAGGCCATGATATGGATGCCATACCAAGATTATGGAGAATGGCTAGAGGATGTATTAGAACTATGATGCCTACGGTGGACTATGTGGTTAGAGGATCGGTTTTCAGGGGTGACCGAGTTATTCAGGATGTGCCCTAGAGCCATATGTATGGGTTAGAGATGTTAGAGAACCGAGGATGGTTAGAGCTAGACCAATGCCAACAGGAGAGCAGGTACTACCTCCCGGGCCAGATGAGGCCGATGCGGAAATAGAGCTAATAGATGCGGATGATGCAGGGTATACGAAGGCATATCATGCATGGTGGGCGGCACATCGATGGGTGTTTTTGTTTCCATTGTTTTCACATGCGATAGGATTACCATAGGGAGGAGGAGTGGAGGGGCAAGCACATTCCCTCGACAACATAGTGGCGGTGATAAAAGAGCGTGAGTATCTGTATAGTTATGTTGTATGATTTTTTACTTTATTATGTAATGTTTATGGTTGTCTCATGTGTTGTGCTATTGGATGTAGGTGACACATTTTTTCCTTGATTGTGGACACATCGATCCACACATTGACATGGAATGTGCCCACCAAAAAAATTGCAAACGGAGGGATGCTTAGAGTGCGTGGATGACATTGCGGGCAAGAATTCCCATTTGTTTGAGCCAGTGGTGATAGTAGCAGTGATGTGTACCATGCTTTATTGAGTGAGAGGGATGAGGCACACAAGGAGACACGACAAGATAGAGAGGTAGAGGGTGGCGGTCCCTTAACATATCATTAGTTTGCATGTTTCATCGAGTTCCGAGTCTCTTTGTGGAACATTCTATAGAGGTGACATTACTACATAGATAGGTGGAGAGATATCAAGGTTGCGATCAGAAACACGAGTTAGTGGCAAGGCATCAAGTTCTAGAGTTCTTGCGATACAGAGAGAGACAAAGATGATGAGATATGAGTTGTATTGTTTTATTCAATTTAGGGAGTTTCCCCAAAGGATGAAATGATGAATGATTGTTTTGATATATATATGATTATATATATATATATATATATATATATATATATATATATATATATATATGACAAATTTATTGGTATACAAAGATTATATTTAATAGTTAATGTGTTGTTGTGATGATGATGTACGATTTATTTGATTGTCATGTATGATGCTTTGATGTGTTGAGTATTGTTCATGTTTTTGAGTTGACTTGTAATGCGTAGTTAATGTGATGATGATAGTATAATGTATGTGATGATAGATAATGTATGATTGAAAATTACCATTTTTGTGATGAATGCTTGGTGATGTGTAAAAGTGTGATGTGGTCGTAATAGTATAATGAAGCGTATGTTAGTAAGATGAAGATAGGGGAAGATTAGCGATTCCCCCAATGTATAGATGATGAGGTTCATTTAGATAAGACCCTCAATGCAGAACAACAATGAACCACATAAAGAAATAGTGTTTCATTAGTAAATGATTTGAAAAAGTATGCTAGATGAATCAATGAAGTGTATGAAGAGAGGTTATTATTATAACATATCCCTCAACAGTCATGTAAGAACCATAAGAACATGAGTGCGTCATCGGGGTGAAGTGATAATAACCACCTACCAAAGACCCGAGGCAACACAAAGCGGTGGAAGCATGTGGAATGAAAGCAATGTGAGCGTATGAACCAAATTGAATGTCATGTGGAGCAGCAATGGGAGGTGTGAATGCCAAGGGCTGCGAATCCAATGTGAAGTAGTAACATGATGTAGTGGATGATATGGATAAGATGGTGTAATGATGGATGGACACGATGGAGAGCACACATGAGTGACAACCTATGGTGATGGATGAATAATGACCTTAGCACTAGATGAAGGAGATAATTCAACTGGAGTAGTAATTCACTGATGAGGGAGAGGATATATAGACTACTCACATGAGCAAGAGCCAAAGGAGATGATGCCCTTATCCTCTAACTATTGCAATCTATCATGAAGGAAAAACAATCATTATCCCTATGGCCATTGATATGATGATAATTATAGTAGGGTCGATCATGCTAACATTGTAAGTGATGTTGTGGATGATGTTGGTTAGAGGGTAAGTGAATTAAATTCTTGTCAAGAAAATCACACAAGAATATCATGTGGTTGAGCGTGATGAGATAAATGCAATGGCTCACACAAAACATGTGTAGAAGATTAAAGCATAGCCTCCCACAAAGTAGGAGAAGAAGGACAATTTTTGAGGTAGTAGTTGGACTTGTTTGCGAGGAGGAGATGGAGATCATGTAGGATGCTCAACTGATGGAAATGGAGAATAATTAGATGATGTAGCAATAGTAACAATAGGTGGAGGATCTATAACATGTGTAGCAATGAGGTCTTGTTCTAGATCAATGACTCTATAACATAGAAGTGTGAATGATTCACATGTGTCATATTGTAACCTTTATTTTAGTGTGGGATCAAACCATGATAGAAGATAAATTACTTCTCTAAATCAATAGGTTGGAAGACTAATTGGTGCATACAAGCATTGAAGCGCAAAATATAATCCATGATAGGTTTTTTTACGTTGATGTAAAGTAGGTAGATGATCATAAGTAACTCTAGGGCCATTGTTGATGATAAAGCGATGGAGAAAAGCCTCTTCCATCTCACAATAAGTGCTAATAGATCCAAAAGGGAGGTGAGTATACCATTATAAAGCATCATTGGTAATACTATGTTGGAAGGCCTTAAGCAATAATCGATCATTAGTTAGTGAATTCATAGCTAAGTGGTAATGTTTGAGATGCAAGTAAGGGTTTCTAGTACCATCAAAACATGAAAAGGTAGGCATGATAAAATCCTTAGGAAATATTGAGTTATGAATCTTCTTAGGGATAGGGTTTCCATGCAATGAATTGTTATCAATGGAAGCATAGTAGGCCTTGATTTCTAATGTAAGTGATTGAACTTGAGATTGTAAGTGACCCACAACATGCATGAGAGACAAGATGTCCTGTGAAGGAATAGTAGAGGATGGAAATAATGTGTTAAGTGGTTGTAATTTTCCATTATGAGTAATCATAGGGACATTTAGAGGAGACAAAGGAGATTCTAATGCTAAAGGCACACTAGGTGTAGGTGTTGAAGAAGTTATATGTGATGAAGAACACAAAACATCCATAGAAGTGGTAGGAATAGCATAAGAAATATCCCTAGGAGATGAATTGATAGATGGAGTGGCCATGAGAAGAGGAGATGAAATAATAGATGGACATGACGTATGTACAATGTTAGATATAACCTCATGAGAAGATGATAATGGAGCAGGAGATTCAAACTCAACAATATGTAAATTAGTAGAATCATGAATATCAATTGTTTCATTATGCAATCAAATAGAGACTCAGATATGAAAATTTCATTAAGTGTATTATTAATTGGATCATCAACATAGTATGAAGAAGTATGTGAACTAGTATGTGATGGATCATGAGAAGCAGTATCAGAAATAGGAGAAGCATGAGATGCAACTATAGTAGTGGTCTGACTAGGAGGAGAATCAATATGCACATGTGTACTATCGTCAAGACCAAACATGAAATCAATAAGATAATCATCTAAAATTTCTTTGGAAATGAGGATCATGGGTAGCCACATAACATGGTGTACAACGAGTAAAGCTCATCACATCAAAAACAAGTCCAATAGAATAATTTTAAAAGCTATTAGGAAAATGGCATTCATCGGCTAAGTTTTTTTGGTTAACCTCCTTTGAATCAGTAATATTTCTATAGAGAGTCGTGATGTCAGTGATAGAAGCCTCATCATAGATTGGATTGACACTAACATGAGGCATGATGAGCGGAGGAGGAGACAAGGTATCCTTAGCCACCACCATGTAGTGGATCCTCGTAAAAAATGTTCTAATTTATGGGTTTGCCAAAATGATTCTATAAAATATGAATTTTATTATGAATATAAGAGTACAAAAATGTAATAAATGAACTATACTAAAATGTAAATGCTAAATAATTTATTTGATATTTTAAATGAAAGGGGAAAGGTACTTACCTAAATTGGACTTACCTCACAGTGATTTGGGACTGAACAGAGTGATGAAATGGTTGAGCAAAGTGTCCTATCAAACCTCGAAAGTGTAGTGGAGGAAAATCAGCTGCCAGACTGGGCACTCGGGAAGGATGAGGGCACTGGGCTGCTCTGTTTGAAATTTAGGTGCCCTAGTCTGCAAAACAACTTGAAATCTTATCCTGGTATGGTCGCTAACTCTTTGCAATATTTTTCCTTTGGCCGCGTTAATGTCGCACTTGCTTTGCTGATATCATCATAAACCTACAATGATGAATCACTTGTAAAACCCCACACAAAACATCAAACCCTAAAAAAGAAATATGTAAATGAAGGGGTTAGACTGTCCTTAACAACCACAATGGTGGACTTACAACTAAGTGTTACACTACATCTCAGACCCAATGTAGTTTTGTGTGCTTGTGTGTGTAATAATGTGCATAGGTTTCCCTAGTGCCAATGATGCAAAGATAACATGCAATAGCTAGATAAAATGTAAAATGGTGGATGGAATATAATAGAATTCCCTTCCTATGCACTTTGTGTGATGCCGAATAGTGCCTAAATGCAGTCCCTTTCTCTTTTAGATAGCTAGAAAATAGTCTACCCAAAAGATGGTGTGTGTGTTGTGCTTATATAGGGATCTCTTGCTCAAATTTCGACACTAATGACCCAACATGCCGACTAGTACCTAGGGAGATGAGAAGGAAAACCATAAATACCAACCTCAAATTTCCAAAATAAAACCAAATGTTGTGGGGAATAGGGTGCCTAGAAATCCAGACTAGGGAGCCCTAATTCATATCTAGGTGCCCTAGTCAAAGACTAGTGATGACACCAAGTGAGTACTGACAGATAAGACTCCTTGAGACCTGACCAGAACTGTGTGAGTGAGTGAAAAATGTGCGAGATAATGAAAAAGACCAACAAGACAAATGACTGGACAATGGAATGGGTCATCAGTGAATACTTTTCTTATGCAAGATCCATATATAAAACAACATACTTGGCGGTATAATAATAGTAGTAAGTGTGTGATTTTGTGACTACACCACCATCTAGCCCAAGTGACCTACATTCAACCCTTTAGCCCATCGTATGACCATCTAGTAGGAATTATTAGTCCCCAAGGGCTATAATTTCACCATTGAGCCCTTTTTTGGAGTACATTTCTTCGAAGGCTCATAAATTTTGATCCATGAAGTGTGGGAATATGATTATTGTGAACTTCCTTATTTTTTCATGATCTACACAATGGTGATTTTTTCATTTTGATGACCCGAATTTTGATAGTGAGCAATTTTTTTCCTATTTAGTTGATGAGATCATGTATTTTGGAATTTTTGAGGCCATAACTTTTAACCCAGTAACTTGGATTTGCATGCTTTTTTTTTTTTTTTTTAAAGTGCGTATTATCACTCTTTATAACTACAACACATTAATATGTGTGTGTGTGTGTGTGTGTGTGTGTGTGTGTGTGTGTGTGTGTACAAACACATATTGATAAGTAAAAAAGGGCTTGAAGCCCAGCTATATTAATATTTATCAAAAAAACGTGAGAATAGGTTACAATTATGAAGTTAAGCAACCCATATGGTGTTGCTTTGCATAATATCAAAATTACATAATTATCAAGATATAGACATATACAAGAAACTAAGTAGCCTCTTAAGAGGAGTTTGAAATCACCACCTCAGAGCAACAATGGGATCCTCCTTAGCACGACCATTCTCTTCCATGACCAACGCAACAAGTGATTCCTCCAGTTATGAGATTTCAAATTTATTGATTTGGAATCCCTAGAAAGCAAAGCGAGATGACATCAAGCTTAAAACCTTGGTTGATGCTTTCTAGGGCACGGGATTTCAACAAGGTATAAATTTTCTCTAGAGAAAGACTCGAGATCAAAGCCTATTTATTTAATTTATTCACACAAACAAAATACATTACTCACCCCAAGAAGCACTTTGTTTATATACCAATGATCTGTGAACCTTCGGATGCCCAGTAGAGAGGTGGATTGACCAGTATTACCCATCACTCTAACAACTTCCTCCACCACCACATTCTCCCCAAGCCAAGCTAAGAGCTGAGCACACAACATGTTAGTCACCATCCAAGCGGAGATGGGGGTCATCAAATCCATCAATAAGAGTGCTATACCAAGAATTCCATTGCCTCTTTGGCAGTGATGTGAGTACCTTTATCTAATAAATTCCCAACATTTAGCAACTCCTTCAACTTCAAGTCATTAACTAGGCCCAAGAAGGAGAAATGCACATCTTCCAAAGAGAAACAATGAAACAATTGACAATCCATAGTTTTAAGCGTGTTATGTGCGATCAATTTTCCCAAGCTCGCTTGGTGCATTTAGCCGGTCTAGTTATCCCTTTTCCCTTCTCTATTTGGTAGAACAAGTTTGAAATTTCACCACTGTAACCATTAACTATGCTCCACCAAATGCTCAAAGTTCCCTTAAATCCACTTTCGCATGCAAGAACCATTGAGGGACAATGTGTGACACAAATGACAACATGTCAATTAATCATGGGGCAAGAGAATTTTAATGCGATGGATAATTGTGTTGTCCTGCCATTACCACCACCGAATGCCCCTTAATATCATAATTAATTAAATTTCCCATCAAATTTAATAATTCATTGGGATGAAATATGATGAGGCTTTGGGGATCCTTCCTAATGCTTCTATCCACTCCAATGTTGGCTAGTTTATCTGTAATTTTTTTAGTGTTGCAGAAGGTGTGAGAGATTAAGAGAGGCTCATAAAGAGCATGACAATCCTCCACAATTCTAAAAAGCTACCAATTAATGACCTGATCTTTTTGTACTGCATTAATGATGACCTATGAATTGCCTTTGACTAGGATTTTTCCTATTTTATTTTCTTCGCAATTAAAAGACCACGTGAAAGATCCTTGGCTTCAACAAATTTGTTAGAGCACTTCCCAAGGTCTTCAACAAAGCCGAAGATAGGTTGACCAGAGGAGTTTCGAAAAATTCCACCAACCCCAGCCCAACCAAGGTTGCACTTAGCAGCTCTGTCAAATTTTAGCTTGATGTAATCATCATTAGGAGCCACCTAAGTAGATGTACTAAGCTTGTTACTTTTGAGACGAAACCCTTTATCAAGGATAGATAAAACATATATTTATTTTTGATTTGAACTAATATTTTAAATTTTTTGCTTAATGTCCTATTTTATAAATTGTAAATCATATTGGGTGGGATTTTCAGATGTATTTGTACTTGTGCTGATTTATAAAGTTCCATGTTGGGTTTCTAGAATCTGTTTATACCTTAATGTGTGTGTGATTTATAACATTCCATTTTCACATTTCAATTATTTATCTCATCATGTGACATTTTGGGCACACTCTCATTAGAGGTTGTTTTTGTTGTTTTTTGCACACCTACCACATTGACATTGTTTGGATATTTTGAGATGCATTTTATTCAATATTTATTCAAAATTGTGGGGGTATTGTTAGGATTTATTCTTGGATTAGTGCTCACATTTCTATTTTTGAAATGTAATATTCATATATTAAATTAGTAAGTTAGTAAGTTAGTGAGTTAGTGTGAATGATGAGTTGTATTTACAACTCATATATATTTGTAATATTATTATTAATAGAGTTGTCATGATAATACAACTCATTGATAATAATATAGGTTAGTATTATATATGTGTGTACGTGAGTTTATCTCACCATAGAATAGGGGTTTGTTGAGTGAGATATTATTGGGAGTAAATCAAGGAGATAAGCATGAGAGATTTGAGGGAGAGATTTGTGCATTTGAAGATTAGCCTTGACTCCTATTTAGTGGGAGCTCATTGAGCTATATAATTTGTAAGCCTTCATCCTTGTATATCCCAAATGATTGAATAATAAGATTATTGTGCTTTCCATTTTCATGTGCTGATTTCAATTAATTGTTGTTTAAATTATATATGCAAATCTAGAGAATTAGCATCATTTGGTATTAGAGTAGGAGAGATCGAGCTATGAGATTCATTGCGGGAAAAAACCATGGCCTCTGGATGCGGATATCGAGTTTTGAAGCTTCCATTATTATTTTCTGGATTCGGGTTTGGGACACATGAATCATTGTCAATTCCTATCAATCTCTGCCGATTCAGCTATTCATTGATGACTCTCTGTCTGAAGATTGATAGACTGAATTTACTTCATCGCCACTAAATCAAGTAATTGACAACGATTATGTTTCCAGTTCCCGGTGATTCACTCTAGTCACGCCGTCGACCACTATGGTAAACTTAATAGCAAGATTTTTTTTATATTTTCAGTAAAATTTTCAAGCTTTCTGTTCTACATTGAGGGGGATTTTCAAACTAAGATCCAATTTTAAATTTTTTGAGTAACTAAAGCAACATCAGATGGAGGAAGGAGGAATTTTAATGACCTCTCATCAAGAACCATCGACTGCCACAATATTGATTTGGTGGCCATGTTTTTTTAGTTGTGTTCTGTGTTTAATTTCCATTGTATGCAAATAAGAACAAATGATGATTCCTGTTCAATTATTGTAATAAGTGAGCTCCTGCATGAGTGATATTTCTTGTATTTTCCCTTGAATGTAAAAATGTGAGTGGGGAAACATGTATGCTGCTATGGAGTGGTTGGTGGTCCACTAGAAAACCAATTTGAGAGTTTGTGAATCTCTTAGAAAAGCACATATAGAGTGGTTAATGGTTCCATGAGAAAACCTATTGGAGTTGATGGTACTCTTTGTAAACCATCATATCATGAGCCTGATACTTGACGAACTCATCCATGTTCACACTAAGGGGGAATGTTAGGATTTATCCTTGGATTAGTGCTTTATTCTATTTGTGAAATGTAATATTCATATATTACATTAGTAAGTTAGTGAGTTAGTGCAAATGATGAGTTGTATTTACAACTCATATATATATATATATTTATAATATTATTATTAATAGATTTTTCATGATAATATAACTCATTGATAATAATATAGGTTAGTGTTATATATGTGTGTACATGAGTTTATCTCACCATAGAATATGGGTTTTTTGAGTAAGATATAACTCGGGAGTAAATCAAGGAGATAAGTATGAGATATTTCAGGGAGAGATTTGTGCATTTGAAGATAAGCCTTGATCCTATTTAGTGGGAGCTCATTGAGCTATATAATTTGTAAGCCTTCATCCTCAGTATATACTGGAATGATTAAATAATAAGATTATTATGATTTGTATTAAAATTTGTCTCCATTATCTCGTGCTTTCTATTTTCATGTGCTGATTTCAATTAATTGTTGTTTAAATTATATATGCAAATCTAGAGAATTAACATCGTATTGTGTACTACTAATGCTTCCTTAGTTTTTACTTATACTATGTACCTTATGTTTGTTCTTGTTGGTGTATATGACTTGTTTCATCATCATTCAACGACTTTTCCACTATGATGGTTATTCATCTCACTTGGTGAGAATAGGTCATAGTGGAATAGGCCAATAGGGTTAGTTAGGGTTGTGCACATGTGTCATGCACCAATTAACAAAAATTATGAATTTTAAGAGTTAATATAAGAAGTACAACAATGAAATAAATGTCTAAACTAAATAAGGAAAGTGACCCAAGCAACTAAGAAAGTAGAAATGTAAAACCCTAAAGTGCAAGAAGGGTTAGATAGAGCTTAGTTAATTCGATGAAGGTGCGGGATACTGTCATAGTGTGAACCAAGAAAATAGGAGGAGGAAACGACCACACAAAATCTTGAGAAAGCATAGACCCGAGATCTCTGACTGGCCGGGTTCTTGGAGAGGTACATGGGTGCCCGTGGGTGCCCTAGTTTGAGATATGGGAACCCTGGTTTGCCGAAATAGCCTCGAAACCCTCTTCGAGGTGTTGATGGATGTTTTCTTGTGTTCTCTCTTTGTCACACTTTGTTGAACCGAGTTAGATGTCACTATAATACCTGCAATAAGGAACCACCTACAAAACCCTAATACGTGCATCAAATCCCTAAAAAGAAAGATGCATATGAAGGGGCCAGACTATCCTCAATGACCACAATGGTGTACTTACTAATTGATTGTTGCACTACATCTTAGACCCGATGTAGTTATATATGTATGTGTATGTGTGTAATCATGCCCTAGGTGCTCTTGTGCTAGTCACACTTTGTGAAAGTAGCAAGAAATAACTATGTGTAGAAATGTAATAAAATGGTGGATGGAATAGAATAAACTTCCCTCCTATGCAGTGTGATGTAGATGAACCAACCTTGTGCCTTGTGATGGAGCTAGATGGATGCAAATGGAGCCTTTGATGGATGTAACCTTAGGTGATGATAGTAGTGCCTAGTGCTTGGTCCCTCATTATGGTCTCATAAATTTATATTTATATGGTTCTCTTGTTCTAATTTCATAATTAACCCCGAAAAGGCCGACCACTAAAAATATAGGAAGCTCAAATGGCTAGAAAGTGCCCAAAATTGGCGGGAAAGTGTAAAAGGCTCAAGGCACCCCAAATGAGACCAGGGCACCCCAAGATGGTGTCGGCACCCCGATCGAGGTAGAATGACACCAAATGACAAAAATAAACTAGGCAAGTATGTGTTGAAGGTCGATAGTGATGATATAAAGGAAAGTAAAATGGCCAAAAAGATGAGAGTTAATTAGTAATTTCTTCACTCGAAAACCTTATGAATAGTTGTATGAGACCAAGACTAAATAATGCCTAAAGTGCGTGATTTTGTGTCTACATGCACATCAGCCACACATTACTCCTATATGTACCTCTCTTTTTTTATCTATGAGTATGTTAGACACACCGTTGTATTTCTATACTTGATTCTCATATTGTGATTTGATCTCTTACTTACTATGTGGAGCATTCATGACACAATTAAAGTGTAACCTTGATTGATATGCATGGGGTTTTGTATTGATCCTTGTAGAACAATCCGATATGGTATTAGTAAATGTGCACTTGATTAATTTGGTTGCTATTACTTTGTTTTCTTGTTTTCATGCTTTTCGTACAAGTTTTTGTTATTTTAGAATCTTGTTTACGTGTTTAACCATCTGGTTTTGGGAGTTGTATAGGTTTTCTAGTTTTACATGTGGAGGTTACAGGGATTTTCCATCCAAATCCAAATTTGAGTTGTAGCCAAGTTTGGTGGAACCACTAAATCTAGAGGTTGGCTCTTCATTTTGGTTTCTTGTTAGATTTTTTAATTGGAAGTGATTTTTTTAAAATATGGTTTTATAAGTAATTTCTAAAATAAAAGTGAATTAAAAAAAATCTCTAGTTCTGGATTTGTGCTTTCCGTCTTCTCATTTGTTTGACTGCTTTTCCTCTTTCCTCCCTGTGAGCTCCTCCTCCACCAACTCTTGTTGGCGAGTTGGGCTACAAATCAAGTTGGATCTCATTTGTTTTTCATTGCATGTTTTCTTTGTTTTGCATTATTCTCTATTTGCTGGTCGAGTTATCACCTTGCAATTTCTTTGCATTGCTTTATATTGCATGTTCTTGGGCTTTACATCGCTTTTTTCCATTGCATGTGGTTTTGCCTCTCTGCCCGCATGTTGCACCGACCTACTTTGCATTATTTTTTTATTGAGGTTGCAAATTATTTTTTCTTGCAATCAAGTTGTTATTGTTTATTGCTTTGCATGTTGGGATTTTCGGTTTTGAATTAAGAATTGAAATGGTTTATTATTTTTGGCTTACATTTTTTGGATTCTTTTTTTTTGGTTTGAGGTGTTTGGATGAGTCGTCCCTACGTTTTCTGGTTTTTTTCCTTTTCCATTTGCATTTGTTATGGTTTTACCTTATCATCCCGATTACAGCACGTTTATCCTTATGGCCGCACCATTTTGGGTCCGATCGTGCATGTCTTTACCTTAGCCGATTTTCCCTTGCTCGCTACCATTTACTTTGTCTCATGTTTTAAGAATTTCCCATTGCATTCCACCTCTATTCTGCTTCCTACATTGATTTTGTGGTGTATGTGCAACCCTCCACCTCCACTACCTAGTCATTCTTCATCCTTATCGCTATCAGGTCCTCCCACTTAGGCATGCATTTTCTCACCGAGCCCCCGCCTTGAGAACTAGGCTCTTCCTAACCACCTCACCATGCTGGTTGTTCTCCTCCACTTGACTTAGGTGCCAAGCCCTTATCTATTCATCGGGCCTTCCTTTCCGTATTGACCCTTCCTTACCTATTTTCCCACTCTTTTTAATTTACCTTGTTTGGTTTGTTATAATGGTGGTAGAAATTGTTGGTCGGGTTTTATTGTTGAAAGAGGGCGCCTTTTAAATGTGTTAGGTGTTTAATAGGGTGGGGTTAATTTAATGTGTGGATCTTTGAAGGGGTTAGATTATTAATAAAGGGCAGGTTTAATGTTTTTTAATGGTTGGTGTATTTTTAAAAGGGGTTCTTTTTATATAGTTAGATCTTAGGTTTATATTGAAGATCTTTTTCTTTAAAAAAGAGTAAAATTAATTTAAATTAAGATCTTAGTATTTTGTTTAAATTAGGATCTATCATATTTTAAAAGGAGTTTTAATTAATCTAATTTTGAGCCTTACTTATAATTAAGCATTTAATTACAATTTTAAGCTCTTTTTTCATAGTTTAGTAGTTTAAATTCATTGTCATTTTAACGTTATTATCATTTTTAGCACCTCATTTTTTGCCTTGTTTTTTTAAATTAGGCTTATTGGAAAACTAAAAGTACAATTTTATAACGTTATTCACACTTTTTTTCTACTAACTATTTGCTAAGTGGGTAACGTCCCTCTTAGCATTTTCCACCTTTTGGGAGCCCTTGTTGCATCCTAGAAGTCTCTTGGAATCATTTTTTGAGCCCCTTTCTTTGCATTGAAACCATTCTTCTTTTCTTGTAGGTTAGTGAGTGTTTCTGCCAAAAACTTGTGGAAAGAGAGCTTCCTTCCATTTTTACTTGCTTTTATGCTTGTTCACTTGTTTTGTTGCACACGACTGAGCATATTGTGGTCTCCATGCTTGTGCGATATTTCACCGATTCATAAGGTGAGTGACCAAGCATCTCACGTAGCATGAATACTTGGGTGTAATCAACACAATAATTATAAATTTATGAAAATAGGGGGTTATCATTGTTCTTGGGTGTCGTATTGCATGTAGACACATTCTCGGCTAAGACCGATGTATTGCAATATTACGTGTATTCTTGCACCCTTCTTTTCTTGCATTATTTATTTATTACTCTTTTTACATTTACAATATGGAGATTAATTTTCAAAACCTATGCTTCATAGGACTATTTTTGCATTACAACCTCCACCTATTCTTCTTAGTAGGGCTAACTATGCATTGTGACATTTGAGCATGGAATGTTTTCTTATTCACGATGACCTTTATCTATTATTGTATGGACGAGTACATGTACCCAATGATTTTGATCAACTTAAATAATGGATTGAAACTTATAACATGGTCATTGGTCATTTATTGATGTATATTTCTAGGCATCTCCACCATCATGTGGCACACACAGAGTGTCCTCACACTGTTTGGAGCATCCTTCATTCCTTATTCAAGACCCTTCAGATATTGTCGTTGTTGCTTCTCCCATTAATATTTTTGTATCCTTCCCTTCCTCATGTGATGACAATTCTCCTAACATTTATTTACATGTTTCTATTCCTGATGATGAGGATTATTATTCTAGTTTTGATGACGAGAGTAATACTGAGGACTTCTCTCCTCTTTCTCTCGGCCACCTTTCAGAGAATGTTGACACTCCTCCCTTCCCATAAGACATCAAGAAGTCTTGTTCTCAACCTCATACTATCATTACATCTGCCTCCTTTCTACTTCTAATGTGCAAGGCATTTTCAACTCCTCCTCCTTCATGTGTTTATGATTCATACCTTTCCAACATTTCTCTTCTATTTTTCGAGCCACCCTTTTGGGACGAGTATCTACTAGACCTTAGTTGTCTCTTTACAAAGCACATTTAAGTGGCAATTATCCTCCAAAACCTCGTAGAAGGATGAGAAACTACCTGTATGGCAACACAAGTATGAATCATTGGTAAATGCACATTTAAGTGGCAGTTATCCTCACATGTGTTGTAAGGGTGAGGTGTAACTTAGGAATGATCATATCCCACATTTCAATCAACCTCTTACTTTTCCTATATAAGGAACCTCCACATCCTTGTCAAAAGTAAGATTGGAGCTTAGAGTCATCTCCAAATTTGGTGGCCTTTTTTTTGGTTTCAAACACATATGCATTGTATATCTCCTTCTACTTTAATACACCGTACTTTTATTGGTGAATATTTTCATCTCGTTGGGTTCTTTGTGTGGATTCTAGCTTTGTGGAGTTTTCTCGTGTCTTCCTCAATTCTTATACTATTATTTTTAATCCAACCCTAAAGTAAATACTAAGCATATCCATATAGGATGAAATTTCAATTCCCATATGTAACCATTTATATTCTATTTTTAGAAGTTTTTGTATTCTCCATCAGTATAGCTATAAAGTAGATTATTTTTACTAAAGAGATAAATATCGAGAATACATCTCTCTTTTAGAGTTATCTAGTTTGTATAGATTTTGAATTGCAATAAAATTATTATTTTTCTATAGTTCTTTCATTTTGAATTTATTTCCATACTACATTAAACACCATCGTTAGTGTGTTATCCACTAGGTCAGTAAACTGTATCTAGATCACATGGCTTTTATAGATGGACCTAATGTATCATATATGGCTTAATCTATTACTCCTATATCTATATATAATAAATTCAAGACATGTAAGAAAAAATAAATCTCCTATTGCAAAACTCATCAAAAATCACCACGAGATCTATTGGGTTTTTGAATAACCCACTAACACACAAGGTTTTCAATTATCTATTATCACCTAATTTTTCTCCATCAAAATTCACATTTTATGATGCTAAGACTGATCAAAAGAAACACATTTATGCCTTCATGACCTCTTGTATGGTTTATATACATGATAATACCTTAAAAATATCTTCCCATATAGTCTTAGTGAGTGTAGACACCTATAATTACGCCCAAGCAATTTAAATACTTAAATTGTGCTAATTATCCCCTTTCTCGCAAATCAATGACATATCATCAAAGGCACTCATTTTCCCTCATATCATCATTAATTAATTACACTAAGCTAATTAATTAAGTTGCCTATCCAACAAATACCCTAATTAACGACCTTCCGTTAATAAATCACCCCTTCTACCTAGACTAATTAATTATTATTAATTAATTAGCTTTCCCTTCCATTTAACCAATAAATCAATATTTAATTGATTTAATCCCCTTATAATAGCCTAAATCACACTAATATTCCTCTAATTGGCTTCTATAAGCTTACACCTACCTATTAATTAATCACCTTTGATTAATTAAAATACCCCCAACTCCCATGACTTGCTAAACATGTATTAAACTCTTCTAAAGTAAGGTTACCTTTAATAAAGCAACCTTATCCATTCCTAATCATGTTTTACCTTTATTCCACATTCATGAAAATGTGTTGAATCCTTTATCCTTTGGGCTATATAAAGAGCCCTCCACCTACCTTTTTACTTACACCTAAACTTTCTAAGAGAGCAAATGCAAAGCATATAGCAAAGAGACTAAGAGCTTGCACCTTGCCCTTTTGAGAGTTCATCATCTTGAAGAGTTAAGCCTCTTTCTTAAAGTGCTTGGGTCATATGGGAGGTGTCAAAAGGGTCTTGTAGCCCAACTTTGATTAGCCCCCATTCCTAGGTTCTTGGTGCATTAAGGACAACTATTTTGATAGCCATGGAGCTTACTTAGGTCCATTCATTTATTTGTTGTTAGAGAATAGAGGAGTTTAGATATTTAACATTGTTAGTTTCAAAGTTTGTATTGATGAATGCTAGCATCTAACCCTTGTTTAATTCTTATCATGATGGTGTTTATGCTTTGTTTTAGCTAAATTGTAGAACTATTTTAGGTGGTAGTTCTTGCTTCATTTGATTTAGCATTAAGCAAAGTATACATGCAAACATTTGGCACGACTTAGGTGGGACTTACTCCATTGTCCTTTGCACTTAATTTCAATTTTTTGTAGTTAAGTTTTATTTTTGGTTACTAACCCTCTTTTACACATGTTGATCTAACTTGTTTTTTTAACATGTTTTGTTGAGTTTGCATGTGTTGGGTCTTCCTTGTAGGTATGAAGGAGGTGAAGTGCTGTCAAAATTTGAATTGAGGGGAAAATTTCAAGATTTCTCCATGTTTTCATTTTTAGAGCTTACTTTTTCAACATTCTACATGCTAGTTTTGTCAATTTCTTGAAGATTTTAAATTCTTGAGCATGTAGGTTAGTGTTTGATAGTGCTGAGTCTTCTATTTACATATTAATGTGGTGGGTTACTGTCAAAATTTAATCTTGGTGAGAAAATTTCAAGATTTCATCATGTTTTCATTTTTGAGCTTACTTTTTCAACATTTTACATGCTAGTTTTGTCAAATTCTTGAAAATTTTCAATTCTTGAGCATGTAGGTTAGTGTTTGATAGTGCTTTGAGTCTTATATTTACATATTAATGTGGTGGGTTGCTGTCAAAATTTAATGTTGGTGAGAAAATTTCAAGATTTCATCATGTTTTCATTTTTAGAGCTTACTTTTTCATCATTCTACATGCTAGTTTTGTCAATTTCTTGAAAATCTTAAATTCTTGAGCATGTATGTTAATGTTTGATAGCGTTGAGTCTTCTATTCATATATTAATGTGACGGGTTGTTGTCAAAATTGAATCTTGGTTGGAAAAATTTGCCCATTTTACATATTAAGGGACGTTTTTTTGACATTTTTTGAGTGCATGTCAAGTGCATACCCATGAGCATAAGAGCATATGCGTAACCCATCTTCCGAAGGCCGTAACTTTTGCTCCCGACCTCGAAATGACTCCATTTTTTTTTGCGTTGGAAAGGTATTGAAGTTAACTATGAAATGAAAACATAAATTCAGGATTTATACTTATAGAAGTTTCAAATTTTTCTGTTAGTTTAAAACTGGTCATTTTCTAACATGTCTAATGTTTTGATGAATGTTGTATTTCCATGCTTACTCGATTTAGATCAAAGCGTGTGTATGCTCTTATCTTACACATTTTTGTGATCTTGAGAATCAAAAACAACTTTGATATCTATCTTGTTAACATTGGGATTAAACTTGGAAACTTGATTAGTCATTTTGCTTAAGGGAATGAACCTTTTACAAAGCATTTTTCAATGGTCCTTTGATTTGAAGTTTTCCATTTCTATATAGTTGGGATAAAGTTTGTGTATGCTCTTCTCTTGCACCTTAGGGTGATCTTGAGAATCAAAAGCAACTTTAGTCTTCATTTTATAACATTTGGTAAATTGGAAACTTCATCTTTCACTTTTGGTTTAAAGGGAATGAACATTTATCAAGAATTTTGTATGGTTCATTGATCGAAAAGATTTTCTTTACTTTTTAGTTGGATTATTTGTTGTGTATGCTCTTCTCTTGCATCCTTGGATGATCTTGAGAATCAAAAGCAACTCTTAATCCTCTTTTAAATAATGTGATTTTCTTGGAGAACTACTAATGCTTGAGTGCAGGACCTAAAAACGCTTGTCAAAGAAAGGAGGAATCAAAATGAAATCAAAAACTACTAATACAATTGTTATACAGGTTTCCAAAAGGTGTTCAATCAAACCACACCTAATTAAACAAGATAAAAAGAACAAGATATTCAAAACACTGTATTGCAGGTTTCAAAAAGGGTACGTCCCTCTCCGCTCAATTGGAACATAACCCCTTTGGCATAATGCCTTAAGCTACAACAATGGGGGTGGTTCCAGGAACCCCAAAGTAGTCCACGCAAGAGGGAACCTTGTGGACGAAACGGGAAGTGCTCCGCACTACCTACTTGACTAGTGATTCCTTTGTGAGATAGAGTTACAGGTTGTCCGTTGTGGCGACCCCAGTGATAGTACATGTAGACGCACTAGTTGCCTACTGTTCTTGAAGGGGGTAAAGTAAAGCCGAGATACTCCCAAACTAGTCAGTGTGACTTTTTGGGTAAATTGCGCTCGCTCGTGGCAACTTTGTAACACCTAGGGCGAGAGAACCACCTAGGAGAATATACTTTGGCCAGGAGCCCACTTTGACCACTTTAAAACAGTGTTGAGTTGTGAACCTTCTTTTTGAGAAACGTGTGACGTATTACTTTCGCCTAGTTTTTACTTGCCTTAGGGTGAGGTGAAACTCTTGCCAAGTAAGACTAGCATTTTTGTCATTTTTCTTGATTTATTTCTTCATATTCTTTTGACACTTTGTTGATCAAAAGAGGTGTGATTAGCTTTGTGTTGCCATTCGATTGCTTTCTCTCACTTTTATGTCCGTTTACGCCCATCCATGTTTGTGGTCAAGGTTAGTTAAATGTCTAAAGTGAGTGGAGGCGTTTTCATGTCATTTGGTAGCCATTGTGATCTTGATACCCACGTCAAGATCGTCATTGTAGTTAGGCGTGGTTCATCACCGGACTTCCATAGAGGAGTTAGTTTGTTTGTCTCAGATATCATTACAATTTTGATATTTATGTCTTGTTTCTTAAACTCGACATAAATACCTATATTGTACACGATTATTCATGCACACATTCTTAACTATTCCTAGCTATACTTTGAGCTTTTTTGTTCAGTTTTATTATTACCTCAATTTCAAAAGGTGTTAGGAACTACCATTTGTGCGTGTTATATCAATAACACCTCGATATCAATACTCCACTTTCTTGCAAAGTGGGTTAACATATCTTGGTGATATTGTTGTGTCATTCACAAATCGTAATTGGCACTTTTTGAGATATAGGTCTTAATCAGACTTGAGCTTGCTCATCGTATATCTTGATTGGGAGATCGCATTTAACTTCATGTATTTACTTACGTCTTGTTCATTCCTTTGAACTTGGCATAAGTGGAGACATCTTGTTAATCATCTGGTATCACAAATTACTTTGAAACGTAGTCTAGGAAGTATTTCATTTGATTAGGTTTTGGTACCAAACGATTGTTTCATTGGTGACTTTATCACTCTATCACATTGGTATTCTCACACTGTTAATTTACTCTTAACACGTACATCTTGTGTTTCACTTAGGGGTAGACATTGAATTTTGAACAAATCTATAACTTACCTTAGTGAAATTTATCACGAAAACATGGCTCCCAAGACGCGTCTAGGGTTAAAGAAACAAACATATGAGGAACAACAGGTGCAAGCTTGGGAAACCTCTAACAGACAAGGGTCAAACCCATTTATCGGACACGATCTAGGACCACTATTTTCTACAGAAAAGGAAACAGAAGAGATGGTCAATCATAGTGGAAATGAATTAGAATCACCACACGCAGACTTTGATTTTGACCCCACTCTACTAGATGAGTTTCTCCTTAGAAACAAAGATAGAGTTTTGGCACGGGTCATGGAATTAGGGGCCAAATTTCCCATTGAGAAGGAACCAATACTACAAACAAATGACACTACTAAGGAAGAACACCCCCTTATCAATATGGAAGATATTTTAACAAAGGGCATGCTTCCACTTCTTACGCAGAAAATGATAAAGTGGTAGGGCATAGAATACCCCTCATCAAAGTGCCACGAAGAAACAAGATAGAACATGAGACAGGGGAAGAACCTCCACAATATGAAGAGGAGGAACCTTTAGAAGAAGAATACACAAACCAAGTCACAATCCAACAAAAACTCAGTAACTTAAGCCGACAACTAGCTTTGCTTACTTTCCAAGTACAAAAAGACACAAACAAGAACGTTCAAAAGTTAAAGCCTAAGTTTAGGATCCACGAACTCCATCGAGAAAACCAAGGATAAGAAGACATGGGGTACCATCGTGTACACGTACCCACTTCTCCCACTAGAGAACAATTGCTCACACAAGAAGTGCAATCTATGAAAGCAACTCTTGCGAGCATACAAGAGAGCAATATAGGGAGTATTAGGAAATACCAATACGAAGAACTATGCCCCTATCCTTTTGATAAGACAATGACCCTTCAACCCTTTCCAAATAAATTTGATATGCCAAAGTTTGACAAATATAAAGGAAAGGGAGACCCAAGGGATCATGTTAAATATTTCTACATGGCATGTCAAGAGGTGTCTTATAGTGATAATTACCTCATAAGATTTTTTCCTAAGAGTCTAGGAGGTCAAGCATTGGAATGATTTACATGCTTACCACGAGGATCAATTTTCACCGGCCGAATCAAGGCGGAAAGATTTGTGCGTCATTTCTCGTATAACATAGAGAGTGATGTCACCATGGCGACTTGTGTGGCACAAAACAACGCCCAAATGAGACCTTCGCCAGACTTCCTCCAACGATGGAGAGGGATAGCTAGTCACTTCCTTGCGCTTTCCTCGAGAAGCGCTTAGTCGAAGATTTTCATCCCTAATCTCAACCCGTATATAGCTTTCCACCTCCAAATGCATTGTGTCCGCACCTTTGAGGAGGTTATTGAGAAAGGGATTCAAATAGAAAAGGCTCTCATTGCCAAAGGCACCCTCAAAACCCAATATAAAGACAACCAAAGTGTCAAACCCATTTGAAAAGCCAAAGATCTTTAACAAAAAAAAAACGTGGTGGGAGACGGAATCACTGATTCCAAACGTGTTCAAACGGTCCAAACCAGTCAACCTTTTAAACTGACCAAGGGCCCAATTCAACCACCACAAAAGCGAAGAACATTCACCTCCCTCAATGAGCCGTTGTCTGTCATACTAAAACAGTTGGATGCGGCCCACATGATGACCTATCCTACAACACAACTATTCGATGACAACGCTCCTAAACCTTCATGGTATAAGGAGCATGAATACTGCGAAATGCATCGCGTTAAAGGTCATAAAACAGACAAATGTTTACGACTTCACCACTATATTCAAGACCTCATTGACAACGGGGAGATAGAGGTGGATAACCCTAGCCACATGCAAACACCTAACGAGAAAATGGGGATTTATAAGGAACCATTCCCCAAGCATGATAAGTTGGAAAAGGCAAAACCGGATCGGGGAGAGTCATCCCAAACCTATAAAGCCACAAATTACTTATATACCAAGAGAGATAACAATCATTACGATTCACTTATCGGATGTATTCGCTCCCCTGCTGACCATGTCAATACCATCCAGATCAAGGGAAAGGACTGCGTTGTGGTAACAAGGCGTGCCCGCCTCGTGATTCCAGAACCCTCTCTGTTGACCCCGCAAACTGGTAAATATAACCTTTTAGAACAACTTGAGAAGACACCTGCTAAGATCTCGATCTTAGATCTTCTCAAGATATCCAATGTGCATAAGGACATTTTGTATCAAACTCTTCAGGGGTCGGGAGTGCCTTTAGAAGTCGATCCTGCATACCTTCAAGCCACGGTGGCAAATATTGCACCCAGTGAGCATCTCACTTTCAACCATAGGGAGGTCCCTACCGAGAATCCTACACATAATCTTCCCTTATACATTGAGGTAGTTGTCACCCGCAGGAAAATCAAACGGGTGCTTGTGGACAATGGATCAGGATTGAATATCTGCACGCTTAAGTTGGTCAAACAATTGGGACATACAGAGGCAGATCTTGAGTCCCATATCATCACTATCACCGCATACGACAACGCGGAAAGAGAGTCAGCAGGCACCATTATGCTGCCAATGGAGGTGGGCCCCACTTGCCATCAGACAAAGTTTCACGTCTTAGACTTGGAACTTCCATATAATATGCTTCTAGGCCGACCATGGATCCATGCCATACAAGCAGTGCCATCAACATTTCATCAATGCATCAAGCTGAAGCATGAGGGACATACAGTAACAATACCAGGAGACTCAGAGCCCTTTGCTCATTGTAGAGCTCTTAATAGCTTTGCACGAAAGGGTACATACACATGTCCCTCCACAGATATAGCTGTCCCTCTTCATTCTGAGGCCATGGAATCTTGAGTAGATTCAAATTCTCTTAGTTCTTGCACTCATGGGGCATCTACTTCAACATCTCCATTTAATTCATGGGAGATAAAAATTTTAGAATATGGCTGTGGGGAGTATAATGTACAACAAGCGCTCTTGGTTTCTGACCTCTCCTTGTTGCCCAAGACTAGAGGTCGACCCAACTACCGCTTCAGGAGACCTAGAGAGGAACATACTATTGGGTCGTTCCTACCTGGAGGCTTGTTAGCTGAGGAAAAATTACTTGATCCACCTACTACTTGGGTCCCTGAGGACACTCAGCCATCTTGTTATCAAACCCCGAATATGAAAAATCTAGCAGAATGATGTACTCCATGGGCTACAAAGGCCTAGGATGTGGGAGGAATGAACAAGGACAAAGAGAACCAGTCCCTCTTCCACATTTCAAAACAGAAAGATATGGCATTGGGATTCGCCCTTATGGAGCACACCCCAACGATCAAGATGCGACTTGTTCTGAGCATGAGGATGGCTCCGATTATCTAGACAACGATACGGATTCCTGTTGTAGCCAATATGAGGATCTGGCCTCCACGAACCTTTTCATGAATAACACTGTCCTGACCATAACCCCCACCGAACCGACCCTTGACCTTGTGTACCCTTCCCTTGTTGAATGGGACCAACAATGTCACATGCCACTAGATTTATTCGAGAACGATGAGGCTATTGCAGAGTTCATGGGCATAAGGGATACAATTCCCATTGGAGATCACAAGAAGGGTTTCTTTATCGACTTAGACACCTGCGCCTACTTCGGCGAGGAGGCTGAACTTCGTGGTCAACAAAATTTAAAGAAAAGCGAGGGCAAGAGTTCTAAAGAAAAGCCTCGGCAAAAATCAAAGTCCAAGTCACACAGTGAAAACCTCTTTGAGGCATTGATAACAAACAAATAATAAAATCAAAGGACAAACAAAGTGACCACGCCAAGGATGAAAATCTTGTAGAGACATCCTTGGATGAAGATCTCAACCTACCTCCCGATCCTACGCGTATGGAGGATTTATCAAAATTGTTAGTTGAAGAAACCATTGATGTCAATATTGGTACCGAAGAAGATCCCAAGATAGTAAAATTGGGAGCATCACTCTCGGCCAGAGAACAAAAGACATTCACTATGCTATTGCGAGAGTTTATTGATGTGTTTGCATGGTCTTACAAAGACATGCCCGACTTAGATCCAACTTTAGTCATGCACAACCTGGTTGTGCACGCAGACACTAAGCCTATCAAACAGAAGCTCCGAAAGATGCACCCAAGAGTGGCCTTGTTAGTTAAAGAAGAGTTGGAAAGGTTACTTGCAGCAGGATTCATCAGGCCAATTGATTATTCTGAATGGATATCAAACATTGTTCCTGTCCAGAAGAAACCTATCGGTATCTCGAATCTACACAGATTTTAGAGACATCAATAAAGCTTTCCCTAAAGATGACTTTCCATTACCCAACATTGACATGATTGTTGACTCAACCGCAGGGTACGAAATGCTATCACTCATGGATGGCTTTTCAGGTTATAATCAAATTAAGATCGCTGAGGAAGACCAACACAAAACAACTTTCACAACTCCTTGGGGCACCTTCTGTTATCAGGTGATGCCATTTGGCCTTAAGAATGTGGGAGCAACTTATCAGCGGGCCATGACAGTAATATTTCATGATATGATTCATGACATCATGGAAGACTACGTAGACGACATCCTGGGAAAGTCCAAAACAAGAGAGGATCATCCTATCATTTTGCAGCGTATCTTTGAACGCCTGCGTGAATACAAAGTCAGATTGAATCCAAAGAAATGTGTCTTCGGTGTGTTATCCGGGAAACTATTGGGCTTCATTGTGTCGAGACGAGGTATTGAGGTAGATCCCGCTAAAGTGTCTGCCATCACAGAAATGCCTCCACCTGAGAATATCAAGCAACTGCGTAGCTTGTAAGGGAAAATTCAAGCCATTCGCCGCTTTATCTCCCAGCTTGCAGATAAATGTCACTCATTCACTCATTTGCTTAAGAAGGACATCACTTTCATCTGGGGACCTGAGAAACAACAAGCCTTTGCTTTGCTTAAATAGTACCTAGCTAATCCACCTGTCCTCATGCCTCCCACTCTGGGAGAACCACTTTTGCTCTATATTTCCGCTATGCAATATGCTATTGGTGCACTTCTTGCCCAATATGACCTTAGCCATAAAGAGAAAGCAGTGTACTATCTGAGTCGCACCCTCATCGCCTATGAACGTAATTATCCTCAGATTGAGAAGGCTTGCTTGGCTGTTGTTTTTACCTTTTAGAAACTTCGCCATTACCTGCTAAATACTAAGACCAAGCTCATATCCAAGGTCAACCCACTCAAGTATTTGTTGTCCGAACCCACCCTCATATTTAGAATGGCTAATTGGATCATTCTACTCGGTGAGTTTGATATAGAATTTTTCCATCAAAAATAAATTAAAGGACAAGTACTTGCTTGACCATTAGCGAAGCACCTTTGCAAAGCTACGTAACCTTTGAGTCTAGATCTGCCAGATGCATCTTTGCTCTACATTGAAGAATCTATCATATGGCAGATACATTTTGATGGATATTTTACGTTTCATGGTTCAGGTGCAGAGTGGTCCTTATTACTCCTTCAGGTGATCCTATACCACAGGCTTTCCGCCTGGCCTTCCCTTACACGAACAACATTGCGGAATATGAAGCACTCATTGCAGGGATGAAGCTAGCCATCAAGTGGAATATTCAACATGTGAAGGTTGTAGGTGATTCACAGCTAATCATCAAACAGGTTAATGATGAGTATAAAGTTAAGGATGAAAAGCTCATACCTTATAAGAAGTTGGTGGAAACTCTGAAGGAGTATTTTGTGCGCATTACCTTTGAGAAAATCCCAAGAGTGTAGAATAGATCGGCAGATGCTATGGCAACGGTGGGATCTATGCTTCGTATTCCGCCAGGGAACAATGATATGCCATTCTTCGTAGAAAATCTACGCCAGCCCGCGTATGACATGCCAGAATCTTGCTTGGCTTGTGAGGTTGTTGGTCCCCATTCTTCCGCCCACTTCTCACCTTTTTCGATCATCGATCGAGTTCTTTTATCACCCCATCGACACTCGAGGGGCATCTCTCCTCCTACTAATTTTTCTTCCATCTCTTCAAAATCTCTTTTGTCTACTATCTTTGAAGTGGCATCACTTATGCCACCCCAAAGAGGGGCAAATGTAGACACCTATAATTACGCCCAAGCAATTTAAATACTTAAATTGTGCTAATTATCCCCTTTCTCGCAAATCAACGACATATCATCAAAGGCACTCATTTTCCCTCATATCATCATTAATTAATTACACTAAGCTAATTAATTAAGTTGCCTATCCAACAAATACCCTAATTAACGACCTTCCGTTAATAAATCACCCCTTCTACCTAGACTAATTAATTATTATTAATTAATTAGCTTTCCCTTCCATTTAACCAATAAATCAATATTTAATTGATTTAATCCCCTTATAATAGCCTAAATCACACTAATATTCCTCTAATTGGCTTCTATAAGCTTACACCTACCTATTAATTAATCACCTTTGATTAATTAAAATACCCCCAACTCCCATGACTTGCTAAACATGTATTAAACCCTTCTAAAGTAAGGTTACCTTTAATAAAGCAACCTTATCCATTCCTAATCATGTTTTACCTTTATCCCACATTCATGAGAATGTGTTGAATCCTTTATCCTTTGGGCTATATAAAGAGCCCTCCACCTACCTTTTTACTTACACCTAAACTTTCTAAGAGAGCAAATGCAAAGCATATAGCAAAGAGACTAAGAGCTTGCACCTTGCCCTTTTGAGAGTTCATCATCTTGAAGAGGTAAGCCTCTTTCTTAAAGTGCTTGGGTCATATGGGAGGTGTCAAAAGGGTCTTGTAGCCCAACTTTGATTAGCCCCCATTCCTAGGTTCTTGGAGCATTAAGGACAACTATTTTGATAGCCATGGAGCTTACTTAGGTCCATTCATTTATTTGTTGTTAGAGAATAGAGGAGTTTAGATATTTAACATTGTTAGTTTCAAAGTTTGTATTGATGAATGCTAGCATCTAACCCTTGTTTAATTCTTATCATGATGGTGTTTATGCTTTGTTTTAGCTAAATTGTAGAACTATTTTAGGTGGTAGTTCTTGCTTCATTTGATTTAGCATTAAGAAAAGTATACATGCACACAATGAGTATGCCGTTTCTTGGTTTTATACACTCCCTCTATAAACTATAAGGACATTCAAAGCTATAGATGAAAATTTTATTCTTCATTTCTCAATCAATATTGGAAAACACTTATCTTTTAAAAAATAATTAAATTAAAGAAACAATCCTAGAAAATGATTGCATATTATGTATCACAATATAAGAATTTTGTTTTACTCAAACTAAGCACATCAATGAGAGTGAATTGATAAAATTATTCATTGTTAGTCTTACTCTAAAGCTTTGAGAACATACCATATTTCTTAATTGTATATATTTTGAGGACCTATGTCAAATGGTCAAAGTATATGAGACTAATATCATGGAAGCCAACATGTTGACTTATGAGACCGAAAATTCACCTAAAATTAATAAATTTCAAGTGAGGCCTCTTACAAAGGCAATCCAAATGACTATAATAAAGTTGCATGCCAAATGCCAATAATAAAGTTGAAACCATGAATTTCACACAATCAACTCCCGCCATAACTCTTACAACAAATCCTCCACAATAACAAAACTATTTTCCACAACATCCTTGCACTATTTTAAGAAAAATTCTCTCAAGTGTAATCTAATCCAATTTCACCCACCTACTATTGTTGACATTAAAATGCAATGAGGACCAAATTTTGATAAATGGTTATCCCATGATTATCACCAATGTCATATACACACTATAAGGAGATGTTTTGGATTATGCGAAATGATTTAAGAGGTTATCAATAACAAGATTATTTCTTTACAAGACATAAAGCCACTTACTAACACAAAATTAGCCCAACCTAATGCACACATAAGATTATTTATTGATCGCTTACCTAATTATGTTGAAACAAATAAACTAGATGAAACATATATGGCTTATCACGTAGTATTCCCTACAACGACATATGTGGCTAGTTCCCATCTAGTTGATGGTAACATTGATGTCACATAAATTAGACAATATATTACACCACCTATTACCTTTTATAATTCAAATATTCCTATAGATTATGACAAAACATACATACCTATATTCATTTGTGCACACATTTATTCACAACTAATTCAAATTATTATGGTAGATAAAGGATTTATTTGTAATCGATGAAAATGATTACATTTCTTGACTGTGTTACATAAAATCACATAGGTACCATAGAGGAATTTAAGGTATTTTATGGTCATATAAAAACCCACCCAGGGGCATAGTTTTGATAGTATATGTTTGACCTCAAAGAATGGCCACTTGGTTCCTTGTGTATGCAAGTAAAAAATGGTCTAATAGAAAATAATATTTATTTTTTGGGTAGTATAGAATATGATATTAAAAGGGAAAATTATAAATATGCATATAATAGGGTTATAGGTTACTATAGAAGTTCATATAGAAAGGTGATAGTCCACACTCTACAAAATATATAGAGTTCCAAAACCTAGATCTAGGATAAGGAGTGTCATCTAGCCAAGTCTTGATTACAAATTGATTTTGAAAGGCTATATCAAGATAGAGATACTTATGATAGGATTGTAAATATGGAATGCAAAAATCAATAGATTCTAAATCCCAAAGAGTGGATCTTAAGGTAAAGACCAAAATATAATAACGTAATAGATTAAAAATATTTAACTTTATTCTAACATATGCATGACCACTTTCTGCATGGTAAGTTGTAACTTGTATGGTACGTGGTGGGTGTGGATTTTCTTGTATGAAATAACATAAATGAAATGAGAGCTTACAAGTGCTTATATTTGTGCATACACCCTTTGGTCATTCAATTCTTCCCATGATTAACAATATCTTATGAGGAATTTGATGTGTAGGATCATAAATGAATAGAAGAATACTTATAAAATCTAATTATTAAGAGTCCAAAGGCTAGCAAGATCATATCAAGTATAACTCTTATGCTTGGGAATATTAGTTACCCAATGTTTCAAGTGTAGGCTCCAAAATATAATCAATTATAACTTTAAGACTTTTAAGACCTTAAGAGAATATTTTTAGTTCAATCATATTGAATGATTGATGATGAAGTGATGGGAAATGCACTAAAATGTCACACACTCACACACACATATATATATTAGTCATGATTAATAATTATAATCTTTTTTAGTTGACAACATCAACTATGGTCAATATAGTCAACTATCGAAAAATAATATAGATAGTATTGACCATGGTCGATGCCATCAAATCTAGGTAATGCCTCATGAGGGGTCCTAAAAAGAAGTCTTGGAGGATGAAGAAAGACTCTAGAGTTTTTTAAAGGTGATATGATAAAGTTATATGTTTTTAAAGTAACTATGGAGTTGACCGTAAGAGGGTCACCATACAATTTAATAGGTGTTGTCATCCTCAAAATTCCTCTCTTTTGAAGTCAATTTTTGAATTTTTTTGAGTTGGTACCGTGGAGTATTGGATTGCATCAAGCTTGGTATTGTCTACAGTTTTCCATTCCATGGAGAACAATCTGAAATTCAGCGTAATGGTGGAGTTTTTCCCCTTCTTTTTATTTCTTCTCGCAATCGGGAATGATAGGTGTATCCTCCTCATCAATGTTTTCCCTAGCATCCATGGGTATTACATGGATATCTCTAGATTGGATGCGGCATGGTCATGTTTCAAGTAGTAGCAAAACCTCCACGTGTCCAAATGGCGCAACTCCAAGAGCAGGGCCTAAGGGATAGTCCTCAAATAAGCGCAGACTTTGCATGTGTCCCAGGTCCAAAATGAAGACAAAACAAGCCCAAATCAGCTAAGTATGGAAGGTTTAGCGGACGGCGCCATGTGCCTCATTGGTGCAACTTCAAGGGTTGAAGCCAGGGGCAGTTCTCAAACTTGTGCCATGCTTCCACATGTCCCAGTCCAAAAAGAGAAAGATCCAATTGTTTAAATTGACTAAGTATGAGCGGGTTGGCGGAAGCCTCCACGTGCCTCAACGATGTAATTTCAGAAGTGAAACCAAAGGGTCAATCTCCAAATGAGCACCATATCGCCACATGGTCAGATTCAAAGGAGAGATAGAGTTGGCTGTTGAAAAGTCCAAGACCGGTGGAAGGAGCCACGCATCAACTTGGCACAATTTCGGAGGCATATCCAAAGTAGAAACTCAAATGAGCGCCACTCTCCACCTATCAAGAGACAAATATTAAACCCGCATAGAAAGTCAAAGCGGAAAGCAGTCATCAGGGGAGATTTGATAATTTGAGCCTTGTTTTCATTAAAGGAGCTTAAAGTTAAATAGTGACCCACAACCTTGCCCACGCCAAGGGAAAACATCAAATATTAATCCCACATCAAAGGTCAAAGTGGGAAGTGGGTTGGCAGGAAATTTGTGTTTTTGAGCCCGCATCGAAAAGAGGTAAAATTGTAAAAGTAACCGTGAATTTGTCCCCATTCAAGTAAGGCCACGTGTCAAGACCATATCAAAATTAGGTGGGTGGGCCAAAATGTTCCAAAGTGTTATTTCTATAAAGGGTAGAAAATGTAAAAGGTGTCCGCAGTTCGATTGAAATCTCTCCCACGTGGATGGCTCATATTCAAAGTTTGCAGGGGTAGATTGAATGACTATGATTCAATGCATTTGGTTTCTTTGCAGACTGAAAATGACCGAGGCATCGAGAGACTCAAATATCAGCTTTTTCAAATCGGTTTTCATAATTTTTATAACCGAATGTAACCATTATTGGAATCTATTTAATGGCTTCTCCATGCTATTTGATGAGGCCATAAATTGGCCATAAATTACCATTATTTTGTAAAATAAAGAAATAAAAAGCAGCAGTAGGAGATCCAAACAAGAACCTATTTTAAAAGAAATAAATCAAAAGTAGGAGAGGAGATCCACACAAGAACTTGTTGTAAAAGAAAGAATATCAAAAGCAACAAAAGAAGATCCACACAAGAACTCATTGTAAAGAAAGAAATCAAAAACAACAAAAGGAGATCCATAAGAACGTGTCCTCAATACGGATAAGAATATAAGAAGAGAAAATAATAATGTAATGCATGAGGACATGCATTAGATTAAGTGTGGGGCAATGATGAGGCCATAAATTGACCATAAATTACCATTATTTTGTCCTTCCAAGTTACCTTTGAAAGTGAATATAAATGTAATCTAGGAACTTATAGTTTTCTTAAGATAGAGGATAGGATATATATCTTGTTCATTCTTTAGAAATATTTTGTTATCTATTTTGTTGACTAATCCTATTGATTATTTGGGAAAAGATGCAAATGTCTTGTGTATGTAGGCCATAAAGGAAAGATAATGTTAGTATTGAAAAAGTGGAATTGATCATGAATAGTACATTTAAAATCAAATATGATTTCATATTTATATTCTTCTAAAAAATTATGCGAGTTAAAAAAAAATCATCTCAATCCGAGGTCGCATGCAAAAGTTATAGTTGTTTTAAGTTAGTTCTGGAACTCACAGAGTTAGTTCTGAACTTGCAGAGTTTAGTTCTAGAACTCGCAGATTTAGTTCTAGAACTTGTATCAATTGAATGATAGTTAGTTTCAGAACTTTCAATTCATGGAAAAATTAGATTTAGTTCTGGAACTTGCAGATTTAGTTCCGAACTTGCATAAAAGGAATGACAGCTTTAGTTCCGGAACTTGCATCAATAAAATGATAGTTTTTGAGGGATTATGAAAACTCAAAGATTCCAATGGAAAATATGAGAGATATTTTTGTTCAAAGAATTTTTTTTAACAAAAACCTCAATCAGATTTGCTACAGGTTTTACCAATGAAGAGAGATCTAAATTTTAGTGAGTCACAAGTCAGGAAACGTGTATCGCATTTGAGCACTAAAAGTTCCATAAAAAAATAAAAAAATTCAAATAGAAAATATGAGAGAGGGTTTTGTTCATATCAATGTGTTTAACAAAAACCTCATTCATATTTTCTACAGGTATTACCAATAAAAAGAGATCTAACTTTTAGTGAGTTGTAGTCCGAGGAAAAGTGTATTAGATGAGCACTAAAGGTTCCATAAAAAGAAAAAAAAATCAAATGGAAAATCTGAGAGAGGTTTTTGTTCATAGAAATATTTTTAACAAAAATCTCATTCATATTTGCAACAAGTTTTACCAATAAAGAGAGATCTAACTTTTAGTGAGTTGCATACTCCAAGGAAAAGTGTATCGATTTAGCGCTAAAAGTTCCAAAAAAGAAACAAAAAATATGAGAGAGGTTTTTGTTCATAGAAATGTGTTTATCAAAAATATCATTCATATTTGTAACAGGTTTTACCAATGAAAATAAATCTAACTTTTAGTGAACTCACAAATGCAGAAAAAACGTATTAGACAAGCATCAAAAGTTCCACAATAAAAAACAACAAAGTCAAATAGAAAATCCGAGAAAGGTATTTGGTCAAAATCATATTTTGAGAAAAATCCTCCTTCCAATAATGTAGAATAATAAAATCATTATGATTCTTGTTACCGAAAAGAAAGGAGAAGATTTGGGAGTAAATCTTCATAAAATAAGCAAGATAAGATTTGACTTCAATAATATATCTCTTTCCATATTTTGTGGAGATGGAGATCTTAGTTGTTAGGATTGGAATAAAGATAAGATCATATTGTATTTCCTAAAATAAGGAGTTGGTTGGATGCATGAATTATAAATGCAACCTTCCACACTGAGATATGTAATTTTCTTTCTCCCAAGAAATAAAGATCTGTTCTTTCCTCTCAAATATTCTGTAGTTTTAAAATCGGAAGTATGATTTAAATATTCTTCCAAGAAATGAGTTGGCCACTCATTTCAAGGAAGATGGATTTGTGTATTTATGTTTATGTTTATTTATTTTTCTGTAATTCATTTTGTTGTATTGTTTTTATTTTTGTATTGTGAAAATTCAGTCTGTTGTGAACTGCAGGTGTTTCGTTTAATTATGTTTATTTCCAATTCAAACAATTTCAATTTATGCAAGTGTGTTTAAATTCCTGAAAGTTTGATTTCCTTCATGCAAGTGTGATTTATTTTATGCAAACTTTATTTCTACAAGTGTGCCTTTATTTCTGCAAGTGTGGCTTTCAATTTCTGCAAGTGTGATTTATTTTATGCAAGTTTGGTTTGTGTTTAAAGGAGTTGCTTTCCAATATATTCTTCTCTTAATGCATATATCCATTGAACACTAGCCCTGGATTGACATTATTAATGGCAAGGATTGACGACCCTTATCATTTTGGCGTTGTTGCCGGGGACACGAGTGTTATTGTGAGATTCAGAGTTCTCTAAAAGAATATTCTAGTGATAGTAGAATACCTTTTAATAAATTCTACAACATGAAGTATTTGGTAAGTAGTTTCTTTAGACTTTTATTTCCTACAAGTAGATTAAAATTTCATTTCTGCAATTAAGAATATTAGATTGTAAATATCTCCCCACAAACTAACTCTGTGTGTAAAAAAATGACTGTGATGTTTGATCAAGAAAGTATAATGGTATGAACAAATAATTCAGATATGGAAATGGTAGAATATGATATTGAATCGAAGTAGATCCAGTGGATGAAATATCATATGCTATTCTTGATAACCACTATAATTTCCCTTGATCAACTAACAACTCAAGAATTTTATTACATACACCTTAGTAAAAAACTAGCTTATCTAGTTTGTAATAATGAAGTCGTAGCATTTCTAGCTAACTTCATCCATATTTAGAGATTTCATTAGAGTCAAAATAAAAACTCACTCATAATAAATCCACTCATCCAAATTAATTTTTATCCCATGATAAAATTCAATCCCTGAACCATATCCATTAGAAAAATTTGTTTTCATGTCTTTCAATTTCTTCATTTTTGTATATGCTTGTATAACATTAAGAAGCAATTATTGTGAATATCAAGGAAAAAAATTTTTGCGTACTAACATCTGAGGACTAGATCTATAAGAATTTCCAGAGTTGTTTTTGATACCAACATGTAGATTTTGGAGCACCAACAATATCAACTAAGGAGCATGCAAATTTTGGAGGGACCCACAGATACCTCCACTCTCTCTTTTAACAACTCTCCATCTCTTGAGATCACTAGTCCGAGCTTTGAAGATTACTATGGTGATTCTAATAATGCACAATTCAAGTTGGACTTTGAAGACCTAGAAATTGTCTACACAATTTTTGGAATCTTCTTGGAGTTACCAAGTATGCAAAATTTTTTTATGAGATCTCAGACATTGCTTCCTATTTTACACAAGTTGTACTTTGATGAATATAGTCTGATGATGGATCAAATTTTTCTCTAATCCTTCTCATGCTATCATTTCAGCAAAAAAAGAAATAAAAAATCAAAAAGCTTTGATTGGAAAACCAAACTTACTTTGGCCAATCAATTGAAAAAATATCAAAAAGATTTGATTGAAAACCAGCTTACAATGGCAAATCAAAGGAAAAAAAAATCAAAAATCTTTGATTGGAAAAATAGCTTCTGGCCACCAAAAAGCGAATTTTTTTGATTGGAAAACCAGCTTGCTGGCCAATCAAAGGAAAAAAAGAGGTGAATCTTCTTTAAAATCAACAGTTACCTGGTGGCTTTCTTCTCGGCACTATTTGACCATGTTAACAATAGGATGACAAAGACAACTAGAGGTATGATCAAGTTATTTTATTCTACTATTTTATTTTTAAGCTTTCTTGTAAGTTTTTTTATTACAACTAGATCCAATTTTAAAGATTTTCAAGGAAGGCAATATAAATTCATATCTCCCCTACTTATATGAAAAATATGTGCACCTCTTTGCAATCAAACTTTTGGAGTCTAATTTATGGGTAGTCATAAATAAACAACATGCATGAGGACATGCATGAGCTTAGGTGTGGGAGAGAAGGAGAAGCACGGACTATGCATTAGACACAGCAGAAGGAGATCCACACAAGAACCTGCTGTAAAAGAAAAGAATATCAAAAGCAACAAAAGGAGATCCACACAAGAATCTGCATTGTAAAAGTAAGAAATTAAAAGCAGTAGAAGGAGATCTACACAAGAACTCATTGTAAAAGAAAGAAATCAAAAGCAATAGAAGGAGATCCACACAAGAACCTATTGTAAAATAAAAGAGATCGAAAGTAACAGAAGGAGATCCACACAAGAACCTATTGTAAAATAAAAGAATATCAAAAGTAATAGAAGGAGATCCACACAAGAACCTGATGTAAACATAAAGAATATCAAAAGCAACAGAAGGAGATCCAAACAAGAACCTGTTGTAAAAGAAAGAAATAAAAAGCAGACAGAAGGATATCCACACAAGAACCTGTTTTAAAAGAAAAAAATCAAAAGCAGCAGAAGTAGATCCACACAAGAACCTGTTGTAAAAGAAAGAATATCAAAAGCAACAGAAGAAGATCCACACAAGAACCTGTTGTAAAAGAAAGAAATCAAAAGCAACAAAAGGAGATCCACAAGAACATGTCCTCAATATGGATAAGAATTTAAGAAGAGAAGATAATAATGTAATGCATGAGGACATGCATTAGATTAAGTGTGGGGTAATGATGAGGCCATAAATTACCATTATTTTGTCCTTCCAAGTTACCTTTGAAAGTGAATTTAAATGTAATCTAGGAACTTATAGTTTTCTTAAAATAGAGTATAGGATATATATCTTGTTCATTCTTTAGAAATATTTTGTTATCTATTTTGTTAACTAATCTTATTGATTATATGGGAAAAGATGAAAAGTATTGTGTATGCGAGTCATAAAGGAAAGATAATGCTAATATTGGAAAAAGTGGAATTAATCATGAATAGTACATTTAAAATCAAATATGATTTCATATTCAGATTCCTCTCAAAAACTTATGTGAGTTAAAAAAGGAATCATCTCAATATGAGATCGTATGCAAAAGTTATAGTTGTTTTAAGTTAGTTCTGAACTTACAGTTTAGTTCCAAAACTCGCAGTTTAGTTCCTAACTTGCAGGTTTAGTTCTCAAACTTGCAGATTTAGTTCTATACCTTCTATCAATTGAATGACAATTATTTCTAGAACTTTCAATTCATGGAAAAATTAAATTTAGTTCCAGAACTTACAGATTTATTTCCGGAACTTGCATAAAAGGAATGACAGCTTTAGTTCGGAACTTGCATCAACAGAGTGACAATTTTTTGAGGAATTATGAAAACTCAGAGATTCCAATGGGAAATATGAGAGAGGTTTTTGTTCATAGAAATGTTTTTAACAAAAACCTTATTCAGATTTGCTACAGGTTTTACCAATGAAGAGAGATCTAACTTTTAGTGAGTCATAGCGGACAAGGAAACGTGGATCAAACGAACACTAAAAGTTCCATAAACAGAAAAAAATTCAAATGGAAAATATGAGAGAGGATTTTGTTCATAGAAATGTGTTTAAAAAAAATCATTCTGATTTGCTACAGGTATTACCAATAAAGAGAGATCTAACTTTTAGTGAGCTGCATCGAGGAAAAGTGTATTAGATGAGCACTAAAAGTTCCATAAATAGAAACAAAAATTCAAATGGAAAATATGAGAGAGGTTTTTGTTCATAGAAATGTGTTTAAAAAAATCTCATTCATATTTGCAATAGGTTTTACCAATGAAGAGAAATCTAACTTTTAGTGAGTTGCAGTCCGAGGAAAAGTGTATCAGACGAGTGCTAAAAGTTCCATAAACAGAAATAGAAAAGTCAAATAGAAAATATGAGAGAGGTTTTTGTTCATAGAAATGTGTTTAACAAAAATATCATTCATATTTGTAACAGGTTTTACCAATGAAGATAAATCTAACTTTTAGTGAACTGTAGTCCGAGGAAAAAGCGTATCAGACAAGCGTCAAAAGTTCCACAGTCAAAAATAACAAAGTCAAATGGAAAATCTGAGAAAGGTATTTGGTCAAAATCATATTTTGAGAAAAATACTCCTTCCAATAATGTATAATAATAAAATCATTATGATTCTTGTTACTGAAAAGAAAGGAGAAGATTTGGGAGCAAATCTTCCTAAAATAAGCAAGATAAGATTTGACTTCAATAATATATCTCTCTCCATATTTTGTGGAGATGGAGATCTTAGTTGTTAGGATTGGAATAAAGATAAGATCAGATTGTATTTCCTAAAATAAGGAGTTGGTTGGATGCATGAATTATAAATGCAACCTTCCACACTGAGATATGTAATTTTCTTTCTCCCAAGAAATAAAGATCTATTCTTTCCTCTCAAATATTATGTAGTTTTAAAATCGAAGTATGATTTAAATCCTCTTCCAAGAAATGAGTTAGCCACTCATTTCAAGGAAGATGGATCTGTGTATTTATGTTTATGTTTATTCATTTTTTTGTAATTCATTTTGTTGTATTGTTTTTATTTTTGTATTGTGAAAATTCAGTCTGTTGTGAACTTGCAGGTGTTTCGTTTAATTATGTTTATTTCCAATCAAACAATTTCAATTTATGCAAGTGTGTTTAAATTCCTGCAAGTTTGATTTCCTTCATGCAAGTGTGATTTATTTTATGCAAACTTTATTTCTGCAAGTGTGATTTATTTTATGCAAGTTTGGTTTGTGTTTAAAGGAGTTACTTTCCAAGATCTTCTTCTCTTAATGTATACAACCTTTAGACACCAGCCCTGGATTGACATTATTAATGATGAGGATCGATTGACGCCATCACTATTGTTTGGGTTAGATCCTGGTACTCTATGAAGTAATAGATTCAAAGTAATCAATACAAAAGTTTTCCCCTTTATTCCTCTACTTTTCTTCTTTCCATGTCTAAAACTTGGGAATCACCAATATTTTATGATAAGAAACTTTGTGTTCTTAGTTATATGATTTTTGGAACTTTGTGTCTTTGGAATTATACTGATTATGAAAGTGAATTATTCTATTCTGCATCTCCCTGGTTCAATACGTATAAGGTGATACTCTGCCATCTATATCTCCTGAAGGTATTTTTATGTTCTTCCTTCCTCATCTCCTTAATTCTTCCATCCTTTCATATCGATGATCTTTGGGCATAAAACATTTCAAAGTAACAGGACTCCACGCTTTTAAAGTTGTACATTTGTATATAAGTTTCACGCTTGATTTCAATAAGGGAACCTCTCCCATTAAAGAGGAGGGACTTGTTGTCCCCTAATTGGGGTTTGTTAAATGTATCATTTTAAAAATCTAATAGTTTTGGCGACTCTCTCTGGGATTTCGTTTCAAACGGATCCCTTTCTAAAAAAGAACAACTTCAAGATCATTGTTGGTTTGACGAATCTATGGTATACACATGGGAGGAAAGCTCTCGGGGTTAAGGATTCCCATTTTCAAATTTTGGAATAGCAAAACTTCTCTCTTCCAGCAAGAAGGAACAGAGGGACCCGTTCTACAAGCACACCTCCTACTAAAGATAGAAACTCCAAGGATAGCGTTCCTTAGGAACATCTCAGTCATAATCTTTGTGCTTTGATTCTTGCTGGTGTTTCAGTTCCCCTTCATTCAATTTTTCCAAAGATGGCAGTTCCTTTTCCTTGGGGACAATAGGTTGGGCCTCTTGCTCTTCCTCACCATTGCATGAGTTGCCTAGGGGTAACAGGAAAAGTTTTCCCAAGTTCCGGGGTGATGGGAAGGTTCATCCAGATGAACACATTGCAACCTTCATTGTTGTATGTGGGATTCTTGGGGTTGAACATGAAGATGTCTCTGTCAGGATTTTTGTGGAGACATTGCAGGATAATGTTACTAATTGGTTCTACCATCTTCTTGTTGGGTCTATCACTAATTGGAATACTATGACAACTCAGTTTGAGCAACATGTTTCAAACTTGTTGAAGATGTGCATGCTCTGTTGGCACAAATTTCTCATATCAAGAAGGAGCCATTTGAGCCCATGAGGGAGTTTGTGGATAAATTCAACAAGCTAATTAATAAAATTCCATATAACACTTGTCCAGTGGATCAAATCCAAAAGTGCTTCTTTCTTAATGCCCAATTTCTGAAGTGAGTTATGCACTAAGGAGAGCTAACCTTACAACTTTGGATGTTGATCAACGTTTGGCTATCAGTGTTGAGGATGATTTGATCATGTCTGGTAAACTAAAAGAGAATCCTCCAAATCTAAATCTTCTTCCTCTTCCTCTTCCCCTGGAGCCAATTCTTATCAATGAGTACAGAAGCTCACAAATGATCTCATTGCTCTCAAGAAATAATTGGCTCAGCATACCCCTTACCAGGATGTTCCAAGGAAGAATTTTCAGCCCAGGAACCACCTGCCTACTTCTCAGACTAGATTGGCTATTGAAGGCCCACCCATCAAGGTTCCAATCAATGCCACTTGTGAAGTTGAAGAACCTGATGATGAGGAGTGTAATGAATTATATGAAGAACCAGAAGAGGAAGTTGAAGAACTGGAAGATCTTGGTGGATCACAAGTTCATTTCCTCACCACTGAAGGTATGGATGATGAAGATGAATATGAGGAAAGAGTGGCAGATATGAATAGTGAGTCATATGTTGTTATGACTCGGGAGAAAACAAATAGAAAAGAGAAAGTGGTGCAGCCTACCAAGAAGTCTAAGGAGCTTCCTACAACTATTCCAGTGATTGCAAGAAGAGGAGCTCCCATTCCCACTGCCTCCACACAAAAGGTGAGTAATTCTAATCCTCCTTCTTCTACTTCTATTTCCAAAAATCATTCTCCTTAAGATCCTAAAACTGATAGATCAAGAGTCTCTCAAGTTCCTAGCATTGATGCCCCATCCACCTCTGGATCTTTTGATATTATTGATCACCTCAAAAGGACTAAAATCCAAATTTCAGAGGCAGAGTTTTACCAAACCCATCCAAAATCTTTTGCTAAAATGGTAAACTTTGTAAATTCCAAATCCAAGTCTCATCCATTACTTCTAAAGGTCTTTTTCCCACCCCCTCTTCCTCACCCGATCAGCCTTGTGGTTGCAGAGAACTTCCCTTAATGAGAAAATTGAACCATTTTATGTGACCCTTCTCATAGCTGGCCATAAACTCAGAATCGTGTTATAGAATCGGGAGCATCAGATAATGTAATGCCTGTAAAGGTAGCCCATGCTTTGGGTCTGACCCTAACACGTGCCTTTGGTTCCTGTTATTCCATGGAAAGTAGGAAAGTGCCTCTAGTTGGAAGAATTAAAGATGCACAAGTAGCTTTTGTTGCTTTTCCAGAGAAAAGGGTCTTAGCCACCATTTTGGTAGTTGATATTCCTCCCTCATATGGGATGTTGCTGAGTAGAAATTTCTATAAGGAGGTAGGAGGTGAGATTCAAATGGATTGGTCACATGCTTTGATCCTAGCAATGGAAAAATGAAGAAGATGTTACCTAAGAAATAGACCGAGTACAACATGCAAAATACTCGATGACCCTTGAAAGCACATATACTCTATGAGGATGCAGGGCATGGGAACTACATGATTATGTCATAAGATGAGGCAAGGCTTCCTAAGGGAGTTATTCATGACCCCAATGGAATTTGGACTTTGGAGTTTGATGGAAGCTGCTCTTCAGTTGGTTTTGGGGCTGGAGTAGTGTTGACATCTCTAGAAGGGAACATCCTTTCCCTTTCAAGATCTATTTTGAAAATACAAACAATACAGCTGAATATGACGCGCTCATACTAGGATTGAGTATGGCAAAAGAAATGGGAGTGAAGAATATTTGTGCTCATGGTGATGTAGAGGTTATTGTGAAATAGGTCAGAGATATTTTTAAAGTCAAGAATAGGATATTGAAACATTAATGAAATCTGTTCTAGGATTCCATTGAGTTCTTTGACGCTTTCTCCATTGAAGTTGTGCAAGAGAAAGGAACACTATAGCCGACTCTCTAGCTGTCTCGGGATCTTTGCTGATTCCTCACCCAGATTTATCTCCTGGAGAAGTTTACCATTGAAATGATTCATAGGCCCAATGTATCAGATAATGCAAATAATTGGCAGGTTTTCAACGATGATCAAAATTTGCTCTCTTTCTTGGAGCTTAGTGATAATTTTGACCAGTTGTATTTTGAAGGAAGTGAGACCTTGCTTAGAGAGTGTGTATCTTCTAATGAAGTAGATATCAAGGGAGAGACAGATAAGGATGGTTGAATCAAATTTAAAGGTAGCAAGATTCCTAAAGAGCTGGTGAGTTTGGAAGAGTTGTTTGATAAGCATGATAGGTACATTAAGTCTAAAACTTTCCAAGGATCCCGACAGTCTATTGAATGTGAAAAAGTGAATATTGGGAGTCTTCACAACCTAAGATGGTGAACATTGGGAAATTCTGCACTCCAGAGGAGAAGAAGAAGGCAATAAATCTACTGAAAAGGTATGTTGATGTCCTTGCTTATTCGTATGATGATCTCAAGGCTTTCTAGCCAAAGGATATGCAACAATTTATTTCTTTGAAACCTGGGATCAAACCTGTTCAAGAAGAAACAAAGGCAATATAATCCCAAGGTTGTTGGCACTATTTTCTAGGAGATTTAAAATTTGCTAAAGGAAAAAATCATTTTTCCTATACACCATTCAACGTGGATTGCCAACATTGTCCTTGTCAAGAAGAACAATGGTGAGATTCACATCTGTGTGGATTTCGGGAATTTGAATCAGGATTCTTTGAAGGAAAACTATCCTCTCCCCATGATGGATTAGGTTTTGCAAGCCATTACAGGCTCTGAGATGTTGTCTATGTTGGATGGGTTCTTTGGATATAATTAAGTAGAGGTTAGTAACCCAGATCAACACAAAATTGCTTTCACTACTCCTTGGGGCACCTTTTCTTACAAGAGAATGCCTATTGGTCTTATCAATCTTGGTGCCACCTTTCGTGAGGGAAATGGACTTAGATTTTGACAGTTTGAAGGGAAAGTGTGTGGTTGTGTACCTTGATGACTTGACTATTTTCTCCAAAACAAGGTCAGATCACTTTCAAGATCTTGAATCAGTCCTCCATAAGTGCAGAAAGCATGGAGTCTCTCTCAATCCAAAGAATTATGTCTTTTATTTCATCAAGGCAAGTTCTGGGGCACATTATCTCCAAATAAGGAATCAAGATAGATCCAAAAAGAGTTCAAGCAATCCAGTAGATTCCTCTTCCCACAAGTAAAAAGGGTGTTCACTCTTTCTTTGGTAAGATTAATTTCCTAAGGAGATTCATTCCTGATTTTGCAGAGTTGACTATGAGCATTGCTCACATGATGAAAGGAAAGCAAAAATTTGGTTGGTCTTCTGAGGGTAAGGAGGCATTTGAAGGTATTAAGCAAGCCATTGCTAAGACCCCCATCTTAGCATGTCCTGATTTCAATAAGGACTTTATCATATATTGCTATGCAAATGAATTTACCCTAGTCATTGTCTTGTGCTAACTCAAAAGAATTATGAGGATCATGAGCTTATTATTGCCTTCATGAGCTATGTTCTAAAAGCTCGTGAGTTAAAATATACTATGATGGAGAAACATGCTTTTACAAAGGGTCAAAGGTGTCAAGCAGTTTCATTTTTATATTCTTAATTCACACTCTGTTGTGCTTGTTCTGACACAACCATAAAATCCATTCTTACATAGAAAAAGTTTGAAACTAAGAGAGGAAATTGGGTAGCGAAAGGTCCAGAATACGATCTAGATATCAAGCCAACTAAGCTAGTCCAAGGTAAAGGCTTGTGTGAAATTATTGCCGAAGGAGCTGATGTAATGTTTTCCAAAGAAGCAATTAATGTTCCCGTTGTCCTCTTCCTCGCTCAATAGATGAATGGTTTATAGATATTGCACATTTTCTTACCTATGGAGAGTTTCCATCTCACTTGAGTGCCAAGGAGAATAGGGCTATAAAGCTAATGTCTCGCACAAGATGTGCTATGGGAGAATGCTTTGTTTAAGCGATGCATAGATGGAAGATTCTTGAAGTGTGTGGACAAAGAGCAATAGAAGAAGTTGTTCTCAGCTTTACATGATCAGGCTTGTGGAGGCCACTTCTCTTCTACTTGTCACTTCCCACAAAATCCTTCATGCTAGGTACTATTGGCCTACATTATTCAGAGATGCATCCAAATGGGTAGGCAAGTGCGAAGCTTGTCAGAATTCTCGCATTGGGAGACCTAAGTTGGCTACTTTGCCACTAAAGCCAGTAGTGATTGATGAGCCCTTTCAAAAGTGGGGATTGGATTTCTTTGGAACTCTCAACCCATCCTCCAGTGTTGGGCATACTCACGTGTTAACTACTATAGAATACTTCACAAAGTGGGTAGAGGCCATTCTAGTCAAAAGCACTACTTCGAGGTAATTGTGTAATTTCATTAAGGAGAACATATTGATAAGGTTTGGGGTAATTCAAAAAAATTGTGACTGATAATGCCTCAATTTTTTCTTCTTATGAGATGATGGATTTCTACTACGACTATGGAATTTCCCTTGATCACTCTTCGAATACTTACCCCAAGGAATGGACAAGCATAATCAACAAACAAGAATCGTAATCATCGTTCGAAGCTTGTCAATGACTCTTAGAGGAATTGGCACAAGAAAATCTATAATGCTCTCTAGGTAGATAAAATTACACCCAAAAGAGAAATTGGGATGTCTCCTTTTCAAGTGGTGTATGGTGTTGAAGCTTAGTTATCAGTGACAGTGGAATTACCAGCCTTGCACTTAATGAAGGCTATTGAAGATTCAAGGTTTACCATTTCCTTGGACAAGAGATCATGTATCTCTAGAAGTTGGATGAAGACAGGTTGCAGGTTTTTCATAGAATATCAGCTCATCAAATGAAGGTGAAAGCTTTGATCGATAAGAAATCTAGACCTAAAGATTTTCAATTAGGATACATTGTTCTGTTGTGGGAAAAAAGGTATGAGCCTCGAGGAATCCATGGTAAGTTTTATTCCCTTTGGCTTGGTCCTTTTAAAATCAGGCATTTTGCTAGAGAAAATTTGTTCTATTTGGATTATCTGGATGGTTCTCCTCTCCCACTTCCTTATAGTGGGTAGTATCTAAAGTTGTTCAAGTCCTAGGTGACTAGGCAGTCCTTCTGTATATTGTGTATAGTGTTTTGGTTTTGGTCATTCCTTTGTGTTTTGTTTCTATCTTTCCTTGTTTTGGTTTGTTTCCTTTTTGTGTGTTTTTTCTTCTGTGTTGGTTTTCCTTTGACTTTATTTTCCCAATGGATAAGGCATTGGTCTACTTTCCCTGAGTTTTTCTATGGTTCTTGATCTTGCCTCGTTCCTCTATCAAGTCATCCCTAGAAAGAGCCAATTGTTGTCGTCCTCAAAATTCCTCTCTTTTGAAGTCAAGTTTTGAATTTTTTTGAGTCGGTACCATGGAGTATTGAATTATGTTGAGCTTGGTATTGTCTACGCTTTTCCATTCCGTGGAGAGAAACCTGAAAATCGGGCATAATGATGGAGTTTTTCTCCTTATTTTTATTTCTTCTCACATCGGGAATGATCGGCATATCCTCCTTGTCAATTTTTTTCCCAACATCTATGGGTATTAGGTGGATATCTCCGATTGGATGTAGTATGGTCATGTTTCAAGAAAAACGAAACCTCCATGCATCCAAATGGTGCAACTCCAAGAGCAGTGCCCAAGGGATAGTCCTCAAATAAGCGTGGGATTTCCACGTGTCCTAGGTCCAAAATGAAGACAAAAATCTCAAATCAGCTAAGTATGGAAGGTTCAGTGGATGACGCCACGTGCCTCATTGGTGCAACTTCAAGGGTCAAAGCTAGGAGAAATTCTCAAACTTACACCATGCTTCCATGTGTCCCGAGTCCAAAAAGAGAAAGAGCCAATCGTTTAAATTAACTAAGTATGAGCGGGTCGGTGGAAGCTTCCACTTGCCTCAACGACATAATTTCAGAAGTGAAACCAAAGGGCCAATATCCAAATGAGAACCAGATTGCAATGTGGTCGAGTCAAAGGAGAGATAAAGTCACCTTTAAAAATTCCAAGACCTACAAAAGGAGCCACGCGTCGACTTAGCACAATTTCGGGAGGCATATCCAAAACAAAACTCAAATGAGCATCATCTCTCCATGTGTCTAGAGTCAAATATTAAGCCCACATAGAAAGTCAAATTGGGAAAGCGGGCCGTCAGTGGAGATTTGAGAATTTGAGGCTTTCCCATGACTGTGGTTTGTTAAACGTATCATTTTAAAAACCCAACAATAGGGAGACTATAATAGATGATTTTAAGGGTATAAAAGGAATTGAAAGTGTCATAACATGGACTATACTTCAAGAACCTCTCATAAGTACCACTTCTAACCAATCCAATGTAACCATTTTTGGTTTCCTATAGTCTGATAGGTTCCTTGAGGCAATCACTTTAGGGAAGCTAATACGCCTATAAAAGTAAGTCTAAGTCACCTATTTATAGGACCTGACAATAATATAGCACTTCTAAGAGCACTAATGATGAAATCATTTCCTAAAGCACCCAAATCTATAATAAATTCCTTCAAAGAAGCAAAAAACCTAGGAGTAGCCCACACATAGGTTTGAAACACTCCTAACTAGGTTCAAGATTCAAGCTTCACATTCCAGACCCTCAAAGATAAGCCAAAACAAGATTAAGCACACCAAGTCATTTTTTCTCAATGTCAAGTGATCGGTACCCAAAGTAGTTGTATCCATATAGGTATCATATGCTAGGTGGAGAAATACATGTGGTTTGAACCATCTTTGGAGTAGTGTCAATGTAGGTGGTGTAGGGTACTTCAACCCAAATACAAATTTTTTATAGTGTCACGCACCCACATTTAGGGTTTTAGGGAATGTTGCATCATACAAAGGGTTTCACAAATGAGAGATATCTAGGGTCATAATACAAAGCTCATCATAGGTTTTGTAATCACATAAGAATTTACAGAACACCATTTAATCACAGCTTAAAAACTATACATCATAGGACCGTACCATACCACTCTCTATGACAAGTTGTGTAGTTTTATACCTTCCTAGTTTGTAGCTACAAGTCTATAAACGAATCACCTACAAGTCATTTCTAGTGGGTAAAGTCACTCCACACTATTATATCATATATCCATCTCTATATTATGCTAAGTGTACTTCTAATTTTGTTTTTTGAGAAATCATATATAATCATTATATCTTGTAATTTACTTTAAAGCTATATACATGTATTGATGTTTATTAATTCATATGAATATTTATCTTGTTGCTTACCCTTATACCTTTAAATAAATAACAATAACACAACTTAATATCCCAAAAATCATATTTATTTTTTAGGGTGTAATCATTTGGTGAAACCTCTTATTGATCAAATATGTAGCCATTTGGGCCTATGTTTCCTTGGACTATAAATTATTAAACTATACACCCCTAGGGTAGCATGTTGTTTTTCCGTGCTACTTTTGGTGCAATAATAAGCTTGTTCATACAAATATTGAGTAGATCAATATTTAACTTACTACCCACTAGTGTTGGCTTCCTATGGCTTCCTCTCCTCTTCCAATGCAGGTTATCCATTATACTTATAACAATGGTGATGATGACGTGCCTTTCGATCCCATTGAAATACAAGGTGAGACTTATATAGATATTTATCATGATGAACTTAATAATGTGGATCATGATCAAGTTAAAACATTTTCTCACTTTCGCCATGATCTTCATGTTTAACACCATCATCTTAATCAAATTGTAAAGGTAATCCTTGACTATAACCTTGATTTTGATTAAAAAATCTAATGATGAGTATATTTTTCATGTGCTTTACCCTACATCCTCCAACATGGCTATGTCTACTATTTTTATATATCCATTGTGTGTATATCATCGAGGGAAACTTGTATGCTCCTTTAAAGTGTTACAATGTTTGATCCTATGACCACTACTATTATTACATATCTGTCCTCACCCATGGAGAATCTCATTCCTATTATAATACACAAGCTATTAAGCATCTCATTCATATTTTGTAAGCCCAATATTATAATTATAGAAAGGATCCTCTACCTCTTTTAATGTCATGGAAACTACTTATTTTATTCATAACCCATTGGCACATAAAGTGGCTTTATATCCTTTTGCATTGGTTTTTTAGTCTCTTTAGCTTATTAGCTTCTTATTTATGCTTTCCATGTTACCTCCTTAGATTATGCTTAAAATGATGTACTATTTACTAAATTTTTTCATATAAACCTTAAGGAATACGTGTTACAATAGTTTTATGACCTTCCTATTCATTCATTATGGGATTTTAGCCATTTGGATAATAAATTCCTTGCATTATTTTAATCAATGTCAGGGAAACATTATTCTATGCTCAAATTTCCAAGATATGAACAAGCTCCAATGATCCTGGTATTGACAAGATTATGCTAACTAAAATGAACAATATCCTAATTGAAACTAAGATTAAAGATTTATTCACTCAAAGCCTTCTTTCCAATTTACAAGAATAAATTATCTTTCATAAGTTTTGTTCATTTGATTAAGTATACCACATATTAAAAGAACATGCGGCTAAGATCCTAACAATGAAATATATTATTTATGTTTCTAATGCTCATAATACTTATGATGCTAAATTCCAAGGAAAACCTAATTTCAAAGTAAAATATAATGATAACAAGACAAATGCTAAAGTTAGTGTCAATTTTATATCTCAACATACAAAACTTAAATTATTAGCCACTCCTTAGAGGAAATTTACATGATTTCCTTTTTCACCCTAAGCATCCTTCAAAAGTTACTAGAGTGCAACCTTGTATATCTCCTTATACCCTTAGAGGTTGATACAAGAAAACCCCAAGGTAAGTCTTTTACTTCTAATACTTATTGAGATTATCATATATGTGTTGGTAATTCTATTAATTGTTGCATCAAGTTTTGTCACATCATCTAAGATCTTATTGATACAAATGTTATGGAATTTACTCACCTCATGAACAATGTAATTCTACATAGCCCAAATTGCACGTGCTATATTGTCGAAAATGGTATAAAATGGTCCCCAATGATGATTCATGTCTTTTCCAAAGGTTTTGAGCTCCTAAACCTCCTTGCAACTTATATTTGTAGCCTAGTTTGCCTTAGCCATTTCTTTCTTTTCTGCAGCTTCCCGCTATGTTTTCCCATTATTTTGGCTTTTAGTTACAAAACCCTCGCCCTACCCGGTGGTGGTCCTATAACTATTGCCCAAACAGGAGGTGTTCTGTGTAATTTTTCCGAATCTTCCAACATCAATTAAGATGCATGTTGCCCCACTCAAGTTCACTTTTAGCACACGTTTGTGAACCGTTTTATCTGATTTCAAGCTTGAATGCCTTATGATATTCTCTTCTTCACTTGTAATTTGTAATTGATCATGATTGATTGTTCAAACTGCCCCTTCATTGTTGATGTGGCACCCCATGGCTACTAAGTGTGATTGTGCACAACCCAACCAACCTTCTATAAATTCATCGCTTGTTCTCAAGCAAATGGCCGAGATCATTTTATGTATTCTTGTATTGCTAATCTGCCACATTATTGCTAGAAATTACAAAACCAAGCTCTGTTCACTTCTGTTATCTCGATTCCACTTGCATTGCTACCAGATTGCCATCAAGTTGTCATTGCTCCAACACCTTCTCACTGTTGTTTCTACTGCATTCCCAATCCCTTGGACTCACATGAACACAAGAGATTGAAAAGAAAAGCTGAGGGGACAAAGCATAAAACAACTATATTTGCCATCGCTTTATATATTTCCGTGTTGGGGTTGATGTTAGTTTTATTCATTTCTCCATATTATTGTTTCGAATTGTTCGCATACATATATATGAAATAAAGTAGAAGAAGTTGATTCCTTTATTTCAAATAGTTAAAGTCAATTTCAAAGAAGCTTTATATTATCTCGTGATTTCCCTTAGATCCTCACATATCCTATCCGAGAGGTTATAGGGGAAGAAAATCTTCTGAAGCTTTCAATCTTCCCATGTATCCGAGATAGGAGAGGATTTAACAAATCCACAATTACTTATTGGAAAAAGGCTTTGTTTAGTTAAATTAGATTAAATACACTATCACACAAGAAATTAACTACATCTAGTTAGTTTGTCTGTTTAGGATTGTTAATTAGATTGGAAGCTTTTCATTTATTTATTTCTTCTAAATTCCGAAAAAGCACAAAAACAATTTATTTTATTAGAGTAGTTGCTTTGTGTTATTTATTTCATTTATATCATGAAATAACCAAAAACATAGAGTAGTTTTAATTCAATTAGATTAGTTGCTATTTGAGTAATTAAGTTAGATATTTGTAATGCATGACCATCAACGGTCCTCAACAAGAACACACATACGAAAGTGATCTGTAGGTACCACAATTGAATGGTCCCGAGTTAATCACGAACATAGATATGGTATTGCATCTTCTTTTCCTTAGAACACCACATAATACGCTAAGAAAATTAAACAATTAAATGTTTTAAAAATCAATGTTGATAAGGCTTACGATTACTTGGAATGCCCCTAGAAATAGAGTCTAGATCTTACGCATGACCATACAAGGACCACGACCAAAGAGAATTTATGGTTGTGATCCAACGGTCCCCCAACCGAATGGGACTGAAGGCCAATTATACATAGACACCAGATTATGAGCATTGGTCTTTATAACATCTCCACTTCCACCCAACATCATTAGGTAACTAAATGTCCTAAATGAAGAATCTCATGAGTCCTCATGTTTTTGACCAAACTTGTCAATCGCCCATAGAGCTAACGGAACCACGCCTCTCTTGCTTATTCCTTGACCTTGTCTGGAAATCATTACAAGGCTCTGTTGGTTTTCCATGCATCCCACAACCACTAGAAGGAATTTCCGTAGAGTTTGATTTTGATTGGAGTCTTCGTGTCGCTATTATTTCCGACCCATCCATCGAGACCAGCCATTCGGAAGGGCATTTGTTGCCCTTGACGAGAAGATCCCAATATTGCACATTGAGGACATTGTTTTTCCTCGATAGCTTTTTTACCCCTTTCATGTATTTTCATCCATTTTCTCCATATACCATATATTTTCTACATTCATCCATCCATACATTTACACATCTACTATCTCAAGCATGACCTCAAGAGGTCGAGTGCGATCAAGGTCATGTGTCGAATTTTTTTTGTACAAATTTGTGAACACAACGTGAAGAGCTAGTCTATTTTCATTTCCATTTCTTTCATCCATATTATCTATCTCCCATTATTCTACGGGTATTTATATACCCCCTGAATATGTCAGGATAGGAACACAACTAACCCATTTTGGGTTTGGAAGCGTATTACTATCAAATGGGTAGGAAACAATCACCCTCACTATTTGGGTGGGTAGGCAACTATTTGAATCATCTGCATGTGTCTCAAACTCCTCCTCAAGGGACAAATAATTTCTCCTCATTTAGGATTGAGGACATTGATCAAATTATACACACAAAATGACCTGAACTCTCAAGTTCTAACAATATGACATTTACCAGAGAGTCAGGCTCGTCTCCTCAGGTTTTTTTAGACCGCAAATCGATGTAGTCCGATATGCTCCCATTATTAGATGAGGAGTATCTCGCATGTTTCTCTCAAATAAAACAATGCTTCAAAAATATGGACAAATATTTTGATAGGATGCAAAGTATATTTTTATGTCCTACTTTAGAATAACACCTCTAACCCACCTACAACGAAAAATATTCCTAATGAGGGGTGGCCGAAACATGAACAATTTATAGTAGGATATTACACTCCTTTGCAACATAAAAAGGTTCAATAATGTGTGCGAAAACAAAACATGTTACCATTATCGGTGAGGTTATCTCAACATTAGTGGACAGGGTCGAGAATTGAACTTACCCGGGATACTCATGCTTCATCTCCTTCAGGGCAAGGAAAGGTTCTCCATCATCTATAAATTTTTTGCCAATCACCAACTATGCCAAATCCTTCTATATGCCTCACAAGGTCGGGTTCCTTGGATATGCCTCCCCAAACCTTGTACATATACCCCCCAACAGCACCAATTGGAAGTTCATTCTCAAACGCCATGCCAAATGGTAATGCAATGTTCCCGGCTTTGTGCCTTCAACTCCGTACTGAAAAATGCCTCTACGTACTGCACATTTATTCCAAATCACCACAGGGGGACATGTTCTTTTTTCTAGTTCGTATGCATAGCCACAAGGATGCCTTATGCCCCCACAAATGTTTACGGTGCACCATATCACCTTATTATCATGCCTACTCCACCTCCCCATCAGGGGTCGTTAATGGAAGAGTCCTACGCATTGGTAACTTACGTTGATTATCTCAAGGAGCCCTTGGAATTTACCATATGAAGCATGATGATTCCATGACCTCTTCCTGAATTACCAAATTTTAAGGGGAGGGGGATCCTAATGCACATATCAAGGAATATGTAATGCTTCTTTGAGAGTTGATCCCATGGGATGCAGTTGTAGTGAAAATCTTCCTAATACTCTTGAAGGCATCACTCTCGAATGGTATTATAGGATACCTGAATCCTCAATTCATTATTTTAAACAACTTGTGTCTAAATTCATCAAATCTTTCAACATGAATAAGTTACTGAGAACAAGAATCAGGAATTCCTACATATAAAGCAAGATCACAATGAGTATGCTACACATTTCATCCAAAGATGGTGGAAGGTCCTCTACTCTTTTGCAAGCACTCCCAACATGGATTAGATAGAGCTATGTGATCTATTCCTTCACTCTCTTAATTGAGAAAAAAAGAAGAAGTCTAGAAGTTCCCACTAAGGAGCTATGAAGAGGTACTAGAAGGTGCTCTTCATATAGATCAAGCAACAATAGATAGTGGTCGAAATACCTACGGTTCAAATGAGAGATTGATCACTCCCAATCAGGGTAATTCAAGTTACCCCAACAACGCAAACAACAACCAAGGACCTAAGGTCCTCAACAAAAACCGTGGTGTTACAACTAATGATGTTATTGACCAAGAAAAGAAACCAAATGTTGTTAACATGCCAAGCGTAAATAATGCTAACAACAACACCAACGGTGACAATCGAGAGAGTAGAAAATTCACTCCTACGATCAACGTAGTGGATTTCAACCATACTCCACCCCAAAAAAACAAAAATTTTAGGCTCAAGGACCTAATGATTACCCAAGCGGTACTGTTGTTGTTGCAGACTCACAAAGCTCCCTGATGCAGAGCGATTAGGCTTCTAGGTTGATCACTCTAGCATCCAAAGCAGATTGCACAACATGGAAACCTCTCTCTAAGTGTGGGACTTGTGAAACCGAGAGAGGAATCTCCGATTAGAGAGTCGGTTCCTCAAAACTCCTCCGATTAGATCTAAATTTACACAACTACAGAGGTTCGAGATCCTAATCCTACTCTAAATGCAACAAGACAGGGATATAAATGCAAAAATGAAACTAACTAAAGGTGGTGATGCACCAAAAGGAGTGGTGAAACATTTTTGTCAAGAAAATAGACACAAACCAGAGATTGCAACATAAAACATACACAGGCTGATAAGATATAATTTAGGATATGAAATGAAGCAAATAATACAAACAGAGGACTGAAACTCATTCACAAAGCTTGCATTATTATTTCCAATGTCAAAACACTGCATTACAACCTCAGAGAGGTAAAAACTATTACAGTCTTTGAAGATGTCCGATTCTTCAAAAAATCACTTCTTTGGAGGTGAAAGAAGAAGTTGTTATGCCCAAAAGATGTTCCCCCTTTAGAAATGAGCCAAAACTAGCTTTTACATTACATGGGTCGAGCCCAGGAGAGAGAAAACATACAAAACGTGGGAGCCCATTCCTCATTGACTGCAAATGCATTAAATTGACATGGGGACCTTACAAACCCATACCCTGTCATTTTTGACCGAATTGCAGGAGAATGCGACCCATTCTGCGTTAAATTTGGTCGCTGAAATGTCACTTCTGGCCATGAACACGCGTCAGATCTATTTCTTAACTTTCTCTCTCTAGAATACACCAAAATTCAATATTGACCCTAGAATCATGTAGAGAATCTTATAAGCTTTCCAATGATATAAAGAACGTGCAAATCTGAGCTCTGGATCAAAAGATATGGTGATATGAAGATTTAGGGCACAAAACAGGCAAAAATGAGTTTTGAAAACTTTTCCGCGCTCTGCCACCTGGATGACACGTGTCAAGCACTGATTGGATGCGTAATTCTCTCTCCTTCACTTACCCACGGGTTTTCCTTGAGAATTTTGACTTTTGACGATTTTGGAACATTTTTCACTTTTCCTCCGCGCCCCCGCCACTTGGGACACGTGGCATGCATTGATTGGAGGACAGGGCGCGGGGTCTTCCTTTACTTTTAGATTTTTGGCCGAAACTTGGCCAAATTTTCCAAATCCTCCCCAAGCTCTGCACTTCCCTATTCCATTGACACGTGTCCTCTTTTGATTGGCTTGGGCTGACCCTTCAAACCTCGTCCTTTGAACTTTTGGACGTTTCCCCTTGTGACACGTGTCATGCTGCGATTCGTCCCACGGCCTCGCCGCTGGCCCGTCCCACTTGCATCCATTTGTCCCGGATGTCCCAAACTGTCTGGGATGAAAACTTCCGATCCACCCGATTCAGATTCTCTGTCCCTCTTTGAAGCGAAGACACATGGCATCATTTGATTGGCTCTCGGCTCCTTTGGCTCCCCGCGTCCACCGCGTATTCCAGCCCGACCGTCCCAAAGGCGAAAGTTCCTTGTTTCACCCGATCCAGCGGTTTGCATCATTTGCGTCCCCATGTCCCCGCTGTCCCAGACTGCCCGTTCAAGTGAGTTAGTCAATTTTCCTTTGACCTTCTGGGCCGGTTCGCCTTTCCGCGTCCCCGCGCGTCCTCACGGCCCGATGTTCCTTTTCTCTGCGGACCGCCCGGCGGCATTTCGCCGCCGATTCGCACCCCGATGTCCCAAATGTCCCAAGGGCCACCTGACTAGGACTTAGCCATTTTTCATGATTTTTCCTGCCCAAGCTTGTTTTTGCAGCTTTTTCACCCTTTCTCAGAACTTGCTCTTTTCTTCTTGGACAAGGGAATTAAAAAAATCTGAGGGGACCCTAGAAACATGATTTTTTGCCCTGAATCAATCTATTTTCTTGGGGCTTGAGTATTCAATGCATGTTATCAATTTTACCCTGAGGGGTGAATTTGGATAACAATTTGGTGACTCAAATGGGTTACCTACCTGCTAGGTAGAAGGTACTAGTAGCTTGAAGTAGTCCATTGGGCATGGAGTTATCAAATATTCAGTTTAGAACCCCAACTGACTTAGAATGTGCAAGGAGGAAGATGGAATATCACCTGATGGAAGAAAGGACTACAAAACATCTCCATGGACAGCAAGCTATGCCAAAGCACTTAGGGAAAACAAAACTAACCTACAACAAAACAATGTGCACAAGCACTTGGAGGAATGAAATCTAATCTAATATTTACAAAGTAGTGAACTTCCCTCTAGAAGCAACGCTTGAGATAGATTCCATTGACTAGAATCTATAGTTCTTCACCATCTAATGAGGCCAATTGGAAAGCATTGCTGTTCTTGCACTTCGTGACCATGTATGGGCCACTCCAAATGGCATCAAATTTTGAATGCCTTCCCGGTTTTGCTCTATCCACATCCCATTTCAACACTAGATCTCCAACTTGAAAAGATCTATCCTTGGCCTTCCTATCAAAGGTCTTCTTGATCAAAGCTTGATCCTTTTCCATTACTTGGGATGCCTGATTTCTGATCTCTTGCAGCTCCATCAACTCTACATACCTCACCTCCATGGGCTCAAATTCAAGCAACTCCAGATGCTTCATGAGTTCCAATGTTGGCAACTCCAAGTGACATGGGCAAGATTGCCTCTCTTCCATAGACAAGCTCTGAATGGAGAGTTACCTGTGGATCTTTTGGGAGTTATCCTATCACCGATAAGGTTGATTTCGAGCTTAGTATGCCAAGACCTCGATTCTCGTCAAGAGTCCTCCTAATGATCCTTAACAAGTTCTTGTTTGTAGACTCACTGGCCATTACCTTGAGGGTAATAGTTTGATGAAGTGCTTAGGTAAATACCGTTCTTGATAGCCCACTCGCTACCTTAGATCCAATGAATGCCAATGCATTATCGAGAGATTATTGTAGTAGGTACACAAAATCTGTTGTTATCCCCTCATAAAAGTCTAAGATGCTAGACTCATTTACCTCTTTGAGTGCTACGCTTCATCATCCATTTAGTGAAGTAGTATGTGGTTGTCAAAATCCATTTGTACCCTTGGCTTGAATTGGGATTGATGACTCCAATGAAGTCCAAACCCCATTGTATGAATGGCTGGTCAACCGAGATTGGATGTAATGGAAGGGCAGCGAGTCTCTCTTTCCTTGTGAAGAATGCACAATTCTTACGCCTCTTGATCCATGCATAGCAATCACTGAAGATTTTAGGCCAATAATAGCCAGCCTTCATGATTTTTAGAGTCACACTCTTGGTGCAAAATGACCACCAGTGGTCCACCATGAAATTCTTCCAACACCCTTTGAATCTAATTTGTGCTAATGCACCTCAAAGAAAGACTCCATTCACATCTTTTTGAATAAAACTCCGTCAACAATGGCATACGGGACAGCCTGCAATTTGAAGTGTCTCCTTTGGGTCTTGTTCATCTCCGAGGGCATAGGCCATGCCTAGAAGTGTATAATGTCCTTGGGTCCAAAGCAAGGAGTAGGGGCAGCATTGTCTTTTTCTTGATTGCCACTTGGCTCATGGCTGTCCTAGACTATCAAAACAGCCTCTTCTTCATTGCATACTTCTTTTTGCTTCCCCAAAACCAGCTGCTCACACAATCCTTTCCCTCTTACCAACTTGGTGATCTTGATCTCAATGTCATACTCTATGACACGGGTGATCCAACTCCGCCCTTTTCTCATTCAAATCCTTGTTGAGGAGGAAGTCCTTAACCCCAGCATGTGAGACCAACAACTGGACCTTGTTGTTTGAGACTAAATGCTTGAATTTCTTCAAGCTTCTGATTACTGCAAGCACATGCTTCTCAATAAAAGAGTATCTCACCTCATAGTCATCTAGGCTCTCAAGTCAAGAAGGCAATTGGCTGCTCATCATTATCCTTGTTCTGTTGTACCAAAATGGCAGAGATAGTGTCATTACCTCCAAATGCATAGAGGATGAAATCCTTGGAGAAGTCCGGGTTGATGAGAGTTGGTGCTTGAGAGATGGCTTCTTTGATTGCTTCAAAACTCTCCTTGCCTTCTGCTGTCCACTTGAAAGCCATGCTCTTCTTTAACATTTTGGTGATGGGCTTGACAAGGGCTGCAAAATCTGGGACAAACCTCCGAACAAAGTTTATCCTCCCCAAGAAACTCTGAAGGGATTTCTTGTGGCTTGGCAATGGTAGTGCTCTTATGGCTTCAACCCTCTCTGGATCAATTGCTAATCCTTCCTTGAGACAATATGGCCAAGGAGCTTTCCTTCATGTGTAAGAAAGATGCACTTCTTAGGATTCAAAGACACTCCGAACCTTCTACACCTCTGAAACACTTGCCTGAGGTGAAAGAGATGGTCTGCTACATTCTTTGAGAAGATAGTGATATCATCTAGGTATACTAGCACTATCTTGTTGATCAAGCCTTTGAACGCCATATCCATAGCTCACTGGAATGTTGCTCCGGCATTCGACAGTCCAAATGGCATCTTCTTGTAAGCATATGTGCCCCATTTTGTAGTGAAGGCCATCTTGAATTGATCTTCTTCCTTCACCATTATCTGATTATAGCTTGAATAGCCATCAAGCAATGAGAACCTTTATGAACTAGCTACAACCTGCAAGATTTGCTCCATGGAAGGGAGTGGGTAATGGTCCTTGAGAGAGGCTCTATTCAAGTCTCTGAAGTCAACACACAGTCTGATCTCTCCACTCTTCTTTCTGACTGGAACTAAGTTGGAAACCCAACTAGAATGCTTGATTGGGAATATGATCCTCGACTTAATCAGCTTGTCCAATTCTTTCCTCATGAGAGGCTCAATATGGGGATTCACCGGCCTTTGCTTTTGCCTGACAAGCTTAGTATTTGGATCCAATTCGATGGTATGCTGAGCTAAGTTGGGATTGAAACCTTTCAAGTCTTCATAGCTCCAAGAAAACACGTCAGGGAATTCTTGACACAGTTGTATGAACTCATACCTTTCTTGTTCAGTTGTCATCCTTCCAATTTGCAATGGTTTGCTCTCTTCTACCAAGATGGATACCGAATCCCCTTTCTTGACATGAATGTTTGCTTTCTCCTTTCTAAACTCAACATCAAGGGGTTAAAATGGACTTCAAAGTGATAAGTCCTTTTGCTACCACTTGTTAGTTCTCACTGCACTTACTGGTCACCATCTTTGCTCAGCTGCCGCACTTGTCTTGATTCCTGGCGGAGAACTCAGCTTCTTCTTGTAGGAAATTAACAATTTGTTGATCATTCTCGAAGACTTGCCAACTTGTATTGTTATCCGGAACAGCTGGTCTCACAACCAATTTGATATGAGGCTGAGATTTCTCACTTTTGATACTTTCCACAACATCAAACGCAGCCCCAATTGCTGCTAGCCTGTCAGCAGCTTCATTCTTTTTTCTTGGGATGGACTTGATGCTAAAAGCTTCAAAATCTTCAATAAGATCCCATACCCGATTCTTGTAGTTCTTCAATAGATCATTTTGGCAGCATTTTTCCTTTGACTTGGTTTACGATCAGCTCACTATCACCAAATACTTGTAAATTCGTGATGCCTTTCTTCTTTTCCCAGTGCAGTCCATGAATTAAGGCTTCATACTCAGCTGTATTGTTTGAACAAGAAAACTGAAAATGGAAGGCTGAGTAATACTTTATACCTTGTGGTGAAATGAGCATAGCCCCTCCTCCTGCACCTTGTCTACTCCTTGACCCATCAAAGAACAATTGCCATACTTCATTCTCATCCTTGTGGTCTGGCTTGGTGATGCTAGGAATAGGTTGATTTTCTTCATGTATGCAATAGACCCCTAGCTCAGATTCTTCCACTTCTTGATAAGGATCAAATGCATGTATCTTTTTTGCCCATTCATCAAGAGTTAGATCCGGGATGCTTCCAACCTTAGTGTCAGCTTCATCAGTGCTTGGGTGATCTTCTTGATCAAATGCTGAGCAATTGGCATTAATATGACTTGGAGTGTAAGGCTCAATATGGAAGTTTGCAATAGGTTCTGACCTGATTGTAGCCTTAGTTCCATACCTCATTCTGAACAGCATGTGTGACCAATCAGCGACAAATATCCCCCAATCTTGGTCAGTGAAGTCCTCGACAAGCAAAGGGCAAAGAGTGGTGGGAGGTCTATGACTCGATACATCTTGTAAAACAACAACATTTGGACATGCATGCAAGGTAAGACTCAAATTTCTAATCACTCCAACTGTTACTACGCTGTCCCATCCAGCCGCACACTACCGCTTTGGATGTTGTTTCATACTTTGGATTCCTAACTGATCAACTATTTGTTTAGGCATTACTGAGCTACTTTCCCCGGAGTCTATCATGCAATTATGTACTAGCTGACTTCCAATGATCAATGAAACATAGAAAGGAGGGGGCTTCAACATCTTACCTTGTTGTCCTCCATGATTTCCCTCAGGCTGGGCAGCATTTGTAAGCACTTTGTCTTGCATTTGAACTTGCTGATTCGAGGTTGTCCAGTCCTTCATGGCAGCTTGTAGCAAATCTCTTTGGCCTGGGATAGATAGGGATTCCCACATTGATATGTTGACGTTTGTCTTCTTCATCTGATCAATGATACTGAATGGTGATGAAGTATCCCTTTACTGTCCCTTGGTTTGCACATTCACTCCTTGCATGTGGGTAGCAAATAACAAGCATTTGAGTGGGCCTAGGGGCTGTTCCCGGCTGCCCTTGTGCATTTGAAATCGGACTTTGCTTGCCAACCATTTGCGGAGTCATGGAAGGTTGTGGATTGGTTGGGGCTAATGGTCGTTCTTCACCCAAATTCCTCCTTTTTGATCTTGTGTTGGCTACAACACCTTGAGAAACTACCTGATTCATGCCATAGAAATCCTCTGCTTGCCAATTTACCAATGTGGTGTCATTTGGGGCTGATTGTTGTTGGAATGTTTCTTGTTGTTGAATGTTTCCTTGATCGCCTCACCCTCCACACCAAAGAGTTGTCACCATTAGTGCTTGATTCAAATCACCATTGAAGCACATGGATTGGTTATGAGGCTCATTGCATGGAAAACACCAATCATACTCCTAAGCAATGTTGTTTTGTGTTGGCACCAATGCCTTAGAGGCAGATATGGCATTTGGATTATATGGCTGAAATGGTCTATCGGCAGGAGGCCTTGTTTGATTCATATTTACAGCCTGGATTAGGGGTCTTTGTGGTTGGTAAGGCTGCCTACTAGGCTGAGCTTGGGGTTGATAAGAAGGTCTCCGTAACCTTGGGCTTGCGCCTCTTGAGAGTAACCATCTCATTGCCTAGGTTTTGCAATTGCTTCATAACCTATCGAAGCTCATTTGGGGCACTCGGAGATGAAGTGGAAGCTTCATTTGAACTCTAATTTCTAGGAGTGGGAGAAGGAGCCAAACTAGGTGATTGATTGGTGTTTGGGCTCTCTAAACTTGGAAACAATGGCATGGGAGGTCTAGGTGCAAGTTTGCCGGCTTGATTAAACAATTTTCAGCCCTAATGGCAATGCTATAAGCCATAGGGATAGTTATGCCTCCCATGGACTGAATCAACATAGAAATATCGAATTTAGAGCTTTGAGATAGTAGAGAAAAGCACCTTCTCGCTATTGGCCTCGATTGCTACTAAAATTCTCTCCCATGTCTTTTGAAATCAAGTTGAAATCGGTCAACCGCTCATTGGGAGCTCTCTTGATGGTTGTCACTGCTCCAAAAGAGACAAGTTGTCTCCCTTCTCTCCAAATTGCTCATGAAGTGCAATACACAAATGATTCCAAGCTTTGTGATAGAACCAGCTCCAAGGCTTCTAAACCATTGCAATGCTTTACCCTTGAACGAAGATGCCAAGAACTTGATGTACCACTTGCATTTCATTGATTTCATGAATCGCACAAAGGTTAGCAATATCTTTAACATGATCACCTGAGTAGTCTGATTTTCTCCAATGAAGTAGGGAATGTTCTTTAAGGCTGCAATAGGAACCGAATGTTGTGCATTGAGGGCAAGTGGGCTGCTGCCTGTGAAGTTGACGTAGGGATTGTTTTTAGCCATTCTGATTGGGCTTAAAACCCTTGTTGACTGAATGAAAGGCCTACCAGTGGAGGAGTTGAGAGAGTTCTGTTTGGTGGATATGGAGACCTTTGATCCTTCTTCCTCTTTGCATCCTTCTTGGAGATAATTGCAGCTATTCAAACAACACTTCTTCTTCTCCAACTCTTGACCTTGTGGTGATTCTTCTCATAAGTTTCCCGTGCCTGCACCGCCGAAACCAGCTTGATTCTTCCCCTCGGAGTCACCGGATATGCAAATAATAGCTCTTTTTAAGCAAGAAAATTGCAGCAGATGCACATCAACTTTGTTGCAATAAAAATGAGACCTCTGGGTCCCACCGGCATGCCAAAACTATTGTTGCACTCACAAAGACCCCTAAATGCGATCAAGCTTCTAGGTTGATCACTCTAGCATCCAAAGGTGATTGCACAACATGGAAACCTCTCTCCAAGTGTGGGACTTGTGAAACCGAGAGAGGAATCTCCAGATTAGAGGTCGGTTCCTTAAAAATACTCGATTAGATCTAAATTTTCACAACTACATAGGTTCGATCCCAATCCTACTCTAAATGCAAGGAGACAGGGATAGAAATGCAAAAATGAAACTAACTAAAGGTGGTGATGCACCAAAAGGAGTGGTGAAACATTTTTGTCAAGGAAATAGACACAAACTAGAGATTGCAACATAAAACATACACAAGTGATAAGATATAATTTAGGATTTGAAATGAATCAAATAATACAAACAGAGGATCAAACTCATTCACAAAGCTTGCATTATTATTTCCAATGTGAAAACATTGCATTACAACCTCGTAGAGGTAAAAACTATTACTTTTCAAGAGGTCTCGATTCTTCAAACAATCACTTGCCGGAGGTGAAAGAAGAAGTCGCTATGCCCAAAAGATGTTCCCCTTTAGAAATGAGCCAAAATCAAGCTTTTTACATCGCATGGGTCGAGCCCAGAGAGAGAAAAACGTACAAAAACGTGGGAGCCCATTCCTCATTGACTCAAATGCATAAATCAGCATGGGGACCTTACAAACCCATACCCTATCATTTTTGACCGAATTGCAGGAGAATGCGACCCATTCTGCGTTAAATTTGGTCGCTGAAATGTCACTTCTGGCCATGAACATGCGTCAGAGCTGTTTCTTAACTTTCTCTCTCCATACTACACCAAAATTCAATATTGACCCCGAATCATGTAGAGAATCTTATAATCTTTCCAATGATATAAATAACGTGCAAATCCGACGTCTGGATCGAAAGATATGGTGATCTAAAGATTTAGGGCACAAAACAGGCAAAAATGAGTTTTGAAATTTTTTCCCGCGCTCTGCCACCTGGATGACACGTGTCAAGCACTAATTGGATGTGTAATTCTCTCTCCTTCGCTTACCCATGGGTTTTCCTTGAGATTTTTGACTTTTGATGATTTTGGAACATTTTTCACTTTTCCTCCGCGCCCCCACCACTTGGGACACATGGCATGCATTGATTGGAGGACAGGGGCACGGGGTCTTCCTTTACTTTTAGCTTTTTGGCCGAAACTTGGCCAAATTTTCCAAATCCTCCCAAGCTCCATGCTTCCCTATTCCATTGGACACATGTCCTCTTTTGATTGGCTCGGGCTGACCCTTCAAACCTCGCCCTTTGAACTTTTGGACGTTTCCCCTTGTGACACGTGTCATGCTGCGATTCATCCACGGCTCGCCGCTTTTCACGTCCATCGAATCCATTTGTCCCGGATGTCCCAAATCGTCTGGGATGAAAACTTCGATCCGCTTGATTCAAAGCCTTCTCTGTCCCTCTTTGAAGCGAAGACACGTGGCGTCATTTGATTGGCTCTCGGCTCCTTTGGCTCCCCGTGTCCACCGCGTACTTTTGGCCCGACTATCCCAAAGGCGAAAGTTCCTTGTTTCACCCGATCCGGTGGTTCGTGTCCTTCGCGCCCCCATGTCCCTGGATGTCCTGATCATGCTCCATTCAAATAGCTTAGTCGATTTTCCTTTGACCTTCGGCCGGTTCGCCTTTTCCGCCCCGCACGTCCTCACGCCCCGGATGTTCCTTTTGCTCGCTCTGCGGATCGCCTCGCGGCCTTTCGCCGATTTGCGCCCGATGTCCCAAATGTCCCAAGGGCCGCTTGGACTAGGACTTAGCCATTTTTCATGATTTTTCCTAGCCCAAGCTTGTTTTTGCAGCTTTTTCACCCTTTCTCAGAACTTGCTCTTTTCTTCTTGGACAGGGGAGTTAAAAAAATCTGAGGGGACCCTAGAAACATGATTTTTTTCCCTGAATCAATCTATTTTCCTGGGGCTTGAGTATTCAATGCATGTTATCAATTTTACCCCGAGGGGTGAATTTGGATAACAGTACCAAAACCAATATCAAAATCAATGACAACAAGCCTCGAACTTTAATTATAATAACCAACAGTTGAACAATAACAATCGGAACTTTGGGCCACAACAAAACACAAACCAAAGACCTCGGGATTATGATCCTAACCTATATTGTGGTTTCCATAGGGTTTGAGGGCATGATGCTAGAACATGCCGTGACTATAACAAATTTCTACAACGTTTTCTAGAGGACCAAAGACAACTCTTTGTTGATATGTTTTTGGTAAATCCTACAATTCCAACTCGTAATAGTTGCATGGGGCCGATCCCCCTCAAAACACACTACTTAGGATCTTTAGTGATGCTCTTCTCACATGACCCAAATATGGTAAGTTAGACCCCAACTATTCAAACAAGGGTATCCCAGTGGGAAAAAATGATCATAAAGCTTCAAATTCATCAAACCCATTGGTGACACCCCCTTTGGATGGTCACCAAAATATTAAAATCATGGGAATCATAGAATTATAAACTGAACCCCAAATAAACACTGCCACAAGAACTTGAGATTACTCTTCATAGCCCATTCCTATTTACTCATCTATGTCAGATGACACTCCAATACCTTTGAGGCCGGTAGGGGAATATGATCTAATTAATTATTTGACCAAGACATTTTATCACATATATTTCTTATAATTGTTGAAGAATTCTCCCGCTCATTGATCTGCTTTTATTGGAAGCGCTGGGTCTTTATCACTTGATCAATGTTACCCTCCATCAAAGGTGTAAATTAAGCACAGACTTTGATGCCATCCCCCCTGGGAAACTAGAAAGAGATGTTGGATTTGTATTCGACATCAATAAGATTCCCACAGATGCTAAGATAACACGTAGAGGTGATCTCGAATCAGTATTTATAGGTTTAGATCTACAATAACTTAAGCACACAATGATCGATAATGGGGCAATGATTAACATTTACCGTTCTCATTTTTCCAGAAGTTAGGCTATGGAGAAACAAATTTCTCTTTGACAAGAAACACGCTGAGAGGCTATGATAACCTTAAGGAAACATAGATTGGGACCATAGTGTTATCAAGCTACCCTAGGGCACAAGATAATTCTTACAAATATTAATATTATAGACCAGAAAACCAACTATAATATGATTCTCGGTCATCCTTAGATAAATAACAAGAAGAAAATCCCTTCCACATTGTTTCGGGAAGTTAGATTCCTACATTTGGGGAAGTCTTCATTACATAGGGTGACCCAAAGCCCTTTGACATTCACCTAGCTAATCTAAATAAGAAACCTGGGGTGCATATTGATTTTGAGCTTTGTGCAAACCAATTGAAGAAATCTACGAGTTCAACTCCAGAGAAAAAAATATTTCCAACAACAGAGTTATAAACTACCGGTTTGATTGAAGGAGTTCCCACAATCAAAGATGAAACCATTATTGTTGAGATAATATCGACACAAACCACGAAAAAAATTGTCGAGATGCTTTGGAGAATGATTTACCCATTCTCCTTCCATTTGATTCTATGGGCATAGGACATGCTCTTGGACTCGATCTTTACCTGCTGATGGAATTTGCATGGTTGAGGTATCAGAAGCAAGGGAAGAAGATACAAAGAACGATCACATGATAATCTTTCCAAGCAATTGCTAGAATTTAAATTATGATGGAACAAAAAGACATTTTGGCGTTGGGGCAAGTGTGATCCTTACCTCTCCTAAGGGGAAGGTCATGCCTTTTGATTTCAAGATAAATTTTGAGTGTAAAAATAATGGTGTAGAATACGAGGCTCTCCTTCTTGGTCTCATAGTATCTAAAAGGATGGGTGCTTGTAATATTAGAGTATTGGGTGATTCACAACTAGTCGCTAACCAAGTTTTAGAGGTATACGAGACTAGGGATGAACACTTGTAGCTCTATAAGACTAGCACTTTTCGAATTAAGAAAAGGTTTTGATTTCATTTCAATCAAAGCAATCCCACGTGAGAAAAACCTTCTCGCTGATTTAATAACTACTTCTGCTTCCCGTTTTTGTCCAAGCAGAGAGTTAGAAGATACCAACTTCATAGTTTTGGTTCATGCTTCGAGCCTTTAGTTCATATAATGCCAATGAATCTGATCTTGGCATACGCCGAGGCCGAGAAAAGGCCTGCTACCCTAGATTATGCATAAAACGATGAGGCTATCTTAGGATACCTTAATGATTATATAGATTTACATCCCGCACATCATAAGAGAGGATTTTCTCTCATTCCTCACTCTTCCTCCTATTTTTGAGATCACATGATGGACCCTCCTAGTCGAAGGTCTTGAGTTTTGTGAAATAGAATGGGAAGGATAACTTGAACTACCTTTGGTTGCACCCGAGTTCAAAGAGGGTAATGCCTCTTTGATTGAGGGAACAATAGACATCAACATCGGAATGGAGGAAAACCCAAAAATTTTGAAGTTCGGTTCTTCACTAACTCCTCAGGAAGTAGAAATACACATGAATGTTCTCAAAGAACATTTTGAAGCCTTCACGTTTAGTTATAAAGAGATGATAGGAATTGATCCTCATGTTGTAGTTCACAACCTTATGACCAAACCTGATGTTAAGCCCATCAAGCAAAAATCTAGACCTATGAAACCAAAGGTGGTGTTAATGGTCAAAGAGGAATTTATAAAACTCCTATAGGTGGGGTTCATTAAGCTCGGTCAACTACTCAATGTGGATATCTAACATCGTCCCCATTCTTAAAAAGAGTAGAAAAATTTGAATCTTTTTTGAATTTTGGGATATTAACAAAGCATATCCCAAAGATGATTTCTCACTACCACGCATCGATGTTATTGTTTATGCAACAACTAGTTATGAGTTGTTGTCACTTATGGATGGTTTTTTCTAGGTATAATCAAATCAAGATCTCTAAGGAAGATCAAGAAAAGACAACCTTTATTACTCCTTGGGGGACTTATTGTTACACAGTCATGCCATTTGGTCTCAAGAACGCTGGTGCAACTTACCAACGGACAATTACTTACATATTCCATGATCTTATTCACAAGATTTTGGAATCCTACATTGACAACCTTCTAGTTAAGGCCAGAAGTGTTGCGATCACCCTGAGGTGCTTCACATTATCCTATCTCACTCATCAAATACCGTGTTATGCTTTGAATCAAGAAAAATGTGTGTTTGGTGTGATGGGAGGGAAACTAATGGGATACATCATCTATTCACGAGGGATCAATGTAGATCCAAAAAAATCTGAACAGTTATAGAAATGACCCTCCATCGCATTTGAGTTGGGATTTAGGTCCTTTCTCGGAAAGCTCAAAGGTAATCCGCAGTTTTATTCCTAATTTAACCTTTGCTATTCATTCGATAAACAATTTGTTAAAAAAGGATCACTGTAACATTTGGATGAATCGAGTGTCATGAGGCCTTTGAATTGGTCAAATGATTTCTTATGTCACCTTCCACACACATGCCTCCCAAATTAGATCACCCTCTCATCTTATATTCTTAGGAAACAGACGCCTCACTAGCCTCGTATGTTAGCGAAATAATACAATGACAAGTGTGAACGTGTAGTCTACTTCATCATTCGTATGTTGCTAAAATATGAGATGCGTCATATATGTGGAAGAAAAGGAATGCCTTGCTATAGTATTTGCGAAAAAGTGGTTAAGGCATTATATGCTTAACTAGGAAACGCGGGTCATCATCAAAGCATATCATCTTAGAACATTTCTAACGCAGGTTTCTTGTCCAAGAAATCTGGATGTTTCATTACCTTAATGGGTGAGTTCGAGTTAAATTTTGTTAATCAAAAGTCTGTCAAAGGACAAATCATTATGGATTGGTTAGCAGACAACCCATTAGATGGTGGGGAACTGGTGAACTTGGATTACCCCGATGAATACGTATATTATGTAGAAACTAAGTCTCCCATTACCACATGTCCATGGTATGCATATATTGTCAATTTCATTATGGACCACGCATACCCTGAGGGAGAGAAATCACAACAAAGAAGATGAAATCATAGAATAAGTGCACTACCAAGTTCTCAGAGCCTTTGACAATATGCTACTAAGGTGTGTTGATGAGGAAGAATATGAAAAGATCCTTAATGGAGCTCACATCAAGGTCTATGGGGGTCACTTCGAGGTCATGCCACCACCATAAAGATACATCAAATGGGCTATTTTTTTCCTACATTAGAACATGACGTAGTAGAGTATGTGCGCAAGTGCCACAAGTGCCAAGAGTTCTCTCATGAGATCCACATTCCCGCTAAGCTCTACAACCGATCACAACACCTTGGCCCTTTTCCATATGGGGCTTAGATTTGATTAGGAAATTCTCTCCCTCATCTAATAATGAACACAATTTCATAATTACGACCACAAAGTATTTTACAAAGTGGGTTGAGGCCATGCCTCTTACCATCGTTCCGGGATCTATAATTACAAAATTCATCTTGAACTAGATCATTTGTAGGTATGAGGTCCCACAAGTCATTATCACCGATAATGACACATCATTTAAAAATGAAGAGGTGTGATAATTGTGTGAGAAATTCAAGATAAATCATCACACAACCTCTTTGTACTACCCGAAGGCCTATGGACAGGAAAGCCGAGGTAACTGCTCAAAGGATAAAGTCCATATTCCTGAAAATTGTTAAGGATAAAAAGCATGATTGGCACTTAAATTTATTTCCATCCTTGTGGGCCTATAAAACATCAATAAGAACACTGATAGGGGTAACCCCATATTCTTTGGTATTCGGTTCCGAAGTCGTTTCTACCGCTTGAGGTTGAAATAACTGGTATTCGGATTTCACTACAAGGAATTTTAGGAGAAGAATGTTATCATGAGGCACAAATATCTGAGTTAGAAATCCTTGATGAAGCTTGACTTAATGTTGAGTAGTGACATAGAGCTTATGCTCACTGGATGTGCTTGATGATATAACAAGAAATTTTACGAACATGAAATATATGAGGTATAATTCGTATTAAGACTAGGTAGCAAGATAGACAAGAAAACCAATGAAGGGAAATTCGGGCCCAAGTGGTTGGGCCCATATCGAGTCATGAAGGACTAAAAATGGGGCATATCACATGTGTACTCTAGAGGGTGAAGAATTCAATGAATCTATCAATTCACTTCACCTAAAATGCTACTACATGCATTTTATCTGCATTCCACATGTACACTATTGCATCCGCATTGCATTTCATCTAGCTAGATCATTTGTAAAAATTTGTAATTAAGAAACTTATCTTTCAAGAAAATTTCAAAAACTTCTAAAAACATTGAAAAACATCCAATCACATTTCTTCAAGTATCCACAATACTATCATCAACATTTCTAATCATTTCATCAATTCAACAAGATAAGACAGAGTTTTGACACTAATCCTACCAAGGCTTGCATATTTGGTTCTACTCATAGTTTTCTACCAGCATAGGTGTTTTTTCCCATAGTCTTTTCTAGAAGCTTCTTGATGTCACATATTTCCTAGAGAACCTCTTTAGTAGCAAAAAATTATAAACATTTCATCCGGATTGCTTGCTCACCTATTTCAGCCTTCGGTGATGAGCCCTCACATCTTATTGGTTGTGTGGGGTTGAGGCTAGGGGAAATTTCTCCCTCCCAAAAGCATAATGCAAATTTAAAAATAAACAAAAAAATTATATATGTCAAGTCAAAATCAATACAAAATTTTCATTTTCACACTTCCTTTCCCCACCAACCTTCGGTGTTGAGCCCACGTCTCTTACTAGTTGCGTGAGGTTGGGAAAGGAGGGAGGTTCCCTTACTCACTTATGCCTTATCCTTGGTGAGGAGTCCATTTTTCCTACTAGTAGCATGGGGCAAGGTGTAGGGGGTCTGTGCAAATAAATTAGTGAATTAAACGCAATTTCATTTAATAAAAAGTTCTTCAAAATATTAAATCCCAAGAAAGTGAGTTAGATGTGTATGTTCCCAAAAGAGTTAAATCATTAAAACCATATTTTTCAATTAGGAGGCCATCTACATGTCTAAGTCTAGATAAACTTGCAAGAAAATCAAATTCTAGACTAATGTAAAGAAATCGTGTGTAGAGTTAGGTTGTAGGTTTCTAATTGGATTTATGTCAAAATCTTGTCTTTCCCTCGCCATTCCATCTATTAAAGTCATACAACTTACATCCCTCCTGGCTCTCGGTGATGAGCCCTCACATCTTACTAGTTTCCAGGGGTTATAAGTGGAGAGAGTTCATTTTATTATTAGGTCATTCATCACATTTTGCTAAGAAAAAATAAGAATATTAAATATTACTTGAAAAACCAAAGTTTATACATTACATTGTGTTTTGCATCAGCATCGTATAAAACCAAAAACAACAAAATAAATAATTATGTTAAATATATCATTATCCAATGCATGCATTTAGAACATCATATAAAATCAGAAGTTCTAAACATCTAGAGTACACGTGCGAAGAAAACCATAAATGGATATATATATATATATATATATATATATATATATATATATATATATATATATCATAATAAGTCAAGTTTATGTACAATGCCATCACACACTAGGTGTGGTCAAAATGCTCACAATGAGCACAAAATGCAAAAAAATCATATATATGCCTCACAAAATGGAAACGAAGCAATAAAGGCTCAATGGCCTATAAATATCTGTGGGATCCTTGAGATGGTGTAGGGCTATGGCCAGGACTCCTACTATGGCTTTGACGTCATGAATGCACAGAGTGGTGAGAATGACCACTAGATGTGGCCTCACTACATGAATGGCTCCGCATCGCCAATCTCTCTCAACCATCTCATACCCCACAATCTTCATGTTTTGAGAAAGCAAGATCTCTTCCACCTTCCGAAGAGGCAAAAAATATCAATGTGGCGGCTATCCTGTAAAGGTTGCCCACATCATTCCAATAACTATTCTCTGGTCTTCCCCATAGGGAGGAACAAAGGATCAATGCAAATCCATCGAATATCTTGCCATCCATCAGCAGTGGTTGTGAAACAAGAAAACAATGAGTTAGAAAACCATAAGAAAAAAAAGAAAAAAAATGCGTAGTTATTAACATTTCTAGCTAATAAGGATGAGAAAAGAGTTTCTACATAATCGGATCTCCGGGAATCCTTATGGGATCAACTGGTGTAGTTGGTGGTGATGGTGCTCCCGTAATGCCTCCCCCATTCCTGAAGTAACCCATGCCCCCATGATGGACTCCTCATCCCCACCTCTCGAAAAGTGGCTCCTCAGAAACTAGAGTCACCTTCTCGCCTCCATCTCCTCTCTCTCTGCCATGGAGATATCCTCAGTAACCTCCACTCTGGGTCACTCTCCTCCCTCCACGTGAGTCTCATCACCTAACTCCTCCCCCATCTCCTCACTCGCCTCCTCCCCGTCTCCTCACCACTCTCCTCCTCTATCTCTCGCCTTAGTCTTAGTATCCACATCAATGGGTATCTCATGTCCGCCTCCCATCCATGAGCGGGTGCGACCTCAATATGAAGGAGGGGCCCCGGCACATGTGCTCATCGATCATGAACAAATTGTCTCACTATGATAGGGACCCCTGGAGTCACAACATTCCAACCATGGTCACCCCTAGGGCCACCTCGAGACTCCTTAATGCTCCTATATACAATTACCACAGGGAGGAAGAACATCAATATAGGGTAACCCGAACTGTTGGGGTACTCTATCAAATGGGTGAATCTCCACCCTCCCTGATCTGTCCACTAACTATCCAGTAGTAGCACAAGCAGTCACAATAGTCCCATCTTGGCCCCATACTCCAACCATATCCTGGTAGGGTGTAGCAATGAAATCAATTGTAGTCAAGGTGGCCACTGGCTGATGTGGTCCTCTAAGAACTGACATGTTAGTCCATCTCATGGCCCTGACGACCTCTAGGTCCTGTATCCCGACTCCCCTCTGATAGGGGATGATCCTCTCATACACCTAGCTCATCACTAATGTGGGATGGCTCAATGACTGTCCCTATAACCTCACCACCCGGTACAAGTCATGGTATGTGGTCCCCAAAATATTTTCTCCCAGGCGTAAGTCCACCCATACTTCTTAATCTGCATACAATCAGAGCCCAACAATACAATAACTTGTCCCCGCCTTATCTCCTATCAACCACAAAGCCAAAATACCCATGATGGCCTTACAGAGAGTAGGGATAGGAGCGATGTCAATGGAATGAGTCTTATGCCCCGCTTGGTGCCCACTGACACCCCATCGTCCCCCATATAAGTGGCCCAATGCCTAGCTCTGGTTGTAGACCATGTAGTCTCAAGATTCAAATGTCTCCCAAGTATAGGAACTCCAAGTATCTTGTACACATCCTCGAGAGTGATGGTCCACTCTCCTCTAACACCTGGAAGCTGGAAAGTGTTCCAAAATGCATCCCAATAAGAAAAGAGGTCACAAATATATGGCTAGCAAGTGCAATGTGTGGCACCCATGCAATCCTCCATATCCCAACTCGGTGCAATAAGTTTGTCTCAGCCTGAGTCAACTAATCAAGGACAGGTTGGAAGCTAGTCACACTCTCTCTCACAGCTTCGATGAATGTATTCCTCTCTGTATTCACAAAACATGAAAAAGAGTGAGTTAGTAACATGTTTTAATAGGAAAACTCATAAAAAATAAAACAACTTAAAAACAAAAAAAATAGCTTAACTTGGTTAAATTAGCTCATTGTCTTGATAATTACAAGATCACCACCCTATGCAGAGCGGTGGTTTTATGACCATCACCTTCTCAGGGTGGTGATCTTGTAACTACCACCTCGAGAAGGTGGTGGTCCCGTAACCACCGACCTACGTAGAGCAATGATCATAGCCAAAATTGACAGGCCGTCCATTTTAACCCAAAAATGCAAAAAGACAAAAATAACTCATTTTTAACAAAACAAAAGGCTAACCCACTTACATTACCCCCTAGGGATCATTTTAAAACAATAAATTTCAAAAATTCCCCCCTAGGTGAAGATTTTCAACATTTTACATATTTAGGTTTCAAAAAAACAACTGTAAAATACTAACCTTTATCCACATCATTGCATCTCTCGGTCTTAAGCCATGATCACGATGTCACATTGATCATTTTGACTACACTCTCATTTGAAATGGTCATTGTGGGCCTAGAGCTCAAAAATCACCAATAGGATATGTGCAAATGAATTGAAAATGAGTTATGTTTGTGTGTGTGTGTGTGTGTGATTTGTTTTAACTTCATTTTGAGTGTATGTTCCCACAGGGCTGGAGCATTGGTGTAGGTATATTTCTATCCTTGCATAAATGGTAAGTCCTCTTGTCATTTTGATTTAGTGTTTATTTTTGATATCATATCTATCTGCACTTGAGTCTTTCATCTTCTGCAGGTAACGAGAGCTTGGATGATGATATTTTGACACATGGGCATGTTAGGTATAGCTTCTAACTCCCCATTTCAGAACACCATACTCAGACTCTATGTTTTACGCCTCTTCATGGCTAAAACACTTCTCTCGAGGGGGCAATATGTACGCACCCAAAATTACATGTGCTACATTATTAGAAAATGGTATAAAATGTCCCCAATGATGATTCATGTCTTTTCCAAAGGTGTTTGAGCTCCTAAACCTCCTTGCAACTTATATTTGTAGCCTAGTTTTCCTTACTTAGCCATTCTTTCTTTTTCTCGCATATTCCAACTATATTTTCCACTATTTTGGATATTAGTTACAAAACTGCCCTAAGCGCATGAATCCTTCCCGGGTGGTGGTTCTGTAACCACCACCCAGATAGGGTGGAAATCCTATGTTCTTTTTCCAAAATCTTCCAACGTCAATTAAGACACATGTTTCCCCACTCAAGTTCACTTTTAGTGCATGTTTGTGAACCGTTTTAGCTGATTTCAAGCTTGGCTACCTTGTGGCATTCTCTTCTTCACTTGTAATTTATAATTTGTAATTGATCGTGATTGATTTTTCAAACTTCCCCTTCATTATTGATGTGTCACCCCATGGTTTCCAAGTGTGATTGTGCACACCCAACCAACCTTCTATAAATTCATCGCTTGTTCTCAAGAAAATGGTCAAAGATCATTTTGTGTATTCTTGTATTGCTAAGCTGCCACATTCTTGTTGGAAATTGCATAGCCAAGCTCTGTTCACTTGTGCTATCTCTCTTCCACTTGCATTGCTACCAGATTGCCATCAAATTTCTATTGCTCCTACACCTTCTTGTTTTTCTACGCATTCCCAATCCCTTGGAATCATGTGAACACATGAGATTGAAAAGACAAGCTGAGGGGACAAAGCATAACACAAATAGATTTGCCACTGCTTTGTATTTCCAGGTTGGGGTTGATGTTAGTTTTCTTCATTTCTTCATATTATTGTTTCTGAATTGTACCATACATATATATCAAATAGAGTAGAAGAAGTTGATTCCTTTATTTCAAATAGTTAAAGTCAATTTCAAAGAAGCTTCATATTATCTGTGATTTCCCTTAGATCCTCATATATCCTATCTGGGAGGTTACAGGGAAGAAAATATTTTGAAGCTTTCAATATTCCGTGTATCTGAGATAGGAGAGGATTTAACAAATCCACAATTACTTATTAGAAAAAGGTTTTGTTTAGTTAAATTAGATTAAATACATTGTCGCACATGCAATTAACTACACTCGATTAGTTTGTTTGTTTATGATTGTTAATTAGATTAGAAGCTTTCCATTTCTTTATTTCTTCTAAATTCCAAAAAAGCACAAAAATATTTATTTTATTAGAGTATTTGTTTTGTGTTATTTATTTCATTTATATCTTGAAAATACCAAAAACATAGAATAGTTTTAATTCAATTAGATTAGTTGTTATTTGCTTAATTAAATTAGATCTTTGCAATACATGACCATCAACGGTCCTCAACAAGAACACACATACATAAGTGATCCACGGGTACCAAAATCAAATAGTCTCGAGTTAATCATAGACATAGATATGGGAATTCATCTTCTTTTCCTTAGAACACCAACATGATATGCGAGGAAAATTGAACAATTAAACATTTTAAACATCGAAGCTGATAAAGCTTATGATTACCGGATCGCCCTTCGGTAATAGAGTCTAGATATTATGCATGACCATATAAGGACCATGATCGAGATAGAATTTATGGTTTTGATCCAATGGTCCCCCAACCGAACGGGACCAAAGGCCAATTAGACATAGACACTGGATTATGAGCATTGGTATTTATAACATCTCCACTTCCACCCGACATCATTAGGCAACTAAACATCCTAAACGAAGAAGCTCATCGAGCCCTCACATTTTGGACCAAACCCGTCCAATCTCCCATAGAGCTAATGGAACCACACCTCTCTCGCTTGTTCAATTATCTTGTCTGAAATCATTACGAGGACCCCGCTAGTTTTCCATGCATCCCACAACCACTAGAAGGAATTTTTATAGAGCTTAATATTGATTGAGTCTCTGTGTTGCTATTATTTCCGACCCATCCATCGACTAGTTTAGGTTAGAAGGGCCTTCATTTACCTTGATGAGGAGACCCCGATATTATGCGTTGAGGACATTGCTTTTACCTCGCAGCTTGTTTACCGCTTTCACGTATTTTTGTCCATTTTTTCCATATTCCATATATTCGCTACATTCATCCATCCATACATTTCCACATCGATGTCCCGCAATGACCTGGAGGTTGAGTGCGATCAAGGTTGTGTGTTAAATTTCTTTCATACAAAGAATCCTATCAATGAAAATTATAAGCTCAATAATATCAATGACCCACCTCCTAATCAAAATAGTATTGAATCTAATATGGAAGTGCACCACACATATTGAGGTCAACCTCATCCTCATTTTTACGATCATCCACTAGATTCTCTTATTGGTACCATCAATCTTGTTCCATCCCTATGTCTCATATCACATTCAATTAATCCAATGTCACTCATGAGCTTGCTTTCGATACGCTTTATGTTTGAAATTTATTTCGATCTAAGCCATATTCATAGTGTTTTGATAGAAAAGGATGCTAGATGCAACATGTGCACATTTAAATTACTTTCCTCTCTTTGCTATACTAATAACACATGATGTTTGATATTAAGACCTCTCTTGTGCATATTGTTTTATCTCTTGCGATGGGATCTACTACTGTGGTTATTCCTTTTTGGTCACCTTTTCCCCAGCTCATGTGACATGTGTTTAGTTTCCTTGGCTTCATACCCTTAAGGATACCCCTTCTATTTTGTACCAATGCATCAAGTTTATTATTAATTAGTAGGTTGTTATTGTCAAAGGGTATTCCATATGAGACCATGTTGCCTACTACTTTTACTAAACTACACCATTTTCCACACATAATAATGCCACACCTACACATGCTACCTGTGAAAAATCTATCACTTACAAACCTCATATTGTGTCTCGTATTGCACATCCTATGGTTCCCAAACATTTTATACACCCTTGACATTTGAAGGTCCATCCAAATCCCACTAAACATGACATATTCAAGGTCCAAGCCTCCTTTGTTTGATAGGTTCACCCATCCACTTTTTGAAAAGGTCATATGGTAGTTCTATCTTTTTACCTTGTTCTTATACAAATATACTAAAATGCAAACACATTCAAATAATCAAATAAGCACACAAAAATAAATACAAAAGCAATACATACATATGACTTGATTTGTTATACTCTTAAAAATTTGCATTCACGAGGTATCTTAAACTTGATACATGACACATACATGATTATACATGATGATAGGTGTTGACCTAAGTCTGTATTAGTTTCCTTTCTAATTCAAGGACATATCATACGCTATTTAAGTATTCATTTTTCAATATAGATAATTTCACTTCCTCACTATGCTCAATTTCTTTTATTGTGCAATATGACATTATAAAGACTAATATGAAAAACACTTGTGTTTTGTTCAACACTAACTTATCTTACTCTATGTGATCTTAGGATTCTATCTTCTATTGTATTCACTTATTTGTGTGAGTGTATGCTTAGTTTAGTGTGTGCGCTTTATGGCCTTTTCTATGATTATCTTTGCAATATTTTTGGTGTCCCTTGTTTGTGGATTCTATAGTCTTTTTCTTATGTTTGTTGTGTGTGTGACACTTTTATGTCCCCTTTTACAGCCTCTCGCACCTTCTTTATGACTAATATATGTGACATAGCTTTTGTATTTGTATGCTAGATTACTTATATGCTTTATTTCCTCTATAATTATTTACTTCTATACTCAATTACTTATGTGATTCTTGTTTGTTTATTATTTTATATCTTTGTGTGCTATGGTTTCTATCATGCACATCCTTACAGAACAAGATCTCAATGGTGGCCACCTAAAACATCCCTCCATTTCCTCCAATGCTAATTATCATATACATTCAATATTGATACATATCACTTCTTTTTAGATGAGTGTTCTATTTCCACATCTCACTTTCCTAGAAAAGGGGCATTTAGTGCATTTTATCACATAGTATATATGCACATTATGCAAATAAATATAATCTAGAGTTTAAAATTAGAGCAACACGGGTACCGACACTCAAGAAATAAACACATACAAAATAGAACATATTATACATGGAAAAAAACCATCCAACATGGAAGAAACCACCATAATTTATGGTTTAAGACTAACATTTTCATCCTGGGTATATTTTTAGTAGATTATAGAATTTTTAGATTCCCACGAGATAGCTACAAGTTTCTAATACATGTTTAGGAATAGATTACACTTTTCAAACTAGGTATATTGAATCTCGGTATAGAATGTGTGTGTGTGTGGGGGGGGTTTGAGTACTTCATTCCTTTTTGACATTGCATAACTAACACATAGTTTTAATATAGGGTATGAGGGCACGAGCCTTCTTATCCTTTTTCTATATTCAACATTTTTCATATGAGGATCATAGGGCATCACACGATGGGGGCATCGAACTAGTCATTACCTTTCAAATTTGTGTTATTTTTCATTTGGACCTAGATCTGTCTATAATGGTGTAGTATGTGGGATTAAAAGAATATCAAAGTCACTATTAAACCTTGTGGCATCCTTAATCTCACTTTTGTTGGAAGATATATAGTGACTAGAAAACCTTCTTTCTTTTGACATTCTTAGGAAAAATTTCTTAAGGAACCTTTCAAAATTAGGTCAAGTGACACTCAATTCCTTTGAACCTTGTGGGATTAAAAGAATATCAAAGTCACTATTAAACCTCAGGGCATCCTTTTTCTCACTTTTGTTGGAAGATATATAGTGACTAGAAAACCTTCTTTCTTTTGACATTCTTAGGACAAATTTCCTAAGGAACCTTTCAAAATTAGGTCAAGTGACACTCTATTTATTTTGAACCTTTGACATCTCCTTAAAAATTAGGAACAGATCACCCCAATCCTTTAAAATTTTAATTTTAGCCCAAATATCCAAGTATAACAAATTTGGGAGCTTCTCCATCCAGTAAAGAAAACATGTGTATTCCTTCCATTCTTTTGTCTCTCTAAGTAGAACTAAAAATTCAATTTTCAAATTATAAATATATCTTCAAAGCTAAGTTAAAGCTCAATTATTTTATGAACATTGACTACACATTGTGTTTTAGGTTTCATCATGGAGTATGTGAACACTCAAGTGGAATTGTAACTCTAAGTAAAGAAAAATGTGTATACAAACTTTAGTATATTTCCCTATAAGAATGTAATTTTCATTTGATACTTAAAAGGGGGAAAATGTAGACATCTAAATTTGGGAATGAAAACTTTGTCTTTCTAAAGCATGACTTGTGTGCACATTCCAATCCTAGTGTCTTTTCTCTCTTCTATGGCTTACTTATTTATTCAAACTACTCAGTCATTTATGGAATGAATCACAATAATCAACAAAAACATACCATCCCTAGGAATCTCACCCAAAATCTTATAAAGTCCATTGAATTATTTTTCCAGACCATTTAGTTTGGATCAAATCATACCATGCTATAGTTTGGGTCCTTACGATTCTATCTCTCGCTACCCAACAATCACTTTCCCAATTTGATATCTTTTCATGGGACAATTCATATCCTAAAGGTTGGTCTTAATGCAAAATTAAACCTATAAATGACTATACAAACAAGTGTAACTCACTTATTTATTAGTTTCGATAATCATCGTAATTCCATAAAATAACTCATGGCAAAACACTTTTCTAAGGCTCTTCAAGATCTTCTAAACTCCTTCAAAGTAGGAACACAATCTAGAGTAGCTCACACATAGGTTTGAAGCACTCCCAACCAGGTTCAAAAGTCAAGATTGACATTCTAGAGACATTTGAAGACAATTCAAATCAATCTTAAGCATACAAATCCATTTTTATAGTTGTTAAGTGATCAAGTAGCCAAAGCAGTTGCATCCATATGTAGACATCAAATTTTAGGTAGAGAACTATATATGGTTTGATGCCTCTTTAGATTATTTTTGACATAGGTGACACATGATTGCTTAACCCAAACACTAACCTTTTTTAGGGTCTCCTACCTATGGTTAGGGTTTGAGGGTGTTTCACATCATACAATCATCACAAATGTGTGACACCTAAGGTTTCAAAGTGTGAAGGTCATAACAAGATGCCACAACCACACAAGAAGATAGAAAATACCTAACACATAACCATTCAAAACTCAGACAACATAGGACCCGACCATACCATGCTCCAAGACAGTCCGTATGATTCCATACTATCCTAGTTCAGAATTATAGTTCCATAAACAAAACACCGCCAAGTCATTTTCAGCATGCACAATCACTCTACACTCCCAAATCACATCTCTATCTTTGTATTTAGCTAAGTGCACTTTTCATCTTGTGGTTTGAGAAATTGTCTCTTATCATTATATCTTACAAGTTGCCTTCGGATATATTCGATTTATGTATTGATGTTTATTAATCACATGAATATATAACCTATCGCTAACTCTTATGCCTTTAATAAATAAGAAAAACACATATTGATATTCCAAAATACTTATTTCTTTATTTAGGGTGTAATCATATTTGCAGCCTCATGGACCAATCTTGGACTTTAGTGAACATTATTATATAAATTAAAATATTTTTTGGCAATTTATTTATTAAAAATGTGATTTTTATGCATATAAACATTAATGTCACTTATATGTAATCTTTTAATCTCTTTTTCAAGTACATTACTATTGTGGTCATGCTTTACATTACATAAAGGAAAATGAAGGTTAGATATACTTTTGTGAAGACACCATTAACACATTAAGCTCCCATGGTTAGTAACACCTTATTAGAGAGTTTTTGCGGGGGACCACAAGAATTCCTCAAATGAAGAAGACCCAAGTAAATAAAAGTTGGGGACTCCAAAGACTTGGAGTGAAACTCTTATTCTTATGTATACTAGACCCAATACTCTAAGAAGATCTTTGATTGTAAGCACAAGAGTGTAAAATGATCGATAAGAAATGATGTGAATATTGAGAAATGACCACAATGATAACTATAAATAGACAAACATAACTTGAAGTCACAAACTTTGATAATTTGCGACATCAATTGTGGTCAATGTAGTCATATGATAAAATGCTCTAATACATGGTATCAACCGTGGTCGATGTCATCCGCTTGTAATATAATTAATTATGTGGGTCTTAAGGGGAAAGAATAAGGTGGTGAAGAAAACACTTGAGAAAAGATGTAAAGGTGTTTACGTAAGTGTGAACATGATAATAATGATAACAATGGAGGTAATAAAGGATATGATATCTATGTTATTAGATTGCACAACAAATCTCTCTCAATAAAACTACTTACCAGCCCAGGACCTACTCCTTGTGATGCCCATTATAACACACACTTAAGGAGTTCAATGCACCAATAACCTTCAAAGAGAAATTGTTAGTAAGTGCAAAAACAAGGTGTGTACAACAAAAATCAACCCCGTACATGACGTAAATTACACTTCACCTAATAGTGGAATATGCCCTCTCACCATCTTTGAAACTTATATGGTAGACCAATGAGACACCGTATACTCAACGACTCACATAACCACACACTCATCACACTTTCTAGGTAGATGATCTATTAACTATGAATAAGCCAATCACTCCTAAGTGCACATGTGAAATAAAGTACAATTTCTTTAAAATGAAGTGTTCATATGTCACTTTCACACTTAAAACTTGAAAAAAAAAAGCCAATAAAACAAGTCATATCAAAAATTAGTCAATAAAGTAGTGACACATAAGGAACCCAAAAATGTGACTTTATTCTCAAGTAATGGATCATCTTAGATTTTTTTATATTCAAAATGACTTAATTTAAATCCTTTAAAAATAGACTTTCCACATAATTTAAATCCTCAAAATAAAATCAACATATTAAAAAAACATAATCTGTTAAAATATATTTTTGTTAATCATATAATACTTGGGTGGTTGTGTGCACCCCTTAATTTTCTCATTTTATATTTACTTTTTTCTTTTGTATTATGTGGGATGCGCTACTACGCTCTCTATATCTTTATATATGTTGACAATTTGTTTATAAAAATAAATGTGATTTTTATGTATATACACACTAACATCTCTTAACATGCAATATTTTAGTCTCATTTTACTTTACAGTGCACGTTTCTTATTTCCAACAATTCAGTTCCTTATCATAACAATTATTATTTCTAGTAACACAAGTTCGAAATCTTCTTCTTGTCATGGTTGAGCGTATCACTCTTGATGTGAGCGTGACAAGTTGACCATTAACTGCTACTGTTTATTTCCTCCGTCTATGAGCCTATCATTCTGTATACCCTCTCCTCCTCAGAATATCAACTTCTATGGTACACATTTATTATGAAAGAAAAAGAACTCAAATTTCAATATCCCGCCTCCAAAAACTAGAATCTCGAAAGTCCACTGAAATTACTATGTTTGCCATGAAACTGTTTTTTGTGAGGCATTTTTTTATGGTGTGGGGCAACATTTTCCCAAAAATGGAGCTATAAGGTACATCCATAATACCTATCAAAGTTGCATAATCATAGCCGTGTGCAAGGAAGGTTCGGGTTACAGTATGCTCCTCCAAAAATTTGCCTTGGCCCTGGTTTTTTTGCCTACTTCATGCCTTTGATTTCAATATCAGGGGACTGCACATTTGTTCACTTTAGTCAGATTCAGAGGGAAGGGAAACGTGGGAGGTAATTGGTGGTAGATTATAAAGTGACATATTTGTGTGATAAGAACAACTTAGACGAAAGTTCGAAGATAAAGTTACAATTTTGTGTGATAAGAATAACTTAGAAGAAAGTTTGATGATATCTCTGCAAATACTTATTTCCATGGGAATGACAGAGGTTGGGACTCACCGCAACGATTGATGAATATTACATAGAATTCTTAAGTGGAAATGTTTACGAAGCACATTGTAATGGTAGTGCATATTTTATTCAAAGTTTGGTTTTTGATACATCGCAACTATTATTAAAACAATAAATAAATAAACTAGCAATCGCAAGTGAAATGTGCAATGGAAACGCCAAAGGGGATGCGTTGAAGAATTTTAAATTAAGGGAGATGAGCATTAGAGGAGAAGAGGAGGTATGAAGAAGGAGATTGGAAAATGAGAAGTGTATTGGTGTGGAAACAAGCTGGGGAACCTATGACCTATGCAAAAATCCCCTTTCTTACAACAAGGAATGTATGTAGCACATGCCATTTGTGTCAATCGTGTGAAGCAGAAAGGGGTGTTAAGAGGTAGTCGTTGAGGAGACATACTTTAGAGATATATATGAAAGTAAGGTATGGTTGATGAATAGTTTGAAGGGAAACTTGCACATGTTTGAATGTCGAAAAGTACATATGTTTCACACTAAACCTCTAAGTTTATTGTTCGTTATGTCATCGATTACATGCATAATTGCGAAAAGAGTTTCTATGAAGTGAATAAGGTAGCAATCAGGTTTCCCGTCATTAGTAGTGATGTTGAAACTTTCCAACAAAGATCACCGACACAAAACCTTGTCCTCTCATTTTCTCGATTCATGTTAAGAAAAGTTACGGAGAATCGTATTTGGAATTTCCTAATAGCATAATCAATTTTGTGAAAGATTTGGTGGAAAAGGAGCTGACAAACTTCCTCCTTTTATCATACACTTTGAAGAGTGCGGTGAATTTTCAAATGAGAATATATTGGTGATTGACCTTGAAGGACATCATGCCATCTCTCCCAGTGTTGTGGAGGCCATTAGTAGAGCTTGTTATGAATTACACACAAGGAGGAGTGGATAGCCTGCACATGGTTGTTGTTGTGCTGCAATAATGCCCAACACTTAGGATCTCTAAGTTTTTAAGATGTCTAGCCAATTTATTTAGAAATTCACAAGTGATAACGTCTTATGGATAAGAGAGATAGCAGTAGTAGGGCCATGTAGTTGGTGATTTAGGTGGTTCATTCAGGGGTCATAATATCTATGCTGGAAAAGGAGGGGGAGGGTTGTCCATCTATAGAAGACTCCCAACAACATATTCCCTATATCATGTTCTGTAATATATATTAATAATATCAAGTATGGCCTCTTTTAATGGACTTAGTAATATGTGGCATCATTTAGATTGGGTCTCCATTAAATACGATCGAGAAGTATTAGCTGGCAACAATAACATACAAAGCGCACAATGTCGAAGAAAGGCTCGCACAATACGGAACGCTATTTTGATATTATAATGGCCTAAAATGCTCTTTCATGTTATTGACTGTTTTTAGAAAGGTGTTAAGAAACTATGTGGTTGACGGACCTGCCTCGATTAACCCCCTAATTTTTGCAAAAATGCATCCTATTAACTCAAATTCCACACATAATAAAATACTAGTAACTAGATAGGAATGATGAGGTGGGTGACACATTTTAATATAGACTCGATTAACCGTACTTGCTTCTTGTGGCACTTTGTAACCCCCCTTTTCAATTATGAGCTCAACTAATAACAGGAAATAGTTGGTATAGGAACAATCATTGATAACCAAGGCACTCCAGTGGCTAGTCATATGAGGAATAGATTTTATATGTCATTAAAGCATTGTTATTTTTTATTTCATAAACTAAATTAAATGATTATAAATTGTGTTAAGCACCACTTTATAAGGTTCAACAAATTCTTTTATTCAAATGGGTACTACTCACAAGCGTTGTGTCACCATGAGAAATTGAGTTTTCTGCTTGTGCCACGATGCACATGCATTCCATGACAAACAAGCAACACGAATAACAGACGTGTAGTCAAATAAACACCCAACAATGACATTAGTGATAATGTCTTATGGATAAGAGAGATAAAGCAACAAAGAAGGCCATGTAATTGATTTATTTAAGTGGTTCATTCAGGGGCTTCCCACATGAAGTAGCCACCGTATATGTCAAAGACACTATTTTCCTATGTTTGCACACATGGAGTAGTTGTAGAACACAACTCCCAACAACATATTCCCTATATCATGTTCATAATATATATTAATAATATCAAGTATTCCCTCTTTTAATGGATGAATAATAGACATGTAGTCAAATAAACACCCAACAATGACATAGTGATAATGTCTTATGGATAAGAGAGATAATAGTAACAGGGCCATGTAGTTGGCGATTTAGGTGGTTCATTCAGGGCTTCGCACATGAAGTAGCCACTACATATGTCAACACACTATTTTCCTATGTTTGCACACATGGAGTAGTTGTAGAACAAAGCTCCCAACAACATATTCCCTATATCATGTTCATAATATATATTAATAATATCAAGTATGTCCTATTTTAATGGACTTATTAATATGTGGCGTCATTTAGATTAGGTCTCCATTAAATATGATCAAGTAGTATTAGCTGACAACAATGACGTACAAAGTGCACAATGCTGGAGAAAGACTCGCACAATACATAAGGCTATTTTGATATTATAATGGCCTAAAACACCCTTTTCGTCATCTAACTATTTTAGAAAGATGTCAAGAAACTATATGGTCAAGTGGACCTGCCTCGATCGACCCCCAAATTTTTGTAAAAATGCATCTTATCAACTCAAATTCCATGCATAATAAAATACCACTAACCAAATAGAAATGATGAGGCCGACGACACATTTTAATATAAACTAATTAATTGTACTTGCTTCTTATGGCAATTGGTAACCTCCTTTTCAATTATGATCTCGACTAATAACAGTAAATAATTGATATAGAACAATCATTGATAACCAATGCACTACAATGGCTAGTCATATGAGCAATAGATTTTATATGTCATTAAAGCATTGTTATTTTTTATTTTATAAACTAAATTAAATTATTATAAATTGTGTTAAGCACCACTTTATAAGGTTCAATGAATTATTTTATTCAAATGGGTTCTACTTGCAAGTAGTGTGTCACCATGAGAAATTGAGTTTTCTACTTGTGCCACGATGAACATGCATTCCATGACAAATAAGCAACATGAATAACAAACATGTAGTCAAATAAACACCCAACAATGACATTATGGTGTGAATACATAAGTCAATCCAAACTGTTTGTAAAGGAATAAGACTCTGCAGAGTCTAAAATTTGTATAACAAAAATGAGCCCAAAGCAGAGGACAAACGATGCAGACGCAAAGGAGGAGTTGTTAGAGCTCATGACATACAAAGAACAATCCAATTGAAGTGTTTTTGTGAAGCAACCCATCACTCGTTAGGATGTTGCTTTCATGCAGAGTGCAGAGATAAAAGAGACAGAGTATAGTGAAAAAGGAGACAATCTTTAGCACCCTGAACTCACCATTGGAGAGTTACAATCCTCTCATTTATTCCAAGTGTCTATATCTTCACTTTCCCATCTTCGATTGAGATTGTTGTTACCAAATCCCTTCCATGACTGTGCACAACACAAATAATAGTAGTTTCATCAAGCAAGAAGCACCATCATTGTTTCTGCCAAAAGCAGAGGCATTAAGTGACAATCGTGTGATCTATTCGTTGTTGGAGCAACAGGTGGACATTGCATCATTTTGGGGAGTGGGAATCATTTAAAAAATTGGAAATGAAGGAGGGATAGTTCAATTCATTTCCACCACTCTATAAGTCGGTGGGGCACGAATTTGTTCCCTTAGTTTCCACATGTTTGTGTTTTGTTTTTCGCAATTCCAATAAATCTATTGTTTTTGTTCTATGTCAATTGAAATCCTACAAAAGTTAAAGGTGTCTCTCTATACTTGGCTTTCTCATCTTAATAGTTTATGTGCTAAATTCAAGACTAAATTAACTCATTTCCTTTGGTGCCTTACATATCGTGTCTACACCCAAAGGACAATTTGACACCTCTTCCTAGTGTTATTATTTCATGTGTTTAGTTCTCTCTATTGTTGTCTTTTAGATCCATGTATTTGTAATTTTCTAAACTATATGTTTTATCAAGTATATTCGATTATGTATAGGAGCTCCACACCTTTTTGCGTGTTGTAAGTTAACCACATGCCCTTCTCAATGGTCTTCACTATATCAAGGCAATGTGCAGTTCAGTGCCTTCCTCACCTATGCGGGGAGTCAATGTTTCTTTGGCTCATGTTGGTGTCTCTCAGACTTAAGATAGGGATGGGAGGGTGGTGCCTGATCCTTTGTTTGATGTGCAACTTGTTTGGGGATAGCCAAAGGATGATCTGACACCTCTTCCGAGTATTGTTGTTGCATGTGTTTAGTTCTCTCTATCATTATCTTTTAGAACCATCCATTCATAATTTTCTAAGCTACATGTTTCATCATTATATCTAAACTTTTAGGCCATACATAATTATCAACCAATTTTTAGTTATAACTTATTGTATATCCTAATGTTTTGTTAATGTGATCTATAAATGAACTCCAATTATTTTTAAAATTATTATATAAACAACTTACACACTAACATCTTAAGCCTTATATTGTTTAAATGCACATCTTTCACCTCTAAAGCGATTAATAATATTTAAACACCTTTACAAATTCCAACACCGAAGTTTCTTAGGCTTTAAATTATAGACTCCAATCATAGTTTGATCACATGTAAATCAACCCTTAATTTTACACACACCGATTCCATCCCGGCCTAGATAAGAACATAAAGCTTACAAAATATTTATTCTAATTTTCATTCGACGTCATTTTCATATGAGAAGTATATTTGCGTTGAACAAACATCCATCTACGCCCTGCTGTGGATTTCACCGCTCCTTCTTCCTTTTCATACGCTTCCCCGACATTGGGATTTTCCATATCTGGAGAAGACATAGGCGATAACAAAGGAATGTCCGTGCTCTTCACGAACAAATCTTCAGGCAGCGGCTTCAATTTCAATCGTGGTGGCGCACGGATTTCTTTGTTGCACGGATTCCATTTTAAGAAGAAAAACACACCATTCTCCGGCCGGGTTCCCGTGGGATTCAACGATGCGACGACCGACTGGGAATTCTTTGTAGGGCCATTTTCCTGATTCTCTTGCTCCTGCTGATGGTTTCCGTTGGCGCTGTAGTTCCCCATTTGTGGCTATCGATAGAAATATGAATCGAAAGCCAGATCAGATATGTTAAGTGAATTCTCAAGGGCAAGACAGAGATTGGATGAGAATTGAGAGTCGTCCGATTTCAACGCATCTTTGACAGTTTAATCTCCTCCGTCCATGCAATCAACTGTGTCAGAATCAGCCAGCCCCGTCTCATATGGGAAATGCCTTCGGAATGATAAAATCATATTTCATTACATAAAAGAATTTTCTTGCACTAATAATTATTAAGTTTTTAGAAGAATACTATGTTTATCAAATCCTAAAACAATTGTTAGAAATAAACAAGTGTTACGTAATGCCTTATTCTTATTGGAGATATTACAGTTGAAGTTGAACATGTTTAGTTGTATTCAATTCATGTTATATAAAAATTACCTAAAACGTAAAAAGTAAGCCTGAAATTGACACGATGTGGGTCATTTGTTGTGATTTTAACCATATGTTACTAGCAGAAAAATTAGGTACCCATAGAAAATTACAGGTTGAAAACTTAGAAAGCCTTATAATTTTTTAGATAGTCATGTGTGTGATATATAGTGAAGAAACCATCAAAACATGTATAAGAAAAATTAGAACTTATAGCTATAGAAAAAATTAAGCCATCAATAAATTTTGATCTAACAAGGATTAATAATTTTAAATCCTAGGCTTGGTGCAAAGTATGTCATAGGGAATATAATTTCTTGAACAAATATGAGTGTCTATATATGTATTAGTTGTTTTAAGCATTATATATGGCTCATTACATACAAAATCTAATATATCATGATCTTTATGTCAATAGGGATGAAGCCACAATAGAAATGGTCCTCTTACTAACATATGGCTGATTGTTTGCAAAATGATTATGTTTGTTTGTTTGGCCTTTCCTTCCCTTCCTATGTAGCTTTAAAAATATCATGTACAATTGACTCTAAAGACATATCTTACTACCCCAAGTTAGATATACCTCTATATTGTATCATGGAATTGCTTCGCAACTCTAAACATACTCATTGAATAGAAAACTTAATCCCACATTGGTTGATTGGCTTGGTTTTGGTAACATATAAACCCCAATATATCATGATCCTTATGTCAATAGGGGTGACTCCACAATGGAAGTGGACCTTTGACGAATAAGTGGTTAGGGTGCCCAATGAAGAGTTGGTTAAGACCACGTAGCCCTCATAATTACATGTTGAAAATACACACAAAGATATATAAAATAAAATTGATTTGGAAAGAAGAAACATAAACAAAAATTTACTCAATTACTCATAAGAATAACACACACAAATATAATGACAATAATACCATCATGTCGATCATCTAATGTAGGAAATATCAACCTAATTATGCATTCATTACTCTTCTCTAAGCTTTAATCTCACATCCTAATCTGGTCTTCTCTTATAAGCTAAAAACTTAAAACTATTTTCCTAAAGAAAATTGGATTTATTTATATAGTCATGTAAGCCACAAAATGCTACATCAAATCTAAACACAAGCTACCATAATAATCCTAAAGTTGTAAAATTATATAACTAAGGCCCAAAGGACCCATCGAAGACTCACCGGTTTCAAACAACATCCTTAAGTACTTTGTGACTTCCAAAAAAACTTGTAGTGTTCCTTTGTTTTAGAAAATACTTTAGAACTTCAAAATAGAATACATAGTGTTCTATGGCTTAAACCAATACTTATTGGCTTCAAAACAAAATCATAGTGTTTCATAGCTTCATACAATACTTCACAACTTCAAAATAGGTTATTGGTGTTACGTGGCTTCCTTTAGGATTTCATGACATTTGTGTATGCTTGAGATACCTCCATAGCCTTATGAAACCCCCAAATAACTTGTGTGGATTGTGTAATAGAATTACGCAACTCGATACACTTGTGTGGCCCTAGTAAACTTATGTGGCCCACCCTTAACACAAATGAAACGTCAATACAAAACAAATAACACAAGTACAACACAAATTGAATCTAACTATTTTTTGATATCTAATATTTCCTATGAACCCAAATACTCCTACATCGTACTCCTTAGGTAATTTTGAAAAAATGATCTCTTGCTCAAGGGAGTTGGTCTTTTAGAATTTAATGTCAAGCAACATTTTTAAGACTACACCAAGTTATATCTTCAACATATTTTCCCTTTCATTTGACCATATACTCCTTATACTCCATGATGTGTGTTTGTTGGATTTCGTGTCGTTTATTCTTTCTTGACATATCGTGTAACTTTTTTCTCCAATCTTCTCGACCATCTTCTATATTTGAATCTTCTACACTCTCATGACCTTTTTATGGATCATAGAGATCCGCCACATTGTATATGTTCTAGATATCAATTCCTACAAGAAATTCAATCTCATAAGTGTTATATGACAACTTATTCAAAACTTTTCATGGTCCTATTTTATTCTCGTTTAAGCTTATTATAGGTACTTTTAGGAAACCTTTCCTTCCTTAAATGGGTTAAGACTAAATCTCTATCCCGATATCCAACTTCTCTTCTCTTTTCATCCAAAACTATTTATATGACCCATTCATCTTCTCCAACTACTTACACACTTGTAGGTACACTTTTTCATATATTCGTAAAATCCCTACTTCCACACTCCTCTCTTATTTGTGTGGTAAATATCACAACTCCATATCTCCTCATAAGCTAGTACCATACACAATCTAAAATGTTTTTCTCCTTGTACTCCTAAATTAAGTAAGTTGTTATAAGTGAATTCCAATGCATTAATGCTAAGTCCTATGTGATTTAACAAAATATGAAATTTATTTGTTAAATTTAAATATGTAAATTCTACAAACAATTAATAAATGTTTTTTTTTATTAAGGGCAAATAGTTTTGAAGGGACTATACCCTATATACAAAAGGGCTCAAAAGCCAGATAGTAAAGGTGAGAGAAACAACCCAGAGAAGGGAAAAACTGTCAACCAAAGAGGGCTCAACAACCAAATATTACAATATAAGTGAAAAAAGGATCTAAACGTACAATGATCCAAAAAGAAGCAGGAAAGATCAAAAAGAAACCAAAAGAGAAACAACATATAGAGCTCTGCCAAAAAATAGCTCCAGAACCGCCAGATAACAACAACTTCGCAGCCAAAAAACAACATCACAACAACCCGTTACTTGATAGCTCTGTCAATCTTGGTCTTGATAGCCTGCAGCGACATGAAGAAGGCAATGATAGTGGCCTGAGAGGAGTCTTGCATATCCGCTTGAGCAATTGCAATATCCCTTTTCTCTTTAGGGCCCCAAATGTCCTCATTAACCCCACTTAAACTGCAGACACTATGAACATGTTGTTCAATGAAATTATAAATACTTTTGAGGGCGGAGATAATATGCAAATCATTGCGGCTTTTATCATTCCCCAATCTGCCATCTAAGGACCGTAGCTTCTTGAAGACTTCAGCAATAACCCCCTCTTCCTCATCACTTTGAAGAATCCCTTTTCCCTTAGCTCTTTCCGTATTTTTATAACCCCTCCGAGCTCTTGTATCTCCTTTTCTAATCTGTCCACCCTATCCAACAATTCCTCCTCCTTGGGCTCCTCCATCGGTTTACTAATATGCAGGAGGTTTTCAGCAAGTTCCAAGTCTTTGTGGCTCCTAGGACCCGTGGGAAGCAGGGATTTTAGCTTTGATGCTCTTGCTTTTCTTTACTGGAAGCAACGAATTCACTCTTTCTTTTCAGCAGGGGGAGTGGAAGCGGTGTGGGCAGGTGGAGGTATGGAGGAGGGAGGTGGGGTAGGATTCATGGGGGCAGCTGGAACAGTGACGGTGGATCAGGAGGATAAGTCCCTGGTGCAAAGGGACAGCCCTAGAGTGGCTCTGAACTTCCCTAATTGATTTCTCTAGCGAGTTTATCAAATAGTGAGGAAAGCTGATTATGTTATTTCTACGAAAGTGATTTAGAAATATCAGATGCTTTTGAGGTATAGTCACAAATATTCCTTCAAGAGTTACATACCTAACCACCATCCTGGCAAGCTCAGCAAAAGGTTCAGGAATCGACGCCACCTTGATGCCAGCAGTCACGAATTCAAGATTCTCCCCCTCGTCCAGAAATTTCTTGGTCTCCACCTCCCTGTCCACCTTCTTATTGAAGAAATTGGTGCCTTCCAGTGCCGAGGCCCATGATCCGGGTGATGAGCTCTTCCGTGATTTCCATCTCCATGTTACTATATTTGACAATCCTATTCTTTTATCCTTGGGCTAATCTGATAGAAATGTCTTGGTCGAAGCCTTGAATCCTTTCAATTAAATTAGACAGGCCCCCGATTTGTAGGTAATTCCAAAGCTCGTATTCTCTTTCCACGCAGGATTGTGGGTCGGTTCGATTTTGAAGGCGGACCCCCATATTTCCTATGCTTCTTTTCCCCTGTTCTCAACGGTAAAAAGCTACAATATGCGGGACAGCGAGCTTTGATTTTGATATTTGAATCTTTCCTTTCCATGAAAGCAAGTTTAATTATTATGCTATACTTGTTATTATTGCCCCTCTCCTCGGCTTTCCTCCTATGCCAAGAAATGATGACAAATCCATCCCGCACATGATCGCATCAATCATCCATATCTTTTGTGATGTCATCATAATGTACTTGAGGATCCACACATTAGCGTCAAATTACAAAATCGTTAGTGTTCATTTTCACCGCCATGTAGATCAATGATTATGGATTTATTGATTTGAGCAAGTAGAATGTCCCCCCTAAGCCAAGTTTGAAAGGAATTATTAACACCGAACTTAGCCAAACTGTCAGCGACCCTATTTCCTTCTCGATGGGTGTGGGTGATTTGGACATTTTCAAAGCTCTTGCATATATCAATAGCTTCCTCAATATAATCCCTGATAGACTAGCTAGGGTGTTGCCTTTTATTTAAAAGATTGATAATATTCAGAGAATCACCTTCAATTATAATATTTGGAATATTACAATCTCTGGCAAGTCTTATACCCCAAAGAGCCGCCATGGCTTCGGAATAATGATTAGTCTCTGCCCGCCCATTCTCCCGTAAAAGCAAAGCAACAAAACAGCCTCTTTGATCTCTGATGACTCCCCCTCCTCCAGAGTCTCCCGGATTGCCTTTTGAGGCCCCATCAAAATTTAACTTGTGCCAATCAGTGGGAGGTTTAATCCATCGAACTGTGTTTCTATCAATACCATTGTTATTTCTATTGACAGTGTCAATATTCTAATCAGTTAGGATGTATTCTTCATTCTTCGGGTAAAGTCTATTTTTAGGGGTTTAAATCTAGCAATATTATCTTGCACAAAGAATGATAATTTCCTTGTAGACTTTCTGATTTACAAGCTCTATTGTTTCTGAAAATGTTATCATTACGAGCCTTCCAAATTCTCCACATAGTGTGGGGTAGAACAAGTTGCCACAATCTTTTCACCATACAATGCTTAAACGGAGAGTCCCATTGCTCCCAAGCCTGAAGACAGGTAAGGGGAAAAATCCATCTCAGATTAAATTTTGTAAAACGAGCTGCCAAATTTTGGAAGCAATCTCACAATGGAGGAATAAATGCTTTATATCTTCTGCCTCTTTCTGACACATGCAACATCTATTCGGCATGATGAATCCCTTCTTGATGAGGTTGTCATTAGTTAGGATCTTGCCATTAATAATTAGCCACCAAAAGAAGTTCACTCTAGGGGTTAGCTCCGGCATCCACAACTTGTGCCACTTAATTTCACTTTCCATGGATACAAAGAAAGAATCATATCCTGATTTAACAGTGTATTCCTCATCAAAAGAATCTTTCCAGATGAGTTCATCCTTAATATTTTGATTACTTATATGGATTAGAGAAAGTTGATTATGGAAAGATGAAATATCAGCCTGTATACTATCATTCTCCACTTTTAGCTATTTCCATTTTCTTTTGTTTCCATCCCTCTCAATGTACCCCTGGATTTTGTGCCCATACTTTGTAATTAAGCTGTCTTTAATGTGATCATAAGCAGAAATCCAATTAGAATCACCCACTTATCACCAAGAAGTTTATGTTTTGTCCATCTCCAAGCTTCCAGCTACACCCCTGAGAGAGAATGTGTCTGCTGCGAAGAAGGTTGTTCCAAAAAATAGAACCACTCGAAAGAGACTGATCATATATGAAGGAAATCTTGTTTTGGTTTGAAAGATATTTGATCTTAACCAACTCTGTCCAAGGTCTGTGCTCTTTTATAAGCCTCCATCCTAATTTTGCAATAAGGGCAGTACTCATATGTTTGATATCTTTGATGTCTAACCCCCCAAGTCTCTTAGGTTTACAAACTTGTTCCCAAGCCACAAGATGATATCTGAATCTGTCCTCAGTACCGTGCCATAAAAAGTGCTTTTGAATCTTCTCAATACTGTTCATCACTACTGTAGGCATGCTGAACATTGACATGATGTAAATAGGCAAGTTTTGAAGCGTGCTTTTAACCAAAAGGCACTTACCTGCACTTGAAAGGACAGCTCCTTTCCAGCCAGCCAACTTTCTTTGAAATCTCTTAATAAGATCATTCCATACCTCCACGTAAATCTTGTCAAGATTTTAAAGGTAAACCTAAGTAGGTAGTTGGTAGAGAATTAATAGTGCATCCTAGAATATTAGCAATCTTTCTTTTCCTTTCCCAAGGGGTATTGAAGAAATAAATAGAGCTTTTGTCAAAATTAAATTTTTGTCCCGAGGCTTCCTCATAAAATCTAAGGACAATTTTGATAGCCTTTGCCTCAATGATAGAAGCCATCAGGAGAAGAAAAGTGTCATCAGCAAACTGCTGGTGTGAGGAGATCTGATTACCAGTAGTTGGAGGGAAGCCTTTTATCATGCCAATGTCAATAGCTTTGGAAATAGATCTACTTAAACTGTCAGCCATAATAATGAATAATAGAGGGGAAATTGGGTCGCCTTGCCATATACCTCTATTGCTGGCAAAAAAACCCATAGGTTCCCCATTAACAACCACAGAGAATCTAGAGGTAGAGATACAAGAGTGAATGATTTCTCAATTTTCTTTGAAAACCAAACTTGGATAAGACCTCATCCATGAATCTCCAGGAGACTCTGTCGAAAGCTTTATGCATGTCCAGTTTGATGGCCATCCCCGCCTTTTTACTTTTATCCATAGAATGTATAGTTTCATGAACCATGATAATTCCATCTTGGATAATTCTTCCTAGATGAATCTCACTGTGTTGTTGTGAAATGATCTCCATAAGAATAGGTTGCACTCTAGTGGTGAGAATCTTTGTGAAAATCCTATAAATAACATTAACCAAACCGATTGGCTGAAATCTTTGAAGTCCTTTGCATCCAACTTTTTATTCGGGCAAGCACAATGTGTGTATTATTTAGTTCTTTAATGAGATTTCCCGTTTAGAAAACTCATTAACAGCTTTCAAGAGATCTTCAGAGCATATTTCCCAACATCTTTGGTAAAAGTTAGCTGAAAAGCCATTTGGACCTGGAGCCTTATCCCCTTCTAAAGCAAAAACAACCTTTTTTAATTCCTCAATGGTGACAGTTTTTGAAAGACTTTTAAATCTCTCAGCAGGTATCAGATTATTAGGAATGGAGTCTAAGAGGAAAGAGGCCACTTGTTCATTGTAGGAGTTATTCTCAGTGAGGAGGTTCTTATAGAAATTAAGCGCCTCTATTTTGATATCCTCTGGATCCTTAGTAATGTTTCCATTTCCTTTAGCAACCTCAGATATTCTGTTACAAGCTCTATGTTTGAGGGTTGTCAAATGAATTTTTTTTGTATTTCTGTCTCCTTCTTTAAGCCAAAGGGCTCTAGATTTCATTCTCCAAAAGGATTCTTCATGGCTCATTTGTTATATTATGCATCCGAGAGGAGTTTTTTTCCCGTTGATGATCCTCTTGAGAGTCATACCTTTCATGGAAACATTTAGCTCAAGCTCTTCTAGCTGTTGCTTAAGTTCTTTCTTCTTTTCAAAAATGTTTCCAAAAACCTCTTTATTCCAAATTCTAATCTTTTGTTTAACATTCTTCAACTTCGTAGAGAACCCTAAATTGGGCCATCCCTGTGCCTTCCCAAAACCACCACTCTTTAATTTTGTCCATAATGTCTTCATGCTCGAACCACATTTTCTCAAATTTGAAATTACCATGAAAAGGTTTTGTCCAATTGAAGAAGTTTAGGACAATTGGATTATGATCAGATCCCGTTCTGGGGAGAGAAGAAAGATGAAAATTCTGGTCTAGAATCCAATTTGCAGAAATAAGAGCTCTGTCAAGTTTAACCTGAATTAAGTTCTCTCCTAACCTTCTGTTGGACCATGTAAATTGATTGCCATGAAGCTCTATGTCCATAAGATTAAGAGTCGAGATGAAGCCTGCAAATTCTTCCATACCAAGGGAGAATTCAGAGCTTCCCCTAAATTTTTCTCCCGAATTCAAAGGAGTACTAAAGTCTCCCATAACCAACCAGGTTCACGTTTTCAACATTGCTTGAACAAGGTTAACTCTTTCCATAGATTTCTTTTACCGTAGCAAAGTATTGGGCACGTAAATATTAGATAGAATCTAGCTATGATTATTTTCAAGACTTTTAAAAATAATAGCTAAATGGTTCTCGGGTGGAGAGAGTATCTTACCGTAACAATATTTGTATCCCAAAAGATCGTTAAGCCTCCGTAAGCCCTTGAGAATCAACATCAAAAAGGCATCGATCTCCCGAAATATCTTTTGAAGTCTTCAACTACTTTATTTTTCATTTTAGTTTCCTTAATGAGAAGAATGTTGGGTTTGTTTGATCTTTTAATTTCCTTAAGCATTCTTTGCTTAGGCCCCCCATTGAGGCCTCTGACATTCCAAGAAATAACCTTCATTAGAAAAATTTTGGAGATGCATTTGCCGGATGGTTCGACATTTCTTTGTGTACCATCTCGTAATTTCTTTTTTAGTCTCTTTTTCTCTTACCTCTCTCTTAGATAGCCTGCCTTTTCTATAGGTGACTCCAATATTTGCAGTTCTTCTAGTAGTGGCCCTTGTGATTCTTGAGGTGGAAGCTTCCCAACTTCCAAGCTGCTTTTTTTCTCACTATAGAGTGATTCCGGACTTTCTTCCATGATTTTTGAACCTCTTTTCTTTCTTTTCACTAAGATGAATCCATCATTATCACAATCTGATATATTTTCCTTTGCTAATGGGGTAATTTCCCCATCCTCTTTTCTTGTGGCAATATCATCCGCTTATCCATTTTAGAGCCACTCTTCCACATCGTTGTCCTCTTTATCTTGGTTTAGATCTCGTGCAATGGATTCTAGATCCTCTTTGACTTTTTCTTGTCTCATTTTGAGTTTCTCCAGAGAGCAGTTCCTTAGCATCTCTTGATGAGCAGTGATTTTGTCTATCTCTTCTTCCATATACAAGAGAGAAATGCTAACTTTTTCATTTTCTTCATCAACCTCCATGCTCAACTTTATCGGATTTGGTGTCAAAGTGTTCAATGCTTTGAATCCACCGACATCTCCCTTTTGTTTTCTTCCTCTTTTGGACCCAGATCTATTTCTTGTTGAGTCTCAACCAGTTTCTTAGGTCTCCATAGTTTTCTATAAACCGGTGGTCTCTTCGCCTTAAATCCTTTTTTCCTTTCTTTTAACTTGGAATGCCTCTGAAAATGCCTATTTCCAAATGATGTTGTTCGAGATATTGGCTCTTTATCCGCATTATCTCTCTTTTCGTCTTTGAGCTTGGGAATATCTCGAGAAAGCTTCCAACTTTTGAATCAGTTTGATCGTGACATTTGTTGGCAAAATGTCCTAATCAATAAATGTTACAATACAAGTATATAAGTTAAATAAAATAAAAACCCTAAGTGTAATAGAAAAGGAATAATAACTTAGTTGATAATCACTAAAATCCCAAAGTGTCCGATCTTAGAGAATTGGTAAACAGAATCGAGAAATTGTCACAATGCCACACATAAAATCATAGAAGTATCATATGTGCTTGACTAGGGTGTTTCATCCGGTATTGTGGCGCCCAGGCGTTAGGATCCCTCTTTGGGTGCTAGGGTCAAGTGCGAACCTTAGGAACTAAAATTTGGAGGGTCACAAGATTGTCATAGATCTTCACTTCCTGTCGCTAGTATGTCACACAAGTCTCATAGATATCACTTGTTAACCTGCAATGTAATATCCACCTACATAAAACCCCCAAAAGACATCAAACCCTAAAAAAGAAAGATGCAAAATGAGGGGTCGATCTGTCTTCGATGTCAAAGGAATGATCTTATGAATGAGCATTACACTACATCTCAGACCCAATGTAGTTCTATGTGATTGTGTGTGTAATAGTGTCCCAGTGCCTTTGCACTAATGATTCCAAAATAATGGGCTACGACTAGATAGAATGTAGAATGTGTGGATGGAACAAAAGAAACCCCTCCTATGCAATGTATGCAGATATAAGAAGCCCAAAGAATGCATTCCCTTTATATGTAGATAGCTCGATAGTTTTCAGCCCTTAATAATGGTATGTATGATGTGTTTATATATGAATCTCTTGTTTAAATTTTGACACTAGTAACACGACATTCCAGCTAGGACCTCGGGATAAGGGAAGGATAATCGAAAATACCAATCACAAATGTCAAGATAAGAAAAATAAATAAGCCGAATAGAAGAGCCTAGATTTGTACACAAGCGCATGGGCACTAATGTCCAGCTGTCCGTGTCGACACTAGTGTCCTGGAGTAAATGACAACAAATATGAAAAGAATGATAGATAGGGATGCTTGTGACCTGACCCGAGAGAGTTGTGTGGGAGTGATAGAAGTGGAATATGTGATAGATATTAAAAAGCAATATTAAAGAAGAAAATGAAAACAAAGGGGAGGGACAAGGGGATGTGTTACTAGTGAATACTCTTTTCGCTCAAGATCCATATATAAAACATCATACTTGCTAACATAGTAATGTAGTAGTAAGTGCATGATTTTGTGTCTACATTTTCCCCCTTTATGCTATTTGAATGAAATCAAAGTAGTGTAAATGAAGTAAGGAACATGCATGTGTGAAATTTAGAGAAGCCATGTTACAAAAGTACATGCAGAATAATATGTAGCATGGCAAGCCATGGATCCGCGTGTTGATCCATGTGGTGTAAATAGCGATAACATGCCATGATAAGGATACTATGGAGAGAATTGATGATTTGATTAAGAGAATATTGATATTTCAATTGTGTTGTGAAGTGAAGATTTTAAGGGGGAAGGGAGTGATTAGTTCCCAACCCAATTTTATATGTTGTTCGAATAATGAAGGATTTGGGCATCCTTGCCACTAGAGGAAGAGTGTAGGGAGAGAGGTCTAGTTTTACCCTCCAAATTTAACTACATCCTCAAAAGTTCTAACCATTGCAAATGGTATAAAGACCAAATTTTGCTCAATTTTGATCCAGGTTGAATAACCCACATAGGAGCAATATAGGAAAGGAAATGACATCTCATTACCCCCACTCCAAGGGTATCATAAATGCTATATGGATTTCATGTTAGGTCATCTGGAAGAGATAGAAATGTAGCTCCCAAGTTAGGTCATCTGGGAGGAATGATAGAATGTGCTTATTGTATTGATTTGATGATAGAATATTTTGTTGATTGATTGATTTGATTGAAGTAGAATACTCATAGAGATATTCTTTTTCTTTTTCCTCCCATATTAGGTCATTAGGGGGAATAGATTTGACATGATTTGGAGAAACTTGTGTTTTTGGCCCCAGGTTATGTCATTAGGGGAATGAATTTGACGTGATTAGTAGAATATTCACGAGAAATTTATGCTTGATGCCCCCAATTAGGTCATTAAGGGGAAATGAAAATGAATTTGAATGATGAGTAGATTGAATTGTTTGTTTGTTCAAATAAAATTGTCATGGTGATATACGAAGATTGTTGATTGATTGCATAGAAACCAGAGAGGGATCTTGAGGTGATCCTGATTGTATGCCCCCTTTTGGTGAAAGGGTGAAGGGACTTGATGACAAGCACTGAGCCAAAAGTAGAGATGAAAAAGTGTTTGAATGATATATAGAAGATTGTTGTAAGATTATGTGAAAGTTAGTGAAATATGAGTGAGATTAGAATATAGTGTTTTAAAATGTATCCAAAGGTAACAGGAGGACTTCGGAGTGATTGTTGTAAATGAGGATGAAAACAGAGTAACAAAGCTCAAGATATGAGTGAAACCATATGTCATGTATTAATTCGAGCGATGAGTGTAGATAACAACTATAACACATGAAAAATTTAAGGTTTGACATATAGTAGGGGTAAAAAGTGAATAGTAACTTCATTTGAATTGTGAGTGAGTTGGAAATTGAGCTCTGGACTTGCGAAGATGTCATAGATTAGAGCATTAAGCGTGATGAGATTTGAGAGGTCGGGCAGAGGACGTGACAACACAAACGATCGATGAGTTGGTACGTATGAGTTTTATGGAAATTTTGATGAAATGTGTCCAATTTTTTATTTTTGTGCAAATTTTGGATTTTTGAATTTATGGGCATTTTATACCTAGACAGTAGTGGCCAAGGCATGTCGACACTAAAATTTTCCTCCATAATTTCTATTTCATTAATGTATGTATTAGGAATAGGATGTTGTTAAGTATAAGATAACGGCGCCGTCAGTACGGTGTCGCTAATAATGTGGAGTATGGTAACACTCAAAGTACAATAGGAATATTTGTCGTAAGTGGTCCGGTAATGTTAAAATGTCAAAGTTTGGGTAAGTAGAGAAGTAGGGTCTACATGATTAGGAATTAGAAATATTATATTGGTAATAAAGACAAGGAGTGAGGTCATAAATATTTTGTGTATTTTATTTGTAAAAATTCTAAAAATGTGGAACCCATGTAAAATGATAAGGTTTATCTTATCTTAAAGGATAAGCTTACATGTACAGATAAGAGTTAAGGTATGAAATATGATTCGTTAGAGTGGATTTCTTATCCTATCTTAGAGATAAGATGGATAATCCCGGAAGTTCTATAAATAGAGAGGCCACCCCCTCATTTAGCATAGAAAGAAGTAGTGAGAAATATTGTAGGAAGTGTGCAAAGGAAGCCATCGCTTAAAGGTGTGTTGAAGAAGCCATCGAGAGATGTAATTGCAAAGTTTCTCCCATAGTCTTGTTGAAGTACCTCATGGGTGAGATTGTAACAATTTCATGTTAATATTATAATTTACTCGATATTTCAGATTTGTCATCATTCCGTCTTATCATAGTCGATGGTATTCTTGTGTTATGTTGTTGTTTTGTTTCAGTTACATCCACCAAACTAAAGGTCAGTGCATTAGTAAATAATCATAAGACGAGGAGTTCCCGGTGAAGAATTATCATAGTGCCGGATTGGTGATGACAGCGTAGACATACTTTGGGACATTAGCGCCTAGTTTTAGGCGGTAGGGTCCCGCCCTGTGCGCTAGAGTCCTACTTCTTGGTGTTGTAGTCCCAATAAAGTTGATTGCTTGTGTATTGTAAAGTTTTATTTTTATTCAATGAATATAGTTGGTGTTTGTGATTTCTTTGGACCTATATGAGGTGTTGATGTCGATATTTGGGTTGTATTTGTGTTGTCTGATGATTTATCCATTCGAGGGATTTTTTGGGGTACACTTGAATACTTTGTAAGTTAGGGTTTTCGACGAGGAGTGGGATGTTCTAGATCGTACTAGGCTACGACACATAGCGATATTGGGGAGGTGCCCCATAATATGCCCATGATTTCATCACTATGCGAGAGATGGTGTGTAGATACATGTACATTTTGGTTTCCTATAGGCGAGATGAAAGTGACCTTGGAAGATGTATATTGCATATTACGATTGCCGAGAAACTAAGAGGTATTTTACAGTGCACATGGGTCTATATAGAGACCCAATCATTTTAGATGTAATTTTGAAATCGTGTGTTTTGCGATTGCGGAAGTTTATCGCAGAGTGATAAAGCGTCACGTCATCAGTGGCGGTAGAGGGTGGTGGTGTAGGAATCTTGTATAAGATGCATGATATATGTTAGCATATTGAGGAACATGGTACGAGGTTTTCTTGGGTGAGATGTATGCTAGCCCACTTGTATAAAGAATTATACAAGTTTACACATGATGAGCATGGGGGTGGCCTTGGAGCCACCACATTATTACATGTATGGGCATATAAACATATTGACATACTGAGACCACTTGGTGCATCACACACATGCAGAGTGGGTGAGATCGAGAGATATTTGTTGCTAAATGGGTGGGCATCTGCGGTAGGAAGATGGATACTACAATGTATAGGGCCATGCTAGATCAGATGGGGCCAAGGGTCATTATATGGAGGCCATGTAGGGAGTACGCTGGATGGGCTGAGGATGCAGTAGAGTTGAGATGTATTCATCGCACTATGTGGTTGGAGGATCACTTTCTTGAGCTAACCAAGCTATTTCGGGTAGAGTGAGTATCGAGACAGCTTTTGTATGGCCTGGATGTGCTCCAGAGCCGTATGTATGGGTGACAACCACTAGATCACTTGAGTACAACTTGTGCATCTAAGCCCCATATGAGTACAACTTGTGCATCTAGGTCTAGATGAGGTAGATGTGGCCATTGAGCCGATAGATGTGGACAATGTGGATTGTACCAAAGCATATACTGATTGGTGGGCTACCCGTAGGTGGGTGCTATGGTTCCCTGTGATGGAAGACGTAATGGGTGGGCTAGCACTAGTAGGAGGAGGAGAGGATCCCGCCCCCAATGGAGATGTTGTGGTAACGACGCGAGCTGAACGTGAGGATAACTTGTTTATTGTTTGTGATATTGAGTGTTTGCATGGTATAGAGTATGTATAGTAACTAACACACACTTGTGTTATTGTAGGTGATGCGTATTATATGTTTATTGTTGATACATCCATCAACACATTAGCATGAAAAGTACCTCTCGATGTGCTCATGGGAGGTGGGATATTAGAGCAAGTGGATGTGATTGTGGAAAAACATGCCCATTTGTTTGATTTAGTAGCGGTTGCAACAACCACTTGTTTGATTCAGTAGCGGTTGCAACAACCACTTGTAGTGTCTTGTTGGGTGGGCGTGATGAGGCACGAGAAGAGATGCAACGAGTGAGGGACGTCGTAGGAGGCAAAGCTTTGGATCAAGATGTATTTTCTAGTATTTGAGATTTACAAACACCGATATGTAGTGTATACATCGGAGTTGGCTTTGGCTCGAGTTGTTTAGAGTGATATAAGAGTCATAATCAACGACGTAGATTGAGCGGAGAAGCATCTAGTTCTAGAGCTCTCGTGATTTTATATAGTGATAGTGATGATGATGATGTATGACATATGGATTATACATTGTTTATGATGTATCGAGGCATGGGGGCTTGTCCCCCAACAATTATATTTTGGAAACGATGATTTTGATATATATATATATATATATATATATATATATATATATATATATATATATATATATATATGTATGGTGTTTTGGTACTAGTGTATTATGTTGATGTCTATTGATGTATAATGTGATGATGGTTATTTTTACATGTAATTGTTTAATTTTTTTTTGTGTAATAATAGATGATATAAAAATGAATGATGATGGATAATGTGTGATAGATAGATGTGTGTGATAGAGATAGAATAAATATATCGTAGTAGGATGACGATATGGAATAGTAAGATGATGTATTGTAGAGGTATATCAAGATGTAAGTAAGCATGTATATATGTGATGAAGAGAGAGAGGGGGAGAGAATAGTGATGCCCCCAACATATGTGTAGAAAGGAGAATGAGGTTCATTTATATAATACCCCTCAACAATCAAGAATGAACCATAGAATAAGAATGTGTCATCGGGAAATGGTTGGATAGTGTATGCAAGAAAGATAGAACATGAAGTGCAACGCGTAGATAGTGAGTGATGTGAGGTTATTATTGTATATATCCCTCAACAATCATGTAAGAACCTTGAGAACATGAGTGCATCGTCAGGAAATGAGGTGATTTCAAAGGAAATCACCTACCACGATGGAGAAGCCGGTGAGGTGGGGTGGAAACATGTGAGATGGTAGCAGCTAGAGCGTAAGAACCAAACTAAATGTCTAGTAAAGTAGCAACAATGAATAAAGATGTGCTTACAAGTAATGGAGATGCTGACAACTTAGGCAACCAATGAGAAGGTGTGGCATCATGCGATGAATGAGATGATGCAGCAATGGAAGAACTAGGTGGAGGACGTGAGTGAAGAATGACCTTAGGTGGTGGATGAGCAACGACCTTAGGTGGTGGAGATAAGTGAACTGAAGTAGAAGCACACTTGTGCAGATTAGGAGATAAAGATTGATCATGAGAGCAAGGGCCAAAGGCAATGACACCTTGATCTTTGAGTTGTTGTAATTTATCATGTAGAGCACAATAGTCATTATCTTGATGGCCATTGATGCGATGGAAGTTGCAATATGGATGATCACGTTGGTGCTGTAAGCGATGAGGAGGATGGTGCTAATTAGATGGCAAGTGAATTAAGCATTTATCTAGTAAAGTACGTAACACATCATGAGGCTTGACAACATGTGGAAATTGCAATGGTTCATGATTAGAAGTAGAAGGATTTTTGTGGAGACCTACATGGTGGAGGAGATGGAGAATGATGACGCTATGGATGAGATGGAACATGCTTGTGAGGTAGATGAGATGGATACCTAGGAGGATGCTCAACCGATGGAAGAGGAGAAAATCTTTAGAAGCGAAGTAGAAGCAATAGGAGGAGGATCTATAACATGTGTAGTAATCAAGTCTTATTCTAGATCGAGGACTATATAGCATAAAAGTGTGAATGATTCATGTTTATCATATTGCAATTGTTCTTTAAGTGTAGGAATCAAGCCATGAAAAAATGAATTGTTTTTCTAAATCAACTAGATGAAATAATAATTGATGCATGCATGAATTGAAGCATAAGATATAGTCTAATATAGGTTCAATTTTTCCTTGATGTAAGGTGGGAAAGCAATCATGAGTGATTCTAGGACCATTGTTAATCATGAATCTCCTAATAAAATCATCTTCCATGTCATAATATGTGCTAATAGACCCAAAAGGTAAGTGTGTATACCATTAGAGAGCATCATCGACAAGACTATGGTGAAAGAATTTAAGTAGTAATCAATCATTAGAATAGGAATCCATAGCTAGACGATAATGCTTGAGATGTAAGGATTGCCAATTCCATCGAAAGAAAGAGAAAGTAGGCATGACAAAATCCTTAGGAAAATCTGAATTATGAATTTTCTTAGGAATAGGATTGTCATGAAGAGAATTGTTATCAATAGACGCATAGTAAGATTTTCTTTCTAAAGTGAGAGATTGGACCTGAGATTGCAATTGGCCAACAACATGCATGAGTGATAAGATATCATGTGATGGAATGGTAGGTGATAGAAGATGCACATTGAGTGGTTGAACCTTGCCATTTTGGGTTATCAGTGGAACGTGTGAAGGAATAGCTGATGTAGAAGGAGGTGTAGATGATGGAGACTCAAGAGGAGTGCAAGATGGAACCTCCAATGAGACTATGAGAGGTGCACTAATAGGAGTAGAAATAGGAGGTGAAGAACATAGAGGCTTGATAACAACACTAGATGCAGACTCAAGAGTGGTAATGAGAGGAGTAGAATCATCATGCATGACATTGGAAGCAATCTCAGAAGTATAAGAAAGTAGGGTAGAAAATTCACACTCAACAGTATGTAAAGAAGGAACATCTTGACTAATATGCTCATGATCGGAAATGGAATCTATGTCACTATCAACTAAATTTTTGCAAGCAATTAATTCTTCTAAACTATCATCATCATAGAAATAAGTATAAGAAATAATAGGAGATACATCATTGCAATCATTAGAAACAATATGAGATAAAGCATTAGATTCATCTTGACTATGAGTAGAAACAATATCATGTACATGTGCATTTACATTTTCAAAAATAGAATTACTTGCATCTAAAGGAGAAAACATATCACCAAGAACAAAATCTATAACATTAGCATGCATGTCAACAACGGAAGAAAAATATATAGCAACATGAGATCCTATGGGATAACAAGGCTTGCATCACATAAAATTTTGTACATCTTCAGGTGTAATTATACGAAGACCATATTCATTAGGAGTAATAGTAGGAAGTTGAGCTTCGCTAGCATGGATATTGTGATGAGTTTCATTATCAGTTTGAGAACATCGATAAAGAGTAATAAGTTCAACCTCATCATCAAGGATAGGGTTCACACTTTCATGAGACATGGCTTGCCTAGGAGGAGAAGATTGATTCTTGGCCATGAGGATCCTAAGGAAATGAGTTCGACTATGAGCGGGTTCACCAAATGATTTAACAAAATTTGAATTTGATTTGTTAAATTTAAATATGTAAATGCTACAAATGATTAATAAATGCTACAATACAAGTATATAAGCTAAATAAAATCAAAACCCTAAGTGCAATAGAAAAGGAAGAATGACTTAACTGATAATTACTAAAATCTTGAAGTGTCTGATTCCGGAGAATTGGTAAATAGAACTCGAAAATTTTTGCAACACCACACGAAAAATCACAAAAGTGTCGATGTTCTTGGACTAGGGCTCCTGAGTCTGCAAGCACCAGTGGCGCTTGGGCGCTGTGGACCCCTCTCTGGCACCGTGTCTCGCCCAAAACCTCAAGAACTAAATTTTGGAGGGTCATAAGGTTGTTGCTGATCTTCGCTTCCCGTCACTAGTATGTCGCACAACTCCCACAGATGTCACTGGTAACCTGTAATGTAATATCCACTTGTAAAAGCCCCAAGACACATCAAACCCTAAAAAAGAAATATGCAAAATGAGGGGTCAGATTGTCCTCAATTGTCAAACGAGCGATCTTACGACTAAGCGATGCACTACATCTCAAACCCAATGTAGTTCTATATGATTTTGTGTGTAATCGTGTCCCTAGGTGCCCTTGCGCCAATGACGCCAAAATAGTAGGCTATGACTAGATAGAATGCAAAATGTGTGGATGGAACAAAAGAAACCCCTCATATGCAGTGTATGTAGATATAAGAAGCCCAAAGAATGCAGTCCCTTTGTATGTAGATATCCCGATAGTTGCCAACCCTTAATAATGGTATGTATGATGTGTTTATATAGGGATCTCTTGTTTAAATTTTGACACTAGTAACATGACATGTCGACTAGGACCTCGGGATAAGGGAAGGATAACCAAAAATACCAACCACAAATGTCAAGATAAGAAAAATAAATAATCAGGACATGAGCACCAAAATCCGAAAAACAAGTGCATGGGCACTAATCTCCAGGCCATACGCTAGTGTCCAGGAGTAAATGACAACAAATGTGTAAAGACTGATAGACACGGATCCCTATGACCTAACTAGAGAGTAACGTGAGAGTGATAGAAGTAGATGAAGTGACAAATATAAAAAAGCAATATAAAAGAAGACAATGAAAACAAAGGGGAGGGACAAGGGGGATGTGTTACTAGTGAATACTCTTTTCATTCAAGATCCATATATAAAACATCATACTTGCTGACATAGTAATGTAGTAGTAAGTGTGTGATTTTGTGTCTACACCATGTTCTAAGGTAATCCCCTACCAAACATATGAGCAAATATCCAAGAATTCTATTTAATACTTTTATTTTCCCATTAGTTTGTGGATGGTATGTTGAATTGAATTGAAGCATTGTACTCAACTTCTTCCAAAATGTACACTAAAAATGCCCAACAAAGTTTTTATCCATGTCCCACACAATATTGTGTGGAAATCCATGTAACTTTACAATCTCCTCAAGAAAATAAAAATAAAAAGTTCCTTGTTTATGATTGTAAAACCCAAAAGTTTGTATAATTTTGTACTCGTTCGGTTTGGAGTCATAATGCAAGATATGAATCACTTCTAAATCTCTACCATCTGCGCACAACCAAGTCACCTCGGTACCTATATGTGCAACTAAGCAATCTTTCCTTATCTTTTGAGAAATCCTTTCTATCGTTTTGGTATTGCACATTATATCAAAAGATAAATTATGTTTGCATATTAATGTTTATTAATTAATTTAAAATATACAACATGTGTACAACCTTAAACCTCCCAATAAATAAGAAAATAAAACCTTATTAAACCCTTATTTATTTATTTAGGGTTTAAAAAGTTGGAATAATAATCAATAAACACATATATACACTAACGCCATAGTAATTAACTAATCATGTAGCAAAATTAAGTCTTTACAAGTACATCCATATACATTTAAATTAATAGCCAAATGGATGGCAATTTTAAGGTTGGAATTAAATTTGAATACACTCATGAACATTACAATCCAACACCACCCCCATGACCATTATAGAATGCCTCTCGATATAATTAAGCAATCGAATTAACATTAAACTTGTATGTGTACACCTAAAAATGACCCATACACATTTATTAGTTGTTAAGTTGTATGATTTTAGGATGTTTGTTTACTTTTTGATTATTGGTCCGATATAGGCATTTTTAGGACATATTTCGACTTTATAATACTATCATGATATCTATATTTAGTTTGAATTTTATTTTCTCATAAAGTAATTTTGAATAACAATTGTCTATTTTTCTTTATTTTGTAGTTGAGTGTGGTGTTGGACTATAATATTTGTGAGAGTCAACACATAATGGCCAAATTCAAATTCGACATCCATTTTATTTTCATAAGGGATTTTCACCCTTAAATTTTATGTCCATTACATTATCATATAAAAGATTTTTGTTTTTGCTCGAAACGTTAATAAAAAAATTGTAATATCTTGGGCATATAATGGAGGTTGGAGCCCCTTTTTTACTTTTTTAGCTCAACACGAGGACATGTACCACAAAGAAAATAAATTTAGATTGATCTTAATCCTATCTAAAAACATGTGTTCATTGTATTAGTATGTGAACACCTAATTTTTATGTATGTGACAATAATATTTTTGACACCTTTGAAGACACTTGGATTGCTAATGCGCATTAGGTTCTTTTTGGCTTGTTTTTCTTCCTTTACCTAGTCGTAAACCACTTCCATCACCTCTAGTTTCCCATAAATAATCTCACAATCATTTAGTTTCAAATTGAAACCATTTTCTTGCCAAATCAATAGACAATAGTAAAATCATAAAAAAAGAATAAACGGGATGAGTGCACACCGACTTTGAAAAACCCAAAGGCAAGTTGATGAGCGTCTTCACCGCTTCATACAACATGCGTACAAATTTAAAACAAATAGATGGGAGATAAAAGGAAACCATAAAAAAGAGTGGGACATGATGAGAAAAAAATACAACAATAACGTTTAATTTGGACAAATTGTCGACAACTTAAAAATAAATAACAAATAAACATGCAATTTAACTACTAAATACTTAGAGGTCAAATTATGTGTTTACGGTGTGCACATCCACTTTAGATTATCATTTTTGTATTTAATTTTAGTTCAAACTATATTTATTTCACAAAGGAACTTTCTTTTATAACACTTGTCTATTTTTATTTATTTCATTTTTACAAACTATTATCTTTTGTTAAGAAAGTGTCATAAAAATAAAACTTTTATTATTTATAGCTAGTACAAATATATTATTTATATATATTGGAAAAAATGTTGAGATATATCAATCTCAAGACCCTTAATAATTTCATTATGTTCTTCAAACAAATCATTAAATGATGAGAAATAATATCAATCTTGTTGTATATTAATGTATTAGGTAATAAAAGTTCCAAGTAAATTGTGAGATAAACATGTGCAGTTTGAATTGCCTTTATTTAATCCTTCGATTCTTTACGTATAAGTGATTTGAAAAATAATTTAGAAGGTCGATATAGGACTTTGAGCCAATGTATTTGAGATTATAGCCCCTTAGCAACATGAAATTCCACAAGCTTAAGTTTGTGGTTGAGATGAGTACTCAAGCTTAGGTTTGTGGTTGAGATGAGTATCCATAACCCATGAGTGAAGATTGAATGCGTCAAATTCTACCCGAGAGGAATTTTTCTTGTATTCTTTGGAAAGATCATTGTCTCCACACCCTCTCTTGTCCATGCCGGTGGAGGATAAGGAGGTATGATTGATCACATCATTCCACCACCCGATCCAATTGTTGGAAAATAGAGGATGTGGAACAAGATTCCATACTTTGGTGATGAGTTAGACGGTGTTGATTATTGATCCAAATTAGACATTATTACCACATTTTTTGACTTTATATTATCATAATTATAGTTAATTTTAATTCAAATTCTATTTTTCATAAGGGTAATCTTTTTCATAACTTTTGTCTATAATTTTTATATATTTGTAGTGAGGTTAGTTTTGGACTATAATATTTGTGAGATCTAAAATTTGATGGGTAACATCAAATTTCACATCCATTTTATCATCTTAATGTAGTTTCAACATTAAATTTGACATCCATTTCATTACCATATAGAAAAATCTTCTTGCTTTGAAAATTTGATTGAATTTTTTCGGAGCCCTTTTTACCATAATTTTTCTCACTTCGACATTGTAGTGCGACATATTAAGGGCACCTACCATTTGGCTTATGAAATTCACAAATAAAATAAATTGATACGGTCTCTTAAATTATATCCAAAGGAAACTATCACCTCAACATTGATATATCTCGACATTTGAAAAATAAATATTTTTAAAATAGCAATTCCAATTTAAATAATTTGTAGGAATAATATATTTGATTTACTATATATTTATATTACAAATTATTTGAAGAAAATAAAGTTTTGGCATTGATAAAAATAGTCTTGATTTGAAAAGAAAGATCTTATATAGATGGAGAAAATGCACATGATTGTCAAGTCAAATTCAAGTCAAGTGTATACATTGGTATAAACATACTTACCCTACATTTTTGTCAAGTGTGCAAGTTTGATCAAGGTTCTCAACTCACTTTGATATTTTGGTGATCTATATGTCTAGACCTATTTTGTGCTATCTTTTTCTATTTTTTTACCCATAATGGTGATAGATTAAATATTCTTCTAAAATATTGGACTCTTGTTAATTATACGATGACGTAGTTCCACATCACGATTTCAATTCACCAAAGGATTCAACATCATCTTGCGCACATGTGTGCATACCTGTGGGTCCTAAATCCTCCTTTATGATGGCACACATCTCGATACAATTCAATATTATACATGTAAATATAATAATTTCTACATCCATGTCATTTTTTCTTACTTTCTTTCCTTATTGCATAAGCATTCGATATATCCTTCACCCTCTCATCACTCACAACACGTTTTACACTTGATACCCCACTTAGAATGTTGTCTATTGCTCTCCTCTTGGGACCGGAATCACCTAATTCAAACTAATTAGTTACAAAAGATTCACAATACTTGATTATCTAGAATTATGTAGCTAATTAAATCAATTACTCAATTGGATAAACTATTGACACATTAGGGGCTAATCAAGACTTAGTTCACAGTAGAATTAGTTGCGAAATAGGTCTACATGGGCTGATTAGCCCAAATTATGTACTCGATTAAACAAAATGCTCGTTGGTTCAACTAAGGATGCAATAAGGGTTAATCATGTCCCAATTCATAGTTCTAAACAAGTTACAGATAATAGCTTCACCAACCTTAATTATGCCTAATTACATACTTATTGATCCAATCAAGTAATAGGCTTGATTATATACATAATTTGGGCTAATAAAGCCTCATGAAATTACTCATAACTAATTAGTGTGAATCGGGCTCGATTATCTCCTATTGTGTTGAAATGGAATCTATTAATTCGTTCAATTAGGCAAGATATGTCAAGGGGGCATTGTTGGTAGTTTGTACAATGTGCCCGTAAGGTCGAACAAATAAAATGGTGGAACTAATTACACTAGAAGGGGCATACTCTAAATGGTAAATGAAAGTGGTGGTGATTGATAAAATTGATTGTATTTAAATAATTAATCGCTGACCTAAAATTTGATGTCCATTTGATTATTGTAGGTCAATTTCAGCCTAAATTTTGATATCCATTTGATTATCATAGAGAAATTTCATCTTTTGATTTGATGTCCATTTCATTTTCATATAATTTTGTTACTTCTTGCTCTTATCTTAGGCATGTAATATAATTTGGAATGGGAGTGGTGGTGAATGGTAATATTGATGGTACTTAAATAATTAATGATTGACCTTAAATTTGATGTCCATTTGATTATCATAGGTCAATTTCACCCTAAAATTTGATGTCCATTTGATTATCATAGGGAAATTTCATCTCTTGATTTGATGTCCATTTAATTTTCATATAATTTTGTTATTTCTTGCTCTTATCTAAGGCATATAATAGAATTTGGAATATGAGTGGTGTTGATGATGATATGAATGATGCTTAAATAATTAATGATTGACCTTAAATTTGATGTCCATTTGATTATTGTAGGTCAATTTTACCCTAGAATTTGATGTGCATTTGATTATCACAAGGAAATATCATCTTTTGATTTGACGTCCATTTCATTTTCATATATATATTTTTCCACGTGATCGAAAAGTTGATCAAAAAGTTATCTTATCTTAAGCATGCGGAGGAATTTGGAACCCTTTTTTAACTACAATTTTTTTTTCATGTTTAACACAAAACTACAACTAGATTGAGACCATTTACTGCCATTTATTTTTAAAAAAACTTATAAAATTATAAATCAATATAAATAAAACAAATCTAATATAAACACATAGCTAAATTAATCTCTTAATATTTTCACTTAACTATATTAAAAATACAAATACAAAATTAAATAATTTTTAAATTAAAAGATTAATTATAATAATTACTAATAAATCTTAATTAAACTAAATTGTTTACCTTTCCCAAAATTAGGTACCACCAAATGGACCTTTTTCTACACCAAAGTTTTTTCCTTTAATTTCAATAAAAAATGAAAAATACATAATCCTTACTAATTGTGTCTGTGTTTATCTTATTTTATTTATGCAAACATCAAATTATTAGCACTAGTACCTAGTAAAATGTCTGTCACTCTTCTCTACCTACCACATGAACTTACAAGCCTGCAACTTTACTGACGGAAACGGAAAATTCTGGTTTGCAAGAACGTGCCGGCCAGATAAGGCCTACTTTTTGTTTTTTGTCATAGATAGAGGCCGCATAAACAAAATGGCTGAGAGAATTTTTGAAACCCCAAACCCATCAATAGTTCGAACAACCCGCTCTGTCACATAAGGAAAATGATGTGTCTATGAGGTTTGCTTAGAAGTAACTCCCTCGTAAGTTTGGCAAGCCTACCATAAACTACACTAGACGGAACCCAACAGCTAAAGTAATAGACATGAGGGACCACAAAGATCTGGATTTAAACGTGAATTCCAGCAATACCTAGATGGCTTTAAAATAACTTTTATTCATTTTCAGCTGGACCACTTTGTAGCAATAAGGTAGACCGTCTACATTTGAAACCAGGGCAGATTCACAATCTAGTAACTTCCAAATAATCCAAGCAAACAACTTTTGCCAAAAACAAATTTTGTCTTTGCCACAGTTATTTTATTGATCACAAGATAGTGCAAATACAAAAGAACAAGCCTCGCTGCAAGATACCATGGCAGGCAGCCCACCATCATGCCATGCGACAGTACAGTAAGAATCAAATTCAAGAGGCATATTATTTGTACTTATCCGGTTAATTGCATTCTCAATCCTCCTCAAATTGAACTGGGTGCTTAATCAAATAAGCATTTCGGTTTTTAAGGATTATCCCACCGCCTCTTCTTACATCAAGAAATCTAATATCGATACTCGAAATATTTGAAAGTGAAAGGACCTTACCCCAGTGTAATATTTAAATTCTTCTCTGCTAAAACAAGTCAAAGAAATTGACTAGCCAAGATATCTAGATTGTTTGACAGTGAAAGGCAATGGGCAATTAGTTGGACCAACATGGTCCGTGCAAATAAACCTTATAATTCGGAGGGGATATTCATTTCTGATAATTAATACTTGTGAATAACAGTGGCACTGAGAAAAGGAAGGAAATGGCAGACTTGGAAGTGCCATCCAACCATGACACCCATACAAGCCATCCTTTACATATCACTGCCTTTGAGGAGAATGAACATTTCGTTCGGACAGGTATTGCATATGATTCTACCGTCCGTCTCTATCTTACATTGCAGCTTTTGGTTATGGTTAATACAAACTCACGAAACACTAATATGTCCTACAGAACAATATGGTCTAGTTAAAATTCATCTTTATCTTATCACTATAGCTGTATCCTTCACATATTCTAATGATGTGTAATATACCAGACACTTTTTTACATATTTCCATTGGGTGAACAGGGACATTATGGACTGCAACAGCTCATGTTGTCACAGCAGTGATAGGAGCAGGAGTTTTATCATTGGCATGGAGCATTTCACAGTTGGGATGGATTGCAGGCCCTGCAATCATGGGTGTTTTTGCTGTGATAACATACTATTCCTCTTGCCTGCTAGCAGATTGTTACAAGTTTCCTGATCCAGTCACCGGACCCAACAGAAATCCTACATATAGGGATGCTGTCAGACTGTATCTGGGTTCTGTATCTTGCCATTCTCTCTTTATAATTATGTTTCTTGGTATTATTCTATCTACTGATTTATAAACTTTTACTTCGTTTACCATGTCCTCCTTATAGGTACCACAAAAGCATGGCTGTGCGGACTAGTCCAATATGTGTCCTTGTATGGAGTAGGCATTGCTTATACAATCACCACTTCAATTAGCATAAGGTATGTTCCCATGACAAGATTTTAATGGCTGTAAAGAACGATATCTGTTTGTGCACTTTTTGCATCTAATGTCAGTCAGAGCCTCTTCTCTTTCACTACCTTGATACCTTACTAGCTTACACTTTTCTGAAAGAGTACCAGTGACAGAAATTGAGAAAACCTTTTCGTTGTGTAGGAAGAGACGAACCTATAGAGTTTATAACATTTGCAAGGCTGGGTTTATCCCTTCTGCGATCAGGTAGTCTCCTGGGGACTGATAGATGGACTAGGGCACCCCATGTGTGACATTTTGTGAAGAATTTCTCCACAACCGAGCTTTGAAGTCCGGCATCCTAATTATAGTGGATTGGTGTTTGAGACTTGAGTGTCACCTGATCAACACCAATTTATGTTACAAATTTATGCATATTGGAGAAATCATCTTAATTTAGGTCTTAACACAATTACCACTGCATATTGGAGAAAGCATCTCAAAGGTGTGCAGATCCACAATTGATGGTCATAATTTGGGCCTTTTAGGGTTGTAAAGTCTGTTGTTTGAACGTGGGCAATGCACATGTTTATATGTTGTAATTTGCTGTCATGGTTTCACTTTTTATCTGGTCTGAGCTGGTTAGTGGGTGAAATATCTTTTTGAATGGCCATTTTCTGTATTTGAATGACATTTTACTTTTCAGCAAGGCTAAAATGAAAGTTCGCATGCTTTCTACACCTGAGCTAGCTGGATCCTAACTTTGCAGAGCAATCAAACAATCGGATTGTTATCACAAAAATGGACATGGCTATCAATGCCACTTCTCGGAGTACACCATCATGATCCTTTTTGGATTGACACAAGTCATCTTGTCTCAAATACCAAACTTTCATAATGTTTGGGGCCTTTCAGTAGTTGCAGCCATAATGTCATTTGCCTATGCATCAATCGGAGCGGGTCTTGGAATTTCTAAAGTAGTTGGTATTCTTGTTCTCTTTCACTATTATGAAAAAAGTTTACTTGCATGCCCTTATTCAGAGATGTTAAAAACTTATATGATGCACTTTAATCCTTTTCCTTGCCCATGCAACTCAAAGATTACATGTAAGTACTAACTTATATGACTCTTAATGAGATTCATTCTTTTGGAAATTGTAGAAAATGGAAAGTTTTATGGAAGTATTGGTGGAATCAGCACAAGTACTACATTATCCACATCACAGAAAGTTTGGCAGGTTCTCCAAGCTGTTGGTGACATTGGGTTTGCATATCCATACTCTGTGCTCGTCATAGAAATTGAGGTATGTATAAAAGTGGTGCATTGATCTTTATGCTAAAACCTTATTATAAGACCCAATGTTGTAATCTAATATTGTGGAATAATCATTTTATTTTGCAGGACACTTTGAAAACAAAACCTCCAGAGAACAAAACTATGAAGAAAGCATCCCTGCTTGTTGTAACAGCGACAACTTTCTTCTACATGCTCAGCAGTTTCTTTGGGTATGCAGCCTTTGGGAGAATACACCTGGAAACCTCTTAACAGGGTTTGGTTTCTATGAGCCTTATTGGCTGGTTGACTTTGCTAATGCATGTATTGTGGTTCACCTGGTGGGAGGATACCAAGTAATACTTTCACAACAATAGCAATTTCAGAAAGCTATAGTTGTCAAAGTTGGGAACCACCAAATATGAAAACTAATTACCATAACATTTCACATCTTGGCAGGTATTCTGCCTACCCCTCTTTGCTTTTATTGAAGATTGGTTTTTGAATAAGTGGCCAAATAATCAATTCTTCCATTATGAATGGGGCATGCCCATTCCTTTGCTTGGGTTGTATCATGTTAAATTGTTTAGACTGTCATGGAGAACAGCATTTGCGGCCTCAACTATTGTTATTGCCATTTTATTCCCATTCTTCAATCAGGTTCTTGGACTTTTGGGGGCTATTAACTTTTGGCCATTGGCAGGGTACTTTCCAGTGGGGATGTACATTGTACAGAACAAAGTCCAACAGTGGTCAATTAACTGGGTTCTTTTGCAAACTTTCAGCTTCATTTGTCTTCTCATCTCACTGGCATGTGCTGTGGGATCCATGGAAGGCCTTGTGAAAGGTTAGTAGACAGAATTTCTTAGAAAATGCCGTTGTGGATGTGAAATGCAGTTTGAATCACACTGTTTTGAAGATATTATTTCTACATGTAAAATATATTATATATATTTTCTTCTACCAAGGAATTAAACTTGTTCAAACCATTTTGACAGTGGTTAAATTGTAAAGCTCATATAGATGTACATCTGGTTACTTGGAAAATGCAGAAATGTGAATGCATATCTAATATTGCAGAGGCATAATAAATAATTTTCATGATATCCACCTTTTCTCCCGCTTACACTTTAGTCTGCTTATACCAAAATATAACCTTTGTCAAAAGGATTGTAGTCTAACTGGTGATGATGATCGTTTGTCACACCATCTACCAAAGTACCAATTGCCGGAGATACCTAATTGTGGCAGCATAGTCGAAGGAGACTCTGGTTTAGATGTATGCTTACTCAGCCTGTTCTAATCCGCTACTTGTAATAATCTGATACTTAAGGGCAGAGATGCCAATATCTATGTAACTCAACTGTTTCTAATAAATAAAAGAATAACCTTTGACCTTCATAACATTTGATGTTGTGGGGGTAAAAGATATGGATCTAGATTTGATTTGATATTTTATAATGACAGCTGCAAAATCATATACATCTTCATTGAACAAGGATGGCTCGTATGGCAACTTCAGTTGCCTCACGTTCAGTACTTGACGGATATCAAAGAATTGAGATAAATATAGCATAATGAATTTTATCCCACTTGACTGGGGATATGTATGGACTATGGACACATTGGATTAATTGAACCATACAAGATGGCCCTTTGAATCTTTCCTTATAAGAAGTTAAAATATTTAATCCTAGAGAACTTTAAAATATCTGAAGAAAAAGATAGAACCATTGCCTTCAAATGTGTGCTTATGCTGTTGTTGGTCAGGTTGTTTTTATTTTCAGTCGGTGTCTTACTTATTGGTCACTCTGCTGCTGTATTTACAAACATGCCGAGCCTTCTGTTATACATGATCATGCTCCATTGTAGTGTGTCTTCCTAAATATATGGTGCTAATGCCTAATGAATTCAATGACTAAAAACTGAGATTAAATCTGTCATTGGTGCAGAGCGTGGGCTCCATGTGGTTTGTGCGTGCAACACTGGATGATAATTTTATATGAATAATGTATTCATTAGATTCATGGTGCTTATCAACATAAAAACTTCCTGAGCGTCAATTATCTAAATCTTGTATAATGGGTGCTGCTATCCTCTAACGTACGCAGACATATATAAAGAATAGTTCTAATGCCAATTCAACCAACACTACCAAAAGCATATTTATTACAAAGTTATAAATACATACCACAGCAATAGTATGGAAGAGCGTGAGAGAATAATAACTTTAACGTAAGGTAGTGCACAATACAATTGTTTGGTACATGGAGGACCAATATTATCAACACCCTTCCCCTCACATGATTCATTCTATTTATATGACCAAAAACCCAATGATTGTCAGTTAAAACACAACCAGCAACTAAAAAATAGTGTTATTAAGACAACACCTAAAGCCAATAAAAAAATAATCACAAGAAGATCGGCGACAAAACATGCTTTTATTATGTACAGCCTACATTTATCTCCCTTTAAAATTAGTAGGAATACCTTCCCACAACACCCATGCAAAATCAAGAAGAACGAGGGAAGAGAAAGACATCTTTTGGGGTACCGTGGCTCTAATTGGGCGATATCCTAAAGAGGATGTCCTTTGTAACTTCAGCTGCTGCAGTTTAGCTCTAAGAGCATAGATCTCCTTGAACGTTTGCTTCATATGGTGCTCTTCCACAAGTTTACACTCACTCGAATACTTAACCATATGCACAACTTCTTGTAGCATACCCTTCACTTACATCACCCCTTGCTCATTCACAACCACCTCATGAGTCTGAGTATGTGTACCTTGGGTTTGTTGGCTGGGTTGCTTCTACAAACGGGCACCGCTGGTTCTCAAGGGTAACACTTCCCTTCCCATTTTCAAGTCAACATGGTGTAGAGGTGAGTATCCCCGCCCATAATGTGGACAACCCAGGTTTATTTCCCTACAACGGTGTCAAAAATGTTTGCTATCAAAGCTGGTACCAAAGGAATCTCAATTGCAGAATTATAATTACATAGCAATGCATAGGAGAACATGGGAGAAAAACAAATTTATTGTATAGTACGTTGTTCATTATAGAAAGGACTAGTCTTTCCCTGACATGAATAATTCTATTTATATGACAAAGGACCCAACTGTCAACTAGAAGTGAACAGTGAACATAAATAAAGACTCATTACAACACTACCTAAATGTGACAAGATAATAATCATAACATGGTCAATTACAAGTTGATGAGATGTTAACGGGTTGGTAGAGTAGGCTGGTTGTTTCCCACTCCACCCGGGTCGACTTTCGGTAGACACATTGTTGGGCTGAACAATCTAGAATTGAGGCCAGTTATGGCCAAATGATGTGAATTCGGGCTGTTTGTAGCCGAATGAAAGTAAATTTGAAGCCGATGGTGGGTTCATAGCTATGATCAAAAGCGTTTATGGATTAAACAAAAAAATGGTTAGCTACAAAATAATATTGTTATCATTTCCAATGGTAATATATTTATACCCGTTTGATCTACATCATGGTCCTACAAAGGTGTAGGCATCCCTCGAGGCTTGTGGCTCCAACTAAGCATGACCACAGAAGAGGATGGTTTCTATACCTTCATCTACTGCATTTCAGCTAGAAGCACATAGACCTCCTATGTGCATTGCTTCAAATCATGATTTGCCACAAGTTCATGCTCATGTGAGCACTTGAACATACACACTTCTTTTCACAACATTCCCTTCACTTTTGTCACTTTTTGCTCATGCTCAAGTAGTCATAAAGTAGTGTGAGTAATCCTACCAATCACACAAATAACCCCTCTTCATTGCATGCAACAACTGTCAAAAATGTTTGCTATCAAAGTTACACAACCAAAGGAATATCAATTGTAAAATTATAAGTACACGCCTCAACATAGCATATGAGGAGATGAGAGAGTAACAACTTTATTGCATAAAGTAGTGAACAATACAATTGTAGGGAGGAGAGGTCTCTTATCTAATATCTAATGATTCTATTTATATGATTTTTTTTTTTTTAATGATTGTCAATTATAACCATAGTTATCAAGTTTACAAAACCTAATCTATTTGGGAGAAAAAAGTCATTCTATTTATATGAAAAAAATCATTTCATTCTTCTGACATTAATCATTTTATTTATATGAAAAATATTTAATAATTGTCAGTTATAACTTATAACCATAGTTATCAAGTTTACAAAACCTAATCCATTTGGGAGCAAAAAAATATCCAATAATTCAGAAATCTTGGAAATGTTTGAAAAAACCCCGTCTGAAATATATAAATATTATAGATATGCATACTTCTATAAATATATAAAAATGAGAAATACAAGGAAAAATAAATAAATATAAAATGTTAATATATTCAATATTGAATAATAAAGCCCTGCCAGTGAACGGGGTGTTTAACTTTTTTTTGGGAAAAAAACAAAAAAAGGGCCAATCCAGACAATAACTTATTTGAACCATCTGAAAAATCCGGATCCAGCCGTACCCTATGCAGATGCAGCCAGATTCGGTAACTAGGGTTAAAGCACAACTGTCAAATGCAACCGAACATAACTTGGAGAGTTATTAAGCATTTGTTTGTAACAGGCATTGTTTTGGAGAGTTATTAATTACAACGATCTACACCAATTTCCCCATGATGGTATTCTTGCAGATTTAAGATGACCTTTCTCTAAATTGGTCTACCACCAAAAGAGCATAATCATGCCCTAAAGCTCTCCAAGAAATTCTGAGTAGATTTACTCCATGGTTGAGACATACCTAGTTTTATTTGAGGGGCTAGGAGACGTTGCAAGGAGTACAAGACTTGATGACCAAGTAGTCATGTAGACCATTGTAACTTCTCCAACAAATTTTCTGCTCTGCATTCTTTGTTTAATAGAAGGCTTACTCAATGTTTGTATCCCAAACACTCAACTAGTTCTAGTTCCTTCAGGCTTCCGGATAAGCTTTCAATGTATCTTAAATCAAATTTCTCTTCATTTATGGTATACAATCATGCCCTTGGGATTATTCCAGAAAACGATCTAATCCACGAACGATGCTGCTTAAACTCATGCTTGAGTGGTGCATACAAACGACGGCAGTACTCGGAATTACTTTTCTTTAGAGATGTATCTCAATCTAAAATATCCATTATCAAAGGGGTTGCAATCTATCTTTCTTTCGTTTCTTTCTTTTTTATTTTGGATATTAGAGGAATTATTATATATTACAATTTAATAGAGTTTTTACCAATCTCGAGTTAACTTTAACCTGGTATGAGGAGGGGACCACCAGGTGCTCAAGTTTCATACCGCCTCTATTTAAGCGAAGCCTTGGTTTCATCTTTGCTTCGTACAATTGGCACACACTCAAGGATGTTGGTCGACTACTCCAACAACACCTCTGTACCTGCCGTTGTCATACTCGGGGACATTGGTCGGACTACTCCGGCATCATTCAAGGACATCGGTTGGACTATTCCTCTTGTGAGTGGACATGCCAATTGGGGTTACAATCTTGTTGGTGAGGATGATGGCATTGAACAAGTCTCAAAGCATCAAGTTCTTGCTATTATATGGGAAAGAAGACTTTGTTTGTAAGCTTTTGGTATATTCGTAAAATTTATATTAAACTTTTTATATGTTAAAAAACTAAAAAAACCTAATTCCATCTGGTAATTGTAGATGGTAAAACACCCTTTCCACATTTTAAGGTTTATCATCATTCAAATGACATGCTTCAAATTGAAGAAATATGGAACATGACCGTATGGTTATCAAGACCGTGAACAAAACATGCAACCATGTAAAAAAATATTATTTGTAATATTTGTATTGGTAGACTAACAAGGTCGTAATGTGACTAGTCCCTCTCTTATTGTGAAAGAATTAATATGAGTTGGTATGATTGGAGTGTTGAAATATGAATGAAATGCACTCTACATTTGAAATTGTCTTGTAGTAGAGGAGGTAAACAATTTAAATAAAAGGTTTAGTATATTACCTAGTAAAAGCTTGCATAATTCAAAAATGGAAAAACTAAGTGCTCATATAGAAGAAAAATGGTGTAGAAATACAATTAATCCATATTATTCAAATTAAGAACATTGTGGTAAATGAATGTAATAAGGCTAGGGTTTTCCAAGTTGTATACATATATGTTTTATGAAGTTGATTACATGTAACTACTTGTATTTGAATTTCGGTCGTTAAAGAAATTTACATTATGGTGCGAAGTGTGTTACTTTACGTTGAGTTGCATTTGCCTTATATTAGAGATTTACATAGGAAATCTCATCAACGATACTACCATTTGAGCTTCACAACTCATCTCAACATAGTTTGAAAGCAAGCTTTGCACCTCATTGTAAATTTGAGTTTGACCTCACATTGTGCTTTGAGTATGAGTATGACCTTGTTGAGTTTGAGCAACTCTTTTCACCTCATCACAATGAATTAACAAACCCTTAAGTCCTCAATTTTCTAAGTTTCCATATTTGGCAAGGCATTGGTTTCAAACTCAATTCGGTTGTGTTTCTCTTTATCACAATTTATTGTGAGTTGAGGCGATAGTGACCATGTCTCAACATTACCATATGCATGCAAACCACACATCATGATGATCTCCACCTACAATAATCACTTGTTAAATATAATTGTTTATAAGTAAAATATTCTATTTAAAATTTATGTTAAAATTATTGAATATTGCAATAGCCTCAATTAATTTAAACTTTGAAGTAGGCCAAATCATGATTTTGAACCATGGTTTGGTTTCATTTTAAAATTGAGAAGTGCACTCAATTGGCCACTAGATTACATAGAATGTTGGCATTTATACTCATGCTTTGGAGGAAACATATAAGCGGATTTACAATTACAAGTAAGCGAGCAACTAAACTAGGATCATCTTTAACTTAAGTAGCTATGAGTAAGGGCGCTTAAAAAATATTGCTTTGATTAAGTGGGTCATTTATAACATGGAGGGGAAATAAAGTGTATAGTGTTATGAGGAATAAATTTTGCAGCTCATTAAATTAACTTGGATATGGGACAAAAGTAATTACAAACACCTTTATAAGTGTCAAAATATTATTTTTCTAACTCAAAATTGTCAAAAAAAAGTTGTATTGGAATAATATGGAAAATTGTCAAATCATTATCAATGACCAATAGAAAAGTAGAAAAAATAATTTTTGAATATTTTATTAAGTTAAAAAATATAATATTTGTATTTAAATATTAGAAAAAGTAATATGAGGGAAACAATTGTTGTTTTTGATTGGTTGGAAAAAAGCCAACTAATTGAAAAGTGATTAGAATAGTTATTGTGATATGGATTAATGAAAATGGGGTGATATATTTGTAAAAAATGTCTTGAAAATAAGAGGATGCGGTGGTAAATTGTCCACACTATATTTACTAGCAATCGTACATGAAGTGTACGATGGAAATGTTGAAAGGGATGGAGTGAAGAATGAAAAAATGAGGAAGTGAAAAAGATGGAAAGGATGAGGGGTTATTAAGAAAGGGTTCAATGGAGGGGGAGGACATTGTGTTCTAGTGTATCGTCTCTATGTTACATGTATTTTTTATGGTAGTGCAATATGCATGTCTCTATGTTACATGTATTTTTCATGGTGGTGCAATATGCATTTGAAGAGAACAAACTAAAAATGGGGAAATTTGAAAAGGTTCCATGTTTGAGACGCAATGGAAATGCATGTTTGATTTCTTCAGCACTTTCCAGTAGAGTCTCTGCAACCTTGAATGTCAATGACTCATCTCAAAATCTAATATTTTCAGTCAGAATAAAACCAGACAAAAAGATTTCTCTAACTGAAAATTGAAGCGTTACCACCCCATAAGTCCCAGTCTTTCCATATATACAACAAATGAAGTCTGATAAGTAATCAAGGACACTAAGGTCATGCTCGACAACAATGACATAGTTATCTGACCTGAGTAGTGACCAGACTACTTGTGTTGCTTTAAGTTGTTGCTTTACATGAAGATAACTCGAGGGCTCATCAAACATATATGTTTATGCTTTTTGACTTGCAATTACTGCAATAGCAAACCGTTGCAATTCCCCTCCAGATCAATAATTTGCGGTTTGAGCATAGTAGGATGGAATCAGAGCCTCCTTTTCCTTTTTCTTGGCATCCAGCACACAGATTACATTATTCAACGCTTCACAAAGATTCTCCATTTTATTCATCAAAACTTCTATAATTTTAGAAGAAGTCATTTCAGCCCCCGACTCCAATTTTTCTGCTATAGTCAGAAATAGTGGATACTCTTCAATATGCAAATAATTGAAGGTGAGAGATTAAAATTGGGGGAAAGTGTAGAAGTTGAGGAGGATGTGAATGTCCATCCTTGGAGATTGGAGTAGGGGAGGATCGAGCATTTCCATGTGGTTGGTTGTAAACACAATGATATGCTCCTCTCTACAGGATGACCATAGTTCGTCTGTGAAATTGAGCAAACCAGAAAGAATAACTTCTCATATGTTTTCATCTGCCTCAGGAGGATTCACAATCCAATCTGTTAGATTGAGCGAGCAATTGACGTCTTCAATAATAATCACATATTTTTCTTTGGTTTGGGTGAGAAGCGCACGGAGCTCCGTGTTGTCAGTTACCCGAGTGAGTTCCAGATGGTACACATCATATATCATGTAGTTAACAATGGCAACGACGAGACTCGATTTCTGAGGTCTGTGAAGAAGGTAAAACCCAAACATGATGATAATTACTACATGGAAAAGAAGGAGAAATAACAGCAGACACACATTTACCAAATAATGTATATGGAATATTAATGCCTCTTTCCCTTTACCCCTGCAGTAACTCCGTGTCCTTCCACCACTGCTTACAGTCATACATAGAACAGAAAGCCTGCAAACAAGTGAGAAGCAAAAGTATTCCTGCGGCCAAAAGACTGAGGAATTGCCACGAACCAAATATGTATGTGTTTACGTACTCTGTCACAGCAACACTCCATCTTCTGTTATAATGCTTGTTCACGTCTGCTATAACTTCATCCAGATATTTAACTTTGGACAATTTCACGCATTTCCCCATGCCATTCCACAGGCTCGCCACTTTTCCATCGTTTTCCAGGTGATTGTTAATAATTCCGCTCTTTCTCAACAGCCGAACATCTTCTTCAGTGTCGATCATGCCGTTCATGAAGTCCGTATAGCGGGTGAAGATCAACGCACCAGGCGCCGCCGCAGCTTCGAAAGCCACCAGATTTCGAAGAATGACCTCTGTGTTCACGTCCAGCTTCAGTTTGGGAAGATATAAATTAGCGGTCGTCTGGTCGAAGCGTATTGTGGTCAGGTCTCCATCGGTGGGAATGAACATTCTTTTCCACACAATCTATATGATTCTCTTTGTAAATAGTTTCATTACTTGGCTCCTCCTTGTTCAAGTATTCTATTGTATTTTCTCTTCTCTTTGTAAAGATAAACTTAGCATCTTTCTCTTCTGCACTTGCTTCAAGATCATCTTGGTCTTCAACCTGCATACATTGGTCATTTCTATCCTTATCAGGTAAGTTTGATTTACTGCTGAAAGATTTTTTAGTTTTGCTATTGCATGAGTTCTTCAAGTTTGACAATCCCTTGATGTGACATGCTTGAGCAGACATTGCCAACACCCTTTCCTCCCCTTCTTTTGTACCAATGATCTCCATTGGTACACTTGTGGAAACCTTCTTTGACATGACATCTGCAGCAACATTTGTTTCAGTAGAACCTACACGAAGCCAGTTTGGAACATCACAATGCTTCATCATCTCACCAGGCCAATTTCATTCCTCGTCAATTTGGTCAAACATGTGGACTTCCTCTTCACTTCTTGCAATTAATCTATTTACTACTCGCATTGTAGGTACATCATGAACAATTTCTTGGCACCACTCTTCATCACGCAAAAACACCTCTAATGTCTTACGTCATTCTTCTTGTGTCATCCTTTGATCAAAGCACCCTGCATTTATCACCTCATCTGCCATGTCCATCTTCAACTGTTGAATGTTACTACGAACAAGGCTTTCCACAGATCCCATATATCTAGCTTTTCCTGCTAGCTCATCTCCCAACATATAACTTTGTATTTCTACTCCCTTCTTCACCCATCTCAATGGGTATGGATGTGGATGTGCGTAAGTCTCTAGACCAAGCTGCTCTACAACCACGTCGTAAATCAAATCGATGAGAACAGAATCAACCAAAGCATTTACCTTGGTCTTCTTGATTTGGATTTTGATTTGGAATATCTCACTCATATTTTCTTCTTATTTTACGTTGTACATGCTAGTGGTCTGTGCATCCCAACCTATCATCTACATCCGAATCATCCCCAATTTTCACCTCCTCTTCTGGTTTCACGGTGGCCATAGATTTCTTGGAATCCTTGGTTTGGTGCTTTGGGTATAACTTCGGATGCAAATTCCAACATTTGGCGTCGAGTATTCATACCATTGATATCACAATTCTTATAGAAATTTTAAGGATCTTTACAAGTATGTAAAATAGTGGTGGCTTGTTTACCTTTCCATTTACCTTTGCAACTTGTCTTCCCTTTTCTTTTCCCATCTGATCTGTTGACTGGTCTTTCTTTGGCTTTGCTTCTCCTTGCTTCTTCTTGTCATCAATGTAGTATGCTTGTATACAAGCTTCATTGATATCTTTGGGCTTCGTGGAGATTACCTTCCTCCGAAGGTGAGTGTGAAGTCCTCCCAAATACTTGGTCGAATGTCCTCATCCTCCAAGTCCATATTCAACAACATGGCTTGTCTCCGAAACTCCGTAGTATAGTCCTACACACTTTGACCATTTCCTTGCCTAAAGTACTACCATTTAATCATCGATCGAGTTTTATGCTTAATAGGATAGAAGTTAGCTCTATGGAAATTCTTTAAAACCCTTCCAAGTACTGACAATAGGACGTTTCTTCTTTTCACAAGTGGCTAGATGGGTTTCCCACCAAACCAGAGCATGACCTTCCATTTTGAGACGTGCAAAGGCAATCCTTTGTGCATCAGTAACATTATGCACACTAAAATAAACTTCCAACTGTTTTAGCCATTTATCAAGCAATTTTGCATCTACTTGTCCTTAAAACTTCTTTATTTCAACTTTGGTTTTGACTTTAAAGGGAGTATGAGTAGATTTTACCTTCTCGCTTACAGTTTTAGCCTCTTCTTCACGCTCTTCCATGTCATCTTCCTCTTCGTGGCTCTTTCTTATTCCGAACTTTTTAGACAAAGACTTGAACCATCAAGTCCATGGAATCTTCCTTAACCGAATCCGTCTTTTGCAGATCTGAGAGTTCTTGTTGTTTTCTATGCAATCTATCCATCATGGTCTCTAGCATCTCGACTCTAAGGACCAAGTTCTCTTCCTCCATTTGAGCTCGAATTCATTGTTTCCACTTCTTTGTAGAAATATCTGGTTCGCAAGGTAATTTTTTTGCCTTTGGACCTTGTCATTGCCATAGAAATCACAAAAATGAATACCACAATCCTGGATATATAATTAGCTATGATACTAAAATGATCATAAACTTCTAGCTTTGAAATCTACGAATCACACAAATAATGATGTTCTACTTTCTACTTTGGAAAATGACAGTTTTGAGCTTTAGTGACTGATTATCTAGTGCTTAGAATAGAATTGTAGAGAAATGCTAAAGGAATTCCACACACAACACAAGAATTTTATCTTGAAACCCCTAATTCGAGGGAAAACCAATCGGGAAGGGAAACTACTCTTTCTTCCCACTTGTATTGGCCAATTATAAATAATTTACGATTACAATAAGTATAGAGAGAAACAATAATGTAAACTTCCCCTCTAGTTACTTGCTTGCTCTGTTTCTTGCACCTTGCTCCTACAAATCTACTCCAACACTGAAAGTCCTTGCTCACTTTCTCTCATACAATTAATTTTTGTTCTTGATCTCTTTGGATCTTCGAATTCCCAAATCCCTTGCTCCTTCATGCATTTATAGCCTTCCCATGTCCTCCCATGCACTGGAGAATGGGAAGGGACACAAGAAAGGAAGAGACAAAGATAGTCGGTTCAAATTCAAACCGTTTGGGCTCCATTTTATTTTTCCGTCAAAAGTGACATGATCACCACCCAAGATGCAGATCGATATTTATAGGACCACCACCCTAGGCCGGGTGGCGGTTACAGACCACCGCCTTGCAAGGTGACGGTTATGTAAAAGCCACTCTGCAGCGGCGTGGTTCTATTAAAATGCTGACAAAACCTCCTTCCTTATTTTCTTTAATTTTTCCTTCATAGTGCTGATGATCTGATGAAGTGGTGTGTTTTTCTAGATCCCTATGGATCATACCTCCCCTACTTAGGAGGCTTTTGGTCCCACAAAATCTTAGTGGGGGAGTGGTAGAGGAATCAATTCCCTCTCTTACTCCTTCAAGTACCACCAACCTGCCTTTGTGTCTTCTCTCCTCGTCCCGACTGCCAAGACTCTGTGGATCTCTAGTTTTTGCTATAGTCACCTCTGAATCATGTTTCTACTTCTCTTCTGCCCTACTATCGGGTCATGTGGATTGGTAGGTAGATATGGTGACCGTGCATTGCGGAATGTATCTTGCTCCTTGGGTGAGCAGTTCCTGTGGCTGCTTCTTCTCCTATGTACTCTCTTACACAAACTGCCCATACAATCTGATGGTTGGTAGAGGGGATTCTGGTAGAATCTTTTTCTCTACCTCCTACCTAGGAGTCTAGAAATCCTCTTGCAAAAACTGAGTGGTGCTACCCATATTCTTTATCCTTTTGTTAGAAACATCTGTGCTCTCTACCCCATCTTGTTTTTATTTCCATGAAAGTAAACAAAAATGATTTTCCTGAATTAGTCTTTTTTCTTGGTTGGCACTTACCATAGCATTCTTTGGTTTGCACTGTTGGTGTGCCTAGATGTTAAACCCGACCCCATCATTCACTAATCTATACCGGTTCTCCTCCTTGTGAATACAACATCCTTGGTATACAAGTAAGGACTTCCAAAAACAACATCAAATGCATCAAGTGGAATTACATCAACCTCTAATACATCAATATATTGGGTATTTATCCCAAAATGAAACTTACATTTCCTTGTAACTTGTATTTCTACACCCTTTTTCACCCATCCCAATGGGTATGGATGTGGAAATGAATAAGTATCCAGACCAAGCTTCTCTATAACCGCATCAAAATCAAATTGGATTGAGAACCAGAATCAACCAAAGTGTTTACCTTGGTCTTCTTGATTTGGATTCTGATATGGAATAACTCACTCATCTTTTCTTCTTCTTTTCCGCTTGTACATGTTAGTGGCCGTGCATCCTAGCCTCTCATCTACATCCGAATCATCCTCAATTTCCACCTCCTCTTCTGGTTTCACAGTGGCCATGGATTTCTTGGAATCCTTGGTTCGGTGCTTTGGGTGTAACTCGGATGCAACTTCCAACATGTGGTGTTAGTATGACCATTGATATCACAATTCTTATAGAAATTTTTAGGATCTTTACAAGTATGCAAAACAGTGGCGGCCTGTTTACCTTTCCATTTACCTTTGCTACTTGTCTTCCCTTGCTCTTTTTCCATCTGATCTATTGACTGGTATTTCTTTGGCTCTACTTCTCCTTGCTTCTTCTTGTCATCAATGTAGTATGCTTGTATACAAGCTTCATTGAGATCCTTGGGCTTCATGGAGATTACCTTCCTCCGAAGGTGAGTGTGAAGTCCTCCCAAATACTTGGTTAGAATGTCCTCATCCTTTAAGTCCATATTCAACAACATGGTTTGTCTCCGAAAATCCATAGTATAGTCCTACACACTTTGAACATTTCCTTGCCTAAAGTACTACCATTTAATCATCTGGATCAGTCTTATGGCTAATAGGATAGAAGTTAGCTCTAAGAAATTCTTTAAAACCATTCCAAGTACTAACAATAGGATGTTTCTTCTTTTCACAAGTGGCTAGATGGGTTTCCCACCAAACCATAGCATGACCTTCCATTTTGAGATGTGCAAAGGTAATCCTTTGTGCCTCGGTGACATTATGCACACTAAAATAAAATTCCAACTGTTTTAGCCATTTATCAAGTAATTATACATCTACTTGTCCTTCAAAATTCTTTATTTCAACTTTTTTCTACTTTAAAGGGAGTATGAGCAGATTTTACCTTCTTGCTTACAGTTGTAGTCTCTTCTTCATGCTCTTCCATGTCATCTTCCTCTTCGTGGCTCTTTCCTATGCCAAAATTTTTGGCCAGCGCTCAAACCACTGAGTCCATGGAATCTTGCTTAACCAAAGCCATATTTTGTAGATATGAGAGTTCTTGTTGTTTTCTATGCAATCTATCCATCATGGTCTCTAGCATCTCAACTCTACAGACCAAGTTCTCTTCCTCCATTTGATCTCGAATTCTCTGTTTCCACTTCTTCGTAGAAATATTTGGTTCACAAGGTAAAAATTCTTTGCCTTTGAACATTGTCACTGTTATACACATCACAAGAACGGATACCACAATCTTGGATATATAATCAAATCGATACCAAAATAATCCATAAAATTCTAGCTTTGAAATCTACGAATCACAAAAATAATGATGTTCTACTTTCTACTTTGTAAATGACAGTTTTGAGCTTTAGTGACTGATTATCTAGTGCTTAGAACAAAATTGTAGAGAAATGCTAGAGGAATTCCACACACAACACAAGATTTTTATCTTGAAAACCCCCAATTCGAGGGAAAACCAGTTGGGAAGGGAAACTACTCTTTCTTCCCACTTGTATTGGCCAATTATAAACAATTTATAGATTACAATAAGTATAGAGAGAAACAACAATGTAAACTTCCCCTCTAGTTACTTGCTTGCTCTGTTTCTTGCACCTTGCTTCTACAAATCTACTCCAACATTGAAAGTCCTTGCTCACTTGCTCTCATACAATTAAATTTTTCTCTTGATCTCTTTGGATCTTTGAATGCCCAAATCCCTTGCTCCTTCATGCATTTATATCCTTCCCATGTCCTCTTGTGCACTGGATAATGGGAAGGGACACAAGAAAGGAAGAGACAAAGACATTTGGTTCAAATTCGAACTATTCGGGCTCCATTTTACTTTTTCGTCAAAAGTGACAGGATCGCCGCCCAGTGTAGATAGATCGACAAGGATTGCCACCCTATAGGGTGGCAGTTCTACAAGCACCACTCAACCCAGAGCGGTGGTTTTGTTAAAAGGATGACATAACCTCCTTCTTCCTTATTTTCTTCATTTTTCCTTTTTAGTGTTGATGATATGATGAAGTGGTGTGTTTTTCTAGATCTCTATGGATCACCCAAAGTAGTTGGCACCTTGAGGGGGCCGAGTAATGAAATAGGTAGTGCCCCCTCCTACTTGATTAGTATTACTTGTGAGGAAAACCAAAAGTTGTTCATGGTGATGGCCCCATTCTTAATTGATTGAGGGGTATAGTCCATAGCCGAGAAAATTTTATGGCGCACATACTCATTCATACAAGTATTGGTGATATCCCTAACCCCTAGGAAGATTAACAAATTGGGGCCAAATAATTCCATATTGTTCCAAAAATTTATCAAAATCAAATCAAACCATTCTTATAGCCTTCATCTTTGATTTCACTAAAAATCCTAGACTCGAGCAAAATCAAATCATCTCACGATTTAAGCCTTTCTCATTGGATATTCATTTTATCCATTGTTTAAGCACATATAATTGAATAAAATTCCTTATCGTTGAATATTCACTTTATTCACGTATTAAACCACATCAAATTGAACTCAATCAAGAGCCTTATATATTGAATATTCACTTTATTCAATTATAGGCAATTCATAAGCAATCGAATCAAGAAATTCAAACCTTATACGTTGAATATTCACTTTATTCATGTATTAATCAAATCAAACCAACATCCAAACCTTATACGTTGAATATTCAGGTATTAAGAAAATCAAACCAAAATCCAAACTTTATACATTGAATATTCACTTTATTCATGTATTAAGTAATCCAAATCAAATCAAGAGTCTTATCATTTGGGTATTCACTTTATCCAAAGTTAAGAAAATATTTCATCAAATTAGTCCTAACAGACTTTAAAATCAATCCCAAATTGAATAAAAAATTAGAATATCCATCGATTCAATCTAAAACACAATTTTAACCTTTGATCAAATCAAACACTAGTTTCAATAAACAATGGTGACCACATGCAACACATCAAATGAAGCTTTTCTAGACAAAATTCATGAGATGTCAACAAAAATCACCATGATAGACCTTTGCAATGCAAATCAAAGGAACAATGAAACATTTACATCCTTCCTTCAACGATGGTGAGGATCATAAACCAATTTCATTACTTCATACCCGAAAAATGGTTGATAGGCATTTTCATAACAAATCTTCATTCAAACTCTCATTCCAAATGCAAATATATTTCCTAAACAACTTTGAAGACGTAATTGAAAAAGGAACTAAAATCGAGAGAGCCCTTGTTGCTAAAGTTCTCATCATAAATCCTTTAAATCATCAATCAAGCAAATCAAGTAAAAATAATCATACTCCCTAGTCAAGAAACTACTCCATGTGAAATCAAAATATGAAAAATTATGCCTCTTGGAGAAATCCTTTCAAGTGTCCTCCATCAATTATCAAATGATAAAATGACTACCTATCCATTCACAAAACCCTTCGCAAAAGGGGAACCAAAACCTACATGGTATAACAAATCAATGTATTGTGAATACCACCACATCAACAACTATCTTACAAATTGTTGTATAAAAATGTGTTATTACATCCAAGATTTACTTGACACTAGATACATTGAAGTTGAAGACGCTTTTAATACAACTATGTTGAATGAGGAATTGGAAGTGATTCAATATTCCTTTTCAACTCATTGTACAAATGAAAAATCTAACAATAAGGGAAATCATCAAACAAGGTTGAGCTTGATCCTATGATTTCATCACTAAATCCTACACCTCACACCATGGATATCATAAAAAAATGACATGCCTATCCATGTTATAGACACACTAAAAAAGCAAGTTTGGGCATTTTCCATGACACCTCAAACCTCTAATTCCAACTCTATTGTTTTTCCACAATAGTCATCAAATCTAAAATCTTCATTTAATGTTGATGGAACTATCAAATAATCAAAAATACATCTACGCCAATCCCTTCCATGGATTTGACCACAATGTCATCTATGTTTCATGATATTTGTACTCATGTACTCCATGATGTGCGTGTTCCTAAGGGTATCTACACACAACCATTTCAAGATTTAGTCACAAATCTATCATCAAACAATCCAATCCTCTCATTTGGTCCTCGTGACCTTTTGAAACCAAACATCATGAATAATAAATCCTTATTCATTGAAAATATTTCTATTTACTCCATTGACTTGGACCTTGTCCACCCAAGTCTCATAAATCAGGACCCATCAAATCATAAGTTTATTGAAAATATTTCTATCTACTTCATTGACTTGAATATTATCCAACTAAATCTTATAAATCGAGAACAATAAAATCACATATTCATTATCTACTTTGTTTAATTGGACCTTGTTCACGTAGGTATCGTAAATCAAGACCAATAAAATCATAAATTCATTAAAAATATTTTTATTTACTCCATTGACTTGGACCTCATCCACCCAAGTCTCGTAAATTAGGACCCATCAAATCATAAATTTATTGAAAATCCTTCTATCTACTCCATTGAATTGGATCTTTTCTACCCAAGTCTCGTAAATTAGGACCAATCAAATCACATATTCCTTATCTAGTCCATTGACTTGGACCTCATCCGCCCAAGTCTCATAAATCAGGACCAATCAAATCATAAGTTTATTGAAAATATTTATATCTACTTCATTGACTTAGATCTCGTCCACCCAAGTCTCATAAATCAAGACCATTTAACTCACATAACCATGAACTTCTTCCAAAATGATGAGTCCATTACCAACCCTAATCCACAAAAAATCAAAAAAATCAAAAAGCGTAAAAAGAAAAAAAAAGATATCCCATATCCAACACTTCATCCAAGCATTATATGAAAATCAAAAATGTAGAAGCAAAAACTACTTATCCACATGTACTCTCCACACTAGGGGAGGCCTCTTGTACCGTCAACTCATCTAAAAATAGCAGTTTTAATTATTTCATCCATTGGAATATATCTCAATCATAACATTATCATATCTTCACACTCTTCACCTATAAGACACATGTTAATCTTGTTCCTATTAGGCATTGTGTACCTCATCCCTATTATGGTTTCTACCATTTTGGATATTTTTACCTATGGTCTTGTCTAGAAGATTACTAATAGAAAATCCTCCTTCCAAACAAGTTCTCTATTTAAAAAAAAACACTAAAATTATTTACCTAGGTCATTTGTCCACCCATCTCATCTATGACATTAAACCCTTGTGTCCTACTAGTCGCATGAGGTTGAGATTTGGGGATGAAATTTCCTTCCGAACAAGCATACTATCAACAAATACGGAAAAATCAATAAAAATACTATATATATGTGTGTATTATTACACCTTTCATCCTTCATAGTCTTTGGTGTTGATCCCACACTTCTTACTAGTAGTGTGAGACTAGGAAAGGAGGAAGGAAGGTATCCTTACTCACCTATGTTTTGTCTTTGGTGTTGAGCCCTTTTTGTTAGGAAATAAAAGATAAAATATGCCGAATAATCCCTTACAAATAATCGCAACAAAAGAGAAACTAATATGCGAAACTATTACAAATCTCAAATAAAAGTGCAAAATAAATAACACAACATAGAGAGACAAGATTAAATGTGGTTCACCCAGCTTTGGGCTACGTCCACCAAGAATCACTTTCTCAGATTTTATTACAAGCCTCCACTCTCTCAATACAATACCCAGATCCGTTTAGAGCTATGCTCAACAAACTCTACAGAATTCACACCCGAATTCAAAACACATCTGCAATACATTTGCTTGTATATCTATCATATGCATAAGACCATATAAATAGACAAGCTTCGCTTAAGAATTTTTACAAAACAATGGGTACCGAAAAACCATGGGCCCAAAAATAGCCCATAACGGTTACCCATTACCCATGGGTTAATAAACCACCCATGAAAATTTTCTTCGGGGCTTCGCCCCAAACCCCCTTCGATCGGGGGCTTTTGTCCTTCACAACCGCTCACCGCGAGCGGGACCGTAGTAAAATACCCGAGTGTAACACATGGAAGGTGTACCACACTCTAACATGAAAATAGGCTCCACAAACATAACACTTTTCTCTTACTTTGTGGCATGGGATAAGATCTAGGGATTCATTTAAAAAAGGACAACCTTCGATAATCTAAATCAAAAGTGCTTAGTCCTACACATCCAAAGACATAATTTAGTTGCTCATGTTAAGAAAGACAACATGTCCTTCAACCGGATCTTGTCAATTAGTAGGCCATCAATGAATCTAAGTCTAGTAAAAACCTATAAAGTGAAATCATCTTGGAATTAGTTAGGTAATATTGACTAGAGATGAGTTACGCCTTCCCAAATGGACCTTTATCAACCTTGTGTCTTTGCATCCATCATCTTCATTCACATATAACTATCTCATGATCTTCTTGGCTCTCGGTGTTGAGCCCTTGCATCTTCCTAGTTGTATGTATTCAAGAGTAGAGTGAACATCTTATCACTATATCATCTACAATCAATTATGCCAATGGAATTACATATTTAATAATTATTTGAACTCGAGTTCGGATGGTGCACTCTTTACCGAGTCAAAAAATAAAAAGAATCCAAAAATTAAAAATCCACAAACATTCAAAACATCCCAAAATCCAAAAATACTCACATAATAAACAAACAAAAAAAAACATTCAAATAATAAAAAACTCCAAAACATCAAATAATCAAAATCCAAAAACATTCAAATAATCGCAAAATACTATTTTTTTCAAAAACATAAAAATATCCAAATAATCAACATTCCTCAACAAAATCAAACTTTTAACTCCTATTTTAGTGATCGTTCCAACTATCCTACGACTATATAAAATAAATCATCTTACCCCTCACATATATCCTTGTTTGGGGGCAATTCAAATCAATCTTATCCCTTGCGTGTATCCTCACTTGGGGCAATCTTGACTCTCATTTTATCCCTTGCATGCATCCTTTCTTGGGGGAAATGACCCATTCAATCTCATATTAATCTTCAATGCAGATCCAACAAAGAGTGTCACTTGACCCCACTCTTTCAGTCTAATCCAATCCCCTTGCATGAATCCTTGCTTGGGGGCATCCAAATCTGCTCAAACATCACTGTGGAACACATTAGGGGCATAGTTAATTGTCTTTATTTATAATTATGTTGCATTGTTGCTATTATTTCTTAACTAATTATAAGTATTTTGTTATCATCTTGGTTCATTTATAACCATGGTGCATACTTTATTACTGTGTATATTGGGTTTTCTTTACTTTTTATCTTTTGTTTTCCTAAGACCAATTATAAGTATTTTTTATCATCTTGGTTCATTTATAGCCACAATGCATATATTTATTGTTTATATTGGGTTTGTTTTATGTTTATCTTTTGTTTGTTGTGTGTCTGTTTGTTTACACACATAATGGGTTAAACATCATGATTATTTCATAATCATGGTGCCAACTTTGTTATGCAACAACAAAATAAGGTTGCCCTAAAAAAACAATATCTCGATAGGAGCTCATACTACAATCAAAATCACTCCCACCATCCTTCTAATCCCTCTCGAATCACCCACCTTCTACTCCTCCTATCAAGCGGCTGTCCACCACTTTGCTACATCACACTTTCTCTTGAGGGCACACTCCCATAGCATAATCCACTCGTCAGGACATCCAAATGCTCCACCGGGTTGAATCAAGTGGGTTCACCGTGCTTTCTGTCATCCGCTCATTGATCTACATGTGTCTACTATCTTTAAAATGCTATTACTTCGTAATAACACTTTAAAGAGGGGAAATGTAGACACCCTAAAAATACATACTTATTCTAGTCATCCCTATCACCTGCACAATGTTCCAAATCAGCTCTAGAATACATTCTAGACCATTATCCTCCCACATCCCATTAGAATTAATTTAATTAATTATATCATGCATAAACTATACACCTTGCACACCTTAGCTAATTTAATTATCCATTTAAATAGAATAAAATATATTTATCCACTCACCCTCCACTCATCTCCACTTCACTATCCAACTCACTCAAGTTGAACTAGCTCACTCCACTCAAGTTCTAGAACCCTACAAAGGTGGAAGAAAAATTGCATGTACAATTGAAGAATTCAAGAGCCAACTATTCAAATTCATTGCCCCTTAAATTCTTATTCAAAAAGTCCAATTACACAGACTAAATCAACTTGCTAAATTGGGAAAATACATTCATTAACCTACAACTCATTCAAATATTGATCCACAATCCATGACCTCTCCTTTAGCTATAAATAAGAGGATCATTCCTTCACAAATCATCTCTTGGAAGCTTAAGGAATTTGCAACAACACTATGTCAATTTTCCATTTGAATTTGCACACCATGAGGTTGCCCATTTGATCATCCATTGCTCGTAGCACATCTTTCTTCCATTTGGAACCAAGTTTGGAGCATCCATAACCAAATCATCCAAATAGATCCAACAAGTGTGGTACTCCATTCCACACTTCAACTATCTCATCCGAGGTTACAAGAGAACTTGAAAGGTTTTCATTGCATTGTTATTGGTGTTTTCTTTCATTTTTTTAGTTTTCATTGCATACAAAAACATCATGTGAAAATATTATAGTAATTAAACCCCTTTAAAAATTTTATCATCCCTTTATCAAGGATCCTTTCCATATTCAAAGAATGACCCCCATGTTAATTTTTGCGTAACAATTGACTGGTTCTACTTCTAAAAAAATCAACTAGTCTAAGATACCAATAATAATGACTTTCCATTTTTTCCACCACTTGATCATACTATTCATGAGTATACATTCTAAGAATTTTATTTTCTTCTTTAGCTCATGATCTAACATTTATTAAGTTAGTAATTGTCTAAAAGATGTCATATGTTTAGGGATTTCAAACCCCTAACATTCAAGGATCATATAACATAAAGATAAATGAGAATTCATTCCCTCTTTCACAGAATCCCTTGACCATCTATTGAATCCATAAATTTATGGCTTCATTGGCATCCTCTTGAATATTTTCCAATTTATTCTTTCTTCCTCTCATTTTCCTCTTCAAGATAGAAACTTAAAGGTTTATAAAATCATATTGGGAAATCACACGTTTTATTTTTTTACTCCTCCATTTTTCCAATTCCAACATGAATCTCATCCAATCGACTTTCCATCTTTTTACATGGTGTCAAAATTTTGTTTCCTTTTCTCTCGGTCTTAGCGTATTGATCTCAAAGTCTTTTATGCTTTGCTATATGATTTACCATTCCTTATCACTACCCCCTTTTTCTTCACCTTGTACTTATTCAAGTTACTTATTCTTCCAATCATTGACCTTTCCACTATCTATGCCCATATTATATCCATTTGTTCCTTCCCCTCATCCCTTTTTCCTCTCATCATTGTTTCAATTTTTTGATCCAACTTCCACCTTTGTTAAAAACCATTCTCTACGATAAAATATTATCATATTCTTCCATATATGAAGATAACACCTCTTCTTCTCGCACCTATATTCAAATCCTTTTCATCTTCCTTGATCCGAGATCTCATATCCTCTTCCACAACCCATTTTTATCTTCCTATGATCCCTTCTTTTGCCATAATTTTTGAATTTATTTCTTGTTCTACAACCATATTTACTCATTTCAATTCAACCCCACTTCTGCTTCGATATCCTCTTATATAATCCTTTTTTTCATTCAAAGATCACTTCTTCTATTATAATGTATAACTTTATTTTTCTTCCGTAACCATATTTCCCCACTTCAATCCTTTTTCCCTTCTTTGATCCTTGATCCCATATTCACTTCCAAAACCCTTTTTGTTGGCATAAAATCAACATTTACACCACTATTTATTTTATTATTCCTTCTACCATAACCACCTTCTAAAAAATCATCTTATATTTTTCCTCAAATAAATTGCCTTCTAACTTCTCTTTGAGTACTTATAATGCTAATATTATGGCTTATTATAATTAAAGAATTAAAAAATGGTGTAAAGATAAATTATGACTACATTATATGCTATGACATTAAACATTTAGATCCTAAATCATGTGTAGGTTATAATGATAAATTTCAATAACATAGATGAATTAACTAAGTACAAATAGGGTTATAGAGGATTGCACCAATTTCAAACTGAGATGTGATGATAGTGACATGATATGTTTAGGAAGATTGTGTAGGATGTTTTCAAGCTATACTAAAAATATGGGAGTGTGATTTTGAGTGTAAAAAGAAGTAATCTATCTCACACACAAAGTCACCTAAGAAACTTCATCCTGGATTGATAACATTTTCTTCTATGGCTCTAGTTTCGATCTCACTTATGATACTATATTCCTCTATTTCTATAGCTTCATCTTCCATGGTTGAAATCCAATGAATATCATTATGCAACTGATAGTTCTTATTTTCCTTCTTATTTTATCGGGGACCTACAAATGGGTCAACACTTTTGGGTTTAGTGGCACCTACCATGCCTACATAAAAATACTTCAAAGAGATATAAAACCCTCATAATTCCACACCCAATGTATGTGTGAAAGATTTATATTGTAATGTGTCCGGAAATGAAGACCTCAATTATGAAATTAAACACTTGAAATTGTTTTTGGTGTGGGAGATGTAACTTTACAAATTTTCCTGGGAAGCCACATGTAATGTATGTAAATTTAGAGAAGGATAAATGTGTTTGAGAGATTGATATAACAATTAGATGCTTTATTTTGATATCTTATGTAGGCCACAAATATGAGACATGATGACCTTAGAATGGGTTGTGCTAATGTGCTTATATATGTGAATTTCATGACAATATTTCTTGTTTGATGACACATGAACAACTAGACTAACTTGCGCATATGAAAATGTGATCATTGAAGCTTTGGAGTATGAAGTGGTTAGATCAAGATAAATTCAACCAACATACTTTTCCTTTCATGACGGACTTCATTCGGGTGAAGTGTATAATACAAACTGTCAATCAAAGATTGTGGGTAGGTGTAGGGATTTGTTTAGTGGCAAATATTTGTAATATGGTGAAAATTCCATTTTAGGAAAATTTGAAAAGGTGGTTTTTTTGGAGTAGGTCAGTGTCTGGTTCGCCTAAAATTTACAATATATTTTTTTAGGGTCGGCTTCACCTACATTTGAAAACATCTCCTATAAAAACCTAGGTGATTCGCTGGGTAGTATACTACTACCTTACTACTAGTTGAGCTACCGACATATCAAATATCGTGAAATTACGTACTCTAAGCACCAGTGCATAGTGTAGATATATTTACTGTCTATAATTTTACAATCGGAGACAGTGATATTTGTTGATGTGTGACTAATAATATTTTTTGACATGAGACAAAGGTATTCTATGGATGGGAAACAAGGAGATTCAATTGACATGGGACAAGGGTTTAGTGGTTGACACTGACACTGCTATTGTTGACACATGACAATAATATTATCTTGATGCACATGAAACTCAGACTTATCGACACATGACAATGATACTTATTGACACATGACTTCTTATATTTGTTGACATGCGACAAAGGTTTTTCGTGGACGTGCGATAAGGAGATTCAATCGACACACATGATAGGGGTTATGTTATTGACACCGAAAAAACTATTATTGACACCCACAATTTTCCTATTGACGCATGACACAATACTTCTTTGACGAGTGACAAGGATATTTGTTGATGTGTGACAAGGTTCTTCTATTAATGTGTAAAAAAGTATAAGTTGTTGATGCACGAATGTGTTATTTTTTGACACATGATGCTCTTACTTTGTTGATGCGTGACTCAACTCTTTCGATGCACAATAGAGTTTCAACTTAGGCATTCGAATAATGGAAGGTACTGATGCTCCAAATGCAAAGACCCAAAAAGTAACAAAAAATCTCAAAAGTCCCTATTCAAGTATTTTGAAACTCTCGATACGTATACCACAACCAACAACACCCATAGAGCTACCACTAGAAAGAATCAAAGTACATACTTTATGGAAGGTAATATTGAGGTGGACATGCATTTTGCATAGTATCAACCAAATGACACCTATGATGATACCATGCTAGATCTTGAAGATATACCTGTTGGGATGCCCGAGCTTGAGATATTCCTGTTGAGGTGTAACTAGGAGTGCATCAAGATATCACACATACAAATACTCAAAAAAATGGAACACAAAAATCAAATGCAAATTCTGTTCATGAAAGAGGAAAGCAGGTGATTCTGATAATGCTCAAAATTCTACTCATAAAAGTAAAACATTGAAAACAAACAAAAATATGTGGACACTTGGGAGGACATACAAGTTTGATTGGGCTGCCAAATTTCTTTTATCGAACCTGTACAACCAGCTAATTCAAAAGATATCCCATCTGAATGTACATGTACAATATGTACGTGGAAATAGGGAAGGCAACAAAAACTGCAGTTGAAGCTGGACATTATAGAAAAACACTGTGGAAAATAATATTCGACTATAACGGGGAGGATGGATAGAAAATAAAAACATACAGGTGGAAAATGAAAAATAATGCATGCATTTTAAATACACAACAAAGTATGAAGCAGAGTAGAAAAGACACAGACATCTCGTAGAAAAGGGAGGAACAATCACATCACAAATTGGTAAGATGAAGCAATCAAATCTACATGCAAAACTCATACAGTTCTCTACTTTATTTCACATACTTAAGAAAGGAAGACCGATTTTAGATTTCCTTGATTTAAAAGTTTTGTATCAATACAATGGAATGCACAACATTTCTCGGTCTCATTGGTCAGACATTAGTGCATGGGAAATGGAAAAATTCCTTTCAATGATAGAGAAGGAATATTTGAAAGAGAATGTAAAAAATGCTAAGTTTATCTCTCTTTCATTTGATGAAGTGACATCAGTTGAAAACATTGCATGGGTATGTATCCACGTCTATAATTTAGAAAATCATATAAGGACATCGCATCTCTGTTGGGTGTTATGAAAATGGTTGAAAATTGTAATGCCAAAAACCTACATAAAATAGTTGTTTCTCATTTGAAAGATATTACTTGGAATGACTGATTATCAAATTTCTATGAAGCTGGTATGCATTGGAGCAGATGGTGCATCACCATGCAGGTCATCGAACAAGGCTATGTTAGATTGCAAACAACTATGGCCCCTTATATGCTAGCAATTCATTGTATGGCTCACATAATGAATTTAGCATATAAAATGGTAAACAACTATGAAAATGTTGCTAAATTAGAAGACCTTATAAGAGAACTTCATGCCTATATGACAAGCAACCTAAAGTGATTTCTTAATTTTCAAAATTCACAATTGGAATTACAGATGGAAAAAAACTTTTGAAGGATGTTGAGACGAGATATATTTCTTTGTATGAACCTACATGCAGATTTCGTGAGGAGTACCCTTCGCTGGTTGGTTTCATGCACAAACATCATCATGAAGTTGACATGGCGATGGAATTGTTGTTCCATTTAACTGATTTGGAGACATTACTTACATTGGTTGGTATTCTTCCAATGTTGTAGGAGATCTATACAATGATGAAGCATGCACATGGGAGATTAATCTATATTGTGGATTTTATATAGATGAGAAAAATGGTATGTAAAAATCTTGATGTCTTGTACACTTCCTAAGATAGTTTTGATACACCTATTTTTGATAATTGGAAATCTTTATTAGATCTTAAGAATCCCAATAACTATTTGAGATTTAATATCCATGATCAACTTGTATACATGTTAGTGGGAGGGACATACCATTACACATTTTGTAAAAATGTCAAGATATTACAGGATTAGAAAGAGAAGAAGTTCATGTGACATGTAATCTCTTTGATTATGTTACAATTGAAACAAGAATAAAGCTTAGAAAAATTTCAAAATCCTTATCATCAAAAATTAGAGAACGTTTCTGCAAAGATAAAATTATTGAAGCAATGGGTGTGATGAATCCTAATTTTTGGAATATTGAAGGTGCTCATGTAAAATTTGTAAGAAAGCATTTCCATAAATCCATGGGTACAATAATGGAACATTTCACCAATATTTCAAAGGTCAAGGGTATGGAAATCAAAGGTATATTGAATGTTGATTTATTAAAGTCTCAATCAACACATTTTGCAACAACAATGAGGAAACAATATAAAATATTAGACAAACCTTTTGAGAGTGGTGCTATTACAAGGCTCTAGCGAGGAATCTATCAAAGTACTATGTTAGAAGAAGACATTAGTGAATATTTTAGATTATATGAGTTATGCCAAACAATTATTTTGGGATCTGTGGAGGACGAAAGGGTTTTCAATGCTTTATCATTTATAAAATCAAAATTGAGAAACAAGTTGGATAAAAATATGGAAAGTTGCATGAGGTGTTATGTTTCTTGCTACTCCTTGGAAACCTTTCCTTTCAACGAAAAAAATTGTGAATTGAATTTCCTTGTTGAAAAAGAGGTGTAAATAATACAGCTACAAGTACAACTATTCCCAATGATGAGACTAGAATCGGTGTGTCATCACACTCTGCAGGAGAGAATATCGACTTTGAAGAAGCTATTGATAATGGATTGTTTCAGCTTTAAATAGGTATCTCATTGACCTTACTTTTATTGCCTTACATTTTAACTGTGGTTATTTATTTAATTTTATATTAACAGATTCAAATATAATAGTTTGTAGTTAGACGTAACAGTGAACAAAATTGTAACTCTATAGATGCAAATATTGACTGAGGAGGCTTTTTAACATATTTTGTTTCAGCTCTTGTTATCATTAAAGATGTTACAGGTATATATATTTACATTTATTTAGATACAATTATTTATAAAAATTCTATTTTATATAATTACTATTTTGGATTTGTCGAATACTAATTTACAAGGCCTTCAAAGTTTAGATCTACATATTCTTCCACTGTTATACTCTTCCAGACTTCCAAAATTCCACTGTCCAGACATGCACAAGTTCTCATTTGCATTTTCTTTAATCTTTCTATTTCTTCCTTAATCTGCTCAATCATTATTTCAAATTTTCTTTATCGAAAATATGGGTTGACATCCATTCGAGGAAGCTCTCACTTCTCGGGACTGACAATGTCAGGAAACTCACCCATCTATATACTAATCCATTTTTCATGTTGAGTTTTCTTGAATCGAAGGTCGTCTAGCTCACTGCGAAAGGATGATTTCTCATTTTCCTTCCATATGCTTTGTCACACCCATCTAGAAGACAAGAGGTACCTAAGTTTGTTTTAATTTTATTTAATCTTTATGTTTTTCCTTCATCTTCTCAATCAATATTTCATATTTTCTTTCTTGAAAATGTGGGTTGACATCCATCCGAGGAAGCTCTCACTTCTCGGGACTGACATTGTTAGGAAACTCCCAATCTATATACTAATCCATTTTTGTGTTGAGTTCTTTGGAATCAAAGGTCATCTAGCTCGTTGTGAAGGATGATAATTGATTTGTCATTTTCCATCCATATGCTTTGTCACACCCATCTAGAAGACAAGAGGTACCTTAAACCCTATCATAGTTGGAGTTTTTACAATCATGTTTAATTTATTTTGGTATTTGTAAAATGCTTTGATGTAGTGTTTGAACTTTGTGGCATGAATATCAAATTACATGTAAAAATTGATCTTCCCAAAAAACATTACATTTACAAGTAGAGAGAAGAAGATTTTGAGTAGTTTTAAATGTGAAAAAACCTGATATAGAGTTCGAATTTTACAAGTAGAGAGAGGAATATTTTTCTGTATTAAGATGTTTCTATCATACCACATTCCAAATTTTCTTAAAACAATTATCCATTATCATCATCCATGATCATGCTTGAAGCTAAATCTACGTCCACATATAATTCATCATCATCCATATCTATTCTAATGTCATCATCCACATCTAAGGTCATCATATCATTACAAGTGTAGAGAAGAATATTTTGAGAAGGTTTAAATGTGAAGAAACCTGATACAGAGTTCAAATTTTACAAGTAGAGAGAAGAATATTTTACTGTATTAAGATGTCTCTGTCATACCACATTCCATATTTTCTTAAAACAATTATCCATTATCATCATCCATGATCGTGCTTGAAGCTAAATCTATGTTCACATACAATTCATGATTCATCATCATCCATATCTATCTAATGTCATCATCCACATCGAATGTCATCATATCATTAAAAGTAGAGAGAAGAATATTTTGAGAAGGTTTAAATGTGAAGAAACCTGATACAAAGTTCAAATTTTACAAGTAGAGAGAAGAAGATTTTAATGTATTAATATGTCTATATCCTACCACATTCCAAATTTTCTTAAAACAATTATCCATTATCATCATCAATTATCGTGCTTTAAGCTAAATCTATGTTCACATACAATTCATCACCATCCATATCTATTCTAATGTCATCATCCACATCGAATGTCATCATATCACTAAAAGTAGAGAGAAGAAGATTTTTAGAAGGTTTAAATGTGAATAAACCTGATACAAAGTTCAAATTTTACAAGTAGAGAGAAGAATATTTTACTGTATTAAGATGTCTCTGTCCTACCACATTCCAAATTTTCTTAAAACAATTATCCATTATCATCATCCATGATCGTGCTTGAAGCTAAATCTATGTTCACATACAATTCATCATCATCCATATCTATTCTAATGTCATCATCCACATAGAATGCCATCATATCATTACAAGTAGAGAGATTTTTTTTATTGTATTAAGATGTCTCGTCCTATCACATTCCAATTTTTCTTAAGACAATTATCCATTATCATCATCCGTGATGGTGCTTGAAGCTAAATCTATGTTCACATACAATTCATCATCATCCATATCTATTCTAATGTCATCATCCACATCGAATGTCATCATATCATTACAAGTAGAGAGAAGAATATTTTGAGAAGGGTTAAATGTGAAGAAACCTGATACATAGTTTGAATTTTACAAGTAGAGAGAAGAAGATTTTATTGTATTAAGATGTCTCTGTCCTACCACATTCCAAATTTTCTTAAAAAAATTATCCATTATCATCATTCATGATCGTTCTTGAAGCTAAATCTATGTCCACATACAATTCATCATCATCCATATCTATTCTAATGTCATCATCCACATCTAATGTCATCATATCATTACAAGTAGAGAGAAGAAGATTTTGAGAATGTTTAAATGTCTCTGTCATACCACATTCCAAATTTTCTTAAAACAATTATCCATTATCATCATCCATGATCATGCTTAAAGCTAAATCTATGTCCACATACAATTCATCATCATCCATATCGATTCTAATGTCATCATCCACATATAATGTCATCATCATTACAAGTAGAGAGAAGATTTTGAGAAGGTTTAAACATGAAGAAACTTGATACAGAGTTTGAATTTTACAAGTAGAGAGAAAATATTTAGCTCCATTAAGATGTATTTGTCATACCACATTCCAATTTTTCTTAAAACAATTATCCATTATCATAACGCCATCACATTCATATCAAACATAAACACCATATACAATCTAGAAATTCTATATATAATATATAACAAGATATAAAAATCCAGATTGCAACATACTTAAAATCAAATACATATTCATGTTTCATTCTTCAATATATAAAGTATTTCAAATTTTCAAATTTCAAGTTTCAATTTTTCAAGCCTCAATCATTAACTTTTTCCCCAGACAAACTGGCACTTTCCTTTTGAATTTATGTAGCATCTTCTATGCCCCTTTCCCAATGGCTTGATCTCATGTATTCTTTGCTTGAATAATCCCATAACTAATCAGATCCTCTGAAGCAATGTCTAGATTCTTTACGATTGTTTATTCTTCCTTTGTTGCATCTCCATGGGATGCCAAACTAGGATTTGCAGTTGCCTTTTTTGAACAAAATCTCAGGGTCAAAGCCATTCTCTTTAATTATCTGCTTAAGTGTATTGTTTTGTTTGTTAACTAAAAAAATATTTTATTTCATCTTTATTGCTGCGGATAAAATGTTCTTAGCGGTTTCCAAGTGAACTTGGAACACCTTTTCTTGAATCTTCAAATTTTCATATTTCAATTGCAAAAAAAAATCAATGAGCTCAATTAAACATATTACTAAAATAAGAAAATTTCAAATTAATAAAAAATATTGTTTCAAATTGATAATACTTACAACCGCTCTATCTCTTTCAGCATTTGTAATTGCCACTAGATCCTTGTCCTTCGACCATTTGTTGAAATAGGTTTGGGCTTTAGCACTAATATTTTCCAATCTGTTTAATGCTTTATCTAAAATATTGTCTTTATAATTTTTTTATACGTGACAGTCCCACCTCTTGCTTGGATGAGTAAGGCATCCATCTTCATAGGTTGATTTTGGACTGCAGCGTATAAACTGTCCCTTTGCCAATGATTTTCATAACGACTTATTATCTCGTTGATTAGTACTTTTTCCCTTCTCTCCCATTCTATGAGCTCACTGATATGAGGTACAATAAACTCTTGGACATGGGATTGACAATCATAACCAATCAAGTTATCCAAAGGAAATGATGGAAACTTTTCACCATCTGTATCTGAAGAGGATGATGTCGATGGAGAGGTATGGGGGCTTTTAGGTCGAGCATCATCTACTAACTCTTTTTTCCTTTGGGTGGCCTAGATCCTATTTGCCATAAAATAAATCAATATTCAAATATTGAAATTGAAAGTGAAATGTAAAAAAGGTTAAATAAATTACGTTGAAATGGAAATATATCTGCTAACCTTGAATCATATCACGTGTGTTGAAAAATCATGTTGGGTCATTTTTATCAATGCCTAAGTAATCTTCATATAAATTTATATTATTTAAAACTGATACGCCGGTTGCACTGGGCTAGCCACCGAGAGAGGGTTGGAATTGGAAATGTAGAGGCAATGTTTAGTGTCTCGCTAGGGGCTGGAGGAATTGGCATGCGTTTACCAATGTTATTTTTACCTGAACCTCTTGTTGGCATTTTGAATCGTAATGGTGGAGGATGTGGCGGTGTCATTGTTTGTACATATGACAAAAAGGACTGCTATGTACTGCAAAGTCCAAGAAAAATCAACAAAATCATTACTAAATTATATGAAAAATTTTAAAACTATGCAAAAGCTACGAAATTATATGAAAAACTATTCAAAACTTGTACAAAAATCAATAAAATTATACCTTGTTGTTGAGGGGTAACCTATCGTTATACCAGAGGTGGTCGTGTTAGAGTAGCCATAGGAATTGGTTGTATTGGAGTTGTGTCAGTCTGTGGCTTAGGATGGCGAGAAGGGTGTTGAGAATAGACAATTACATGTGATTGGATAGAGTGAGTTGCGATGCCTGTTGAGAAGCACGTATAGTCCAAAGTCCCTGCAAGTGCAGCAATAGTTAATTACATGTCAATTCAATATGGTAAATGGTAAATTGTAAATAGTAAATGTTAAGGGTATTATGTCTTTGTCATTTAACTAATGCAAATGCTTGGGGTTTGGGGATGAGTGAACTTCCATTTCAGATTGGGAATCTCCCGACACCTTAGCGTGTTGTTGGCCTCTTCCTCTTGATGCTAATTTTTTTTCATAAAGGGCCTCCAAAAATCTTCTCTACATATAGTCAAGATTCAATCAGAAGTACATAATGTTAGTACTACATAAAGATTCAATCAAAAGTACATAATCAAGACAATAACCATACTAAAATCTAATGTCGAAATATAAACTATATACATGTTGTTCTTCAAATGGAATTGAAAAATTATTCATTGTCTCATTCGTGCAAGTAGGAGTTGGTTTGTCTTTTAAATTAAAAAAATCCTCGTAATAAAGACCAAGGAGATAGTTTGTGGAGTGAATAACTATTTTTTAGAAATTGATGCATTTGTAATGTCATATTTTATCTTATTAGATAAAAATGTGCACCAATCAAATTTTAGCTTTCCGATCGTTGCAAGAATGTATGTAATAACCCGATTTAGAATATCAATTTGTCGACCACCAAAAAATATTTTGGCTTGAAAGAAAGAATCATAACAACAAGAAATTGGTGTGCAATTCCTTACATATCCACGTCTCATCTTGATTTTTTCATGTGAGATGCAAAAACTCATTGGAATTAATATGAATTTGAATTAGATCAAAATTAAAATTTTCAAAAGAAAACAGATTACACGTACAATCAACATGGAAACTGAAAGTAGTGATCGACCCGGCCCTCATATCTATGAGGCACCATATATCTAATCTATATAGGGGGGAGCTCCTCCAACCGGTGGAAAGGCCCCTATTATTGATAATTGTGGGGTTACATGTAGTTTCGCGACAATACCTATCTATTTACAGTCTATTGAATAGAGAGCAGACCTGTATAAATTTGAGGTAGATCTTATCATTTTCAGTGAGGATTTATTTCATTGTTACTATGTGTGAATTTTTAAATAGAAGGCCTGTCAGCTGATGGATATCAACTAGATTTACACTGAATTTGAATGTACGACCATCGTCCATAGTAACAGAAAAATTACCATCTTCTATATTATATGAGGAGAGAAGGTAGTTTAGAACATCATGATCAATCTCAAACGGGGCATGTTAATGAGCCCATTAAAATCACATGCTTCTACAAAATCCTTGTAATCTACATTCATTTGCAAAATTGTATAAATGTGGGGGCACATCAAGTTCTTGAATTGAATCTTTCCCTTGGGTAGGGCTCCGGCTTGGGGGTGACCAATGCCTAGTTAGCTTGATTTTCCATTGGATCTTGGTCTTGAGCTTGAGTAGTAGTAGCCATGAGTGCTTGAGCTTGATTGAGTCTCGAGACCATATACATGGAGTTTCTTGTGTTTGGTTGGATTGATGATATGTTGACACATGATTCTGAAGCGATTAGCAATGGGAGAATGGAGAAAACATTTGGTATTCGAAAAGTGTAAACATGAAAATGAGGGGAAGAGGGGTATTTATAAGACAAAATTAGGGTTTCTCAAGCCTTGGGTGCATGACAATAATACATTGTTGACGTGTGACAAAAACATTTGTTGACGCACGACAAAAACTTTTTTCATGCGTCAACAAATTTTGTTGACGCGTGACAATAACACTTGCTATCGTGCATCAATAAAGTTTGTTGACACGTGACAAAAATGTTTCGCCGTAAGCGTCAAAATCATTATCGCCACTCAAAAACAAGCATTGTTGACACACAACAACAACTCTTACAGTCGTGTGACAACAAAGCTTGTTGACGCGTGTCAACAATCTTTGTTGTCGTGCGATAGCAAGAGTTGCTGTCATGCATCAACAACTCTTGTTTTCGAGTGAAAACTCTATGTCCACATTGAAAAATGTCTGGTTTTCTGTGTCTACATAATTTTTTTCCCTCAGGGCCCACACTCTCACTCAAATAATATCAGGTGAAAATTTCGTTCTCAAAAAATGGAAAATTTTCCTTTCCACAAAAGTGGTTCTAAGTATATTCGCCAAGGATTTTCTACCTCCATTTTATCGAGGGCTTCTTAAAATGAACCACTGAGTAGGTGTCTAAATATGAGTTGTATAATGTCGAATGGGATTTTTATTGGTCAAATTTGGATAACCAAAGTGGCCTAGTGGCGAGTATTGCTAGTTAAGCAAGGGATGTATTTGAATTATTTAATTTAGTATAGAATGAGATAAATTCCAAGAATTAATTTGAAATGTCGTAAATATTAATGTATCTACATTTTCCCCATTTTAATCTAGTAATTGAAAATTTATTGACTAAAATATAAATGGAATACAAACCTCCCATGAGGCCAAGACATGCACAAGATTGAAATTTTTCTTTTTCCTTTTTTTCGTGCATATAGTCATACATGTGAACCTATTTTCCACATGCAAAAAATGTATTAAAGTCCAATAAATATGATAATACAAAATTATTAAATAACATAAAATAAAAAGTAAAATAATTAAACATGTACACTTGTTTTCCCAGTACTAAATGTGAGGAGGAGTAAACTAAAAATTTAAAAATGCATGAAATGTATACACATGTGTCCCTTATTGTTATAGGTGAGTGAAGAGTAACCAAACATGAATAAAAAAATAGCATTTTGTCTTGCTATGTGAATCATGTAAACCATTTGCAATAATTGGGCATGTTGAACGAAGCTATCTAAACCATCCATAACAATTAGGCATATAGAGTGAAGTCATTCATATCCATTTTCAATAATTGGGCTTCTTGAATTAAGCTATGTGTAAATATCATGACGCAATAATTGTGTATATGTCATGATGTAATAATTTTGTGCATATCATCATATGGTGTCATTTGAAGCACTACATCCAAAATTTGCATGAATGTGTTAGAAAACCCCATAATATGCCCCATTTTTAGATAATTGATGTTGTAAAGGATAGTTAAGCCCAAAAGAGAAAGTGTTACTCGTGTAAAAGCACAATAAAAACATGAATAATGACATAAAATAAAATAATTGTATCAACTAACATAGTAAAGGTGTGTATTTTGTAAGATGGAGATTTTTTTAGCATAAGTAATGTGTAACATTTGTGATATAAATCAATGTGATATACAATAATATGAATGATCATAGGAGTAAACATGTTATGATAGAGTTTGTGATAGGTTTTGTAAATTAAGCATAAGATATGTTGATTAACTAAAATGTGGATTTAATATAATATTAAGAACAATAGTAAATAATAGATAAATGCATAAAGAAAATGACCCAAACAATCTAAGCTATGAAAATATAAAACCTAAAGTGCAAGAAGGGTTAGATAGAGCTTAGCTGATTTGAAGAAGGTGTTGGAATGTGTCGCAATGTGAACCAGGAAAACATGAGGAGGAAATGATCACACATAAGCCTGAGAAAGCACATACCCGAGCTCTCTGGATGGATCGGGACATCTCGGAGAGGGACATGGGGCACCGTGGGAACCCTGGTTTGAGATATGGGTGCCCTAGTCTACGGAAATATCCTGAAACCCTCCTATGAGGTGTCATTAGATGTTCACATATGTTCTCTTCTTGTCACACTAACTTTGTTGAACTGCGTGTCGATGTCATTGCAAACACCGTAATAAGGGATCACCTACAAAACCCCAAGAGAGCATCAAATCCTTAAAAAAAGAAATATATATATAAATCCTTAAAAATATAAATATATATATATATATATATATATGTTCACATTAGAGGTGTCATTAGATGTTCACATATGTTCTCTTCTTGTTGCACTAAATTTGCTGAATCTGCATTAGATGTCATTGCAACACCTATATTAAGGGATCACCTACAAAACCCCAAGAAGAGCATCAAATCCCTAAAAAAGATATATATCTACATATATACATATATATTATATATATATATGTATGTATGTATGTATATGTATATGTATATGTATATATGTATATATATACATATATATCTATATATATGTATGTATATATATATGTATATATGTATATATATACATATATATATATATATATATATACTACATATATATAGATATATATGTAAGTATATATATATATATATACATATATATATATATATATACATATATATATATATATACATATATATATATATATACATATATATATATATATACATATACATATATATATATATATACATACATATATATAGATATATATGTATATGTATACATATATACATATACATATATACATATATATATATATATATGTATATATGTATATGTATACATATACATATATATCTATATATATGTATGTATATACATGTATACATATACAAATATACATACATACATACATACATACATACATACATATATTTATATATATATGTATGTATGTATATATATGTATATATATGTATGTATGTATATATATATATATATATATATGTATGTATATATATATATATATATGTATGTATATACATATATACATATATACATGTATACATATACATATATACATATATGTATATATGTATACATACATATATGTATATATGTACATGTATACATATACATATATGTATATATACATATATACATATATACATATATGTATATATGTATATGTATATACATACATACACACACACATGTATTATATGTATGTATGTATATACATATACATATATACATGTATACATATATGTATATATATGTATGTATATATGTATATATACATATATACATACACACACACACACACACACATATATGAAGGGTCGACTGTCCTCAAAGCAAACACAATGGTGGAATTACTAATTGAGCATTACACTACATCTCGGACCCGATGTAGTTCTATGTGTGCGTGCGTAAATCTTGCCCTAGTTTTCTCTTGTTCCAGTCGCACTTTGTGAAGTAGTGAGCAATAATTATATGTAGAATGTAATAGAATGGTGAATATAATAGAATAAACTTCCCTCCTACGCAATGTGATGCAAATGAACCAACCTTTTGCCTTGTGATGGAGCTAGATGGATGCAAATGGAGCCTTTGATGGATGTAATCTTAGGTGATGATAGTAGTGCCTAGTGCTTGGTACCTCATTATGGTCTCATAACTTTATATTTATATGGTTCTCTTGTTATAATTTCATAATTAACCCCAAAAATGCTGACCACTAAAAATATGGAAAGCTCAAATGGCTAAAAAGTTCCCAAAAGATGGAGGTAAAGTAGGAAAAGGCTTAGGGTGCCCTGAATGGGACCAGGGCATCTGGGTCTCCCAAGTGCGGACTGTACACCCAAGTTAGAGGTAAAATGATGCCAAACAATGAAAAAGACTAGGAAAGTATGTGCTGAAGTTCGAAGTGACGACATAAAGCAAAGTAAAATGACCAAAGGACATGGGTTGATTAGTACTTTCTTCACTCAAAAACCATATGAATATTAGTATGAGACCGGGACTAAATAATGCCCAAAATGAGTGATTTTGTGTCTATAGATTAATATAATAACAATGTAATATCATTAATGTCTATGCATCATCAAAAGAACGAAACATGTCATGAAATGTTTTTAGCAAGATTCAATAAGATAACATAAAAATTGTTTACACCTTAAATAATTTAAATGTTATAGAAATGCACAACAATAATAAATATGTAAGAGTTTGTAACAAGTAGTGTATTATGATCTAATTAACTTCCAACATCACTTATACACAATCAAAATAATACATTCAAACTTGGAATGATTTAAATGATAAGTACTTTCTCAAAACATGAGAGAAGAGATGAAATTAGCTTTTCAAGATGACTCTGAAATTATCTAGATGTGCAAGGCAATGAAATAAAATGATTTGGAACTATATATTTTACAATAGAAGTTATGGAATTGAAAACTAAGCGAGATGAATCATTGTACAATTTATATATGGTCCAAGAGGGAAGTATACTTGTCCTAACCCGAAGCCATACAATTTAATACCCTTTTGATATTCCAGTGCAGAACTTTCGTGTGCTTCACTTGTTTGGTAGTGATGTTCATTGTGTGTTTCTCTTTATTTCATAGCTTCAAGATGACTTGCAATAACATGAAACAAAGTAGAAACCCTAATAACATGTATATCACTTAATTAGAGAAATAACAAACAAATGGATAAAATATGTGTGTGTGGTTTAGGCTAGACTATCCTTAGTGATCATAATATTAGTTTCTAAACCAATCCAAGTGCTTCACTACATGCCCTCATTACGGGATCAAGCTTCATGTAATTCTCCCATGCATTTGTGCAAGTGTATATAGTGACTAACCCCTTACGGTGCACTCTCTCTTGACGCAAAGATAACAAGCTAAATATGTAGTACAAAATGTAATTAGCATGGTAATAGTGGAATGTGGCATGCCTTAGATAGAGAGTCAACCATTTATTAATTTAAATCCTTGTGCAATGCTTGGAGTGATTTTTTCTTGCTAAGATATGGATCTATGATGATTGCATGCTTGAAATGGATGAATCTGGACTCTTTAACATGGTTGAGTGATTAAAAATTGTAGTAGGTATTGATCTAGATGATGTGAAACTGATTTAGGAGATTTACTGAACCCTTTGAGTTCTTTTTGAATGATATTTGCAATAGTATCTTGTAATAATGCCAAGTGATTTATAAATTATTAATGACCTACCTATATAACCTTTGTAGGTGAAATGTTCTAATATGTACAACCCTAGGAAGATGAAAATAACTAAAGAATGATTTGAAGTTGACATCAAATTTAGTGATTATGAAGGGGCGTGACTATATTGTAGACACTAAAATATGGTAACTTGTTTTTATGCAATCCAAGTTTGACCTTATAACCTTGTGAAGACAAATGCTCATATTTGGAATCGAATCTCATCAACTCTCTAGCCATTATACAACTTGATTATCTCTACATCATGCACTTTTAACAATTATTTAAATATTACACATTTAAAGAGGCATAAAACTTACAATATTCATTACATAACTTCCAATTTAGGATTTTTTTATCTCTTTTCCAAAACCATATGGAAGAGTCAAGATGTGGGTCCGATCTTGACCGACTCATTTGTTCCTGCCCCTTATCAATCACTAAATCTAAATTTGATGATAAATCATTCTTTAAATCATTTCATCTTCCTATGGTTGGACTTATCATAATATATCGCTTATGAAAGACTATATAATAAAGTCATTATAACATTATTAACTCCTCTGACAACCTTACAAGTTCATATTGCAAACATCATTCCAAAAGCACTCAAATAGTTCCTAAATATGTTCAAATTAACTATAAATCATCTAGGAAGTCCCTACTACATTCTTAAATAACTCAAATAAGTCAAGGAGTCTTGCTTCACCCATATATAAGCATGCAAATATAATAGAGGCAAGTCCTTTGAATCAAGAGAAAATTCACCCCAACATTACACAAGGGTTTCGATCAACACACGGGCTAGGTCACATCACCAATTCACACCAAATCTCACTACTACTGCATCGGGTACATTATATACGATGTAGTTATCCCACTATCTTAGTGTTAATAGACACAAGAGAACCCCTAGGGGGTTGGTTAGCTTTACACACTTGTATGAACACCTAAGAGAACTATACAAGGCTTGATTCCACATCAAGGGTATGTAGTGTACTAACGGTATTAGCTCAATAGTTAGGATTCTAACCTCAAAAAGTAGTCCAACCTCAAACACATACATACACATGTTTTTATCCTTTTGTTTGTTAATACTCTGATGAAGGGTTCTACAAGTTATTAGGTTTATACTTTGTTACAAATCATTATAGGTCTTCTCAAGGCTATGATAAAAAGTGAGAAACATAGTGAGAACCATTTCTAGACAATCAAAATACTCAATAAGTATTATATGCCAACTATATCCTAGTCTAAGAATGCACAATCCTTTTCCTAGACTGTACAAATTTGGCATATACCCTACAAATCATGTACAATCGTAAACCTAAAATTTTTCTAGTTCCAAAATATTCTCGTGCAGAATATAAAGTCCTAGATTCTCATGTTTCACTTCTTCACACATCCAAATCATTGTAAAATCTTCCTAAACAAGCTAAATCTTTCTCTTCTCTTATGTTTTGAACAATATACTTTTTTTAAAAATCAATTTATTAGTTTATTTCAAGTTAGAATGCATTATTATGGTCACACATAATTTATGTTGGAAGTTAATTAGATCATAATAGTATCCCTATTTCTAATCCTTACACATTTTCATTAGAAATCTCAATAAGGTCAATGTAAAAATTTGTTGAAACCAACACTTGAATCGAATCCATTTCCCAAGCTAACAACCCTAGGGTTTTTTCTTATGAATCCCAACATATTATTAATCATCATTTCTCTCCCTTCAATCTTATATTATCATCATTTCAAACCTATAGGTTCACTTCCTCATTTTAAAACGAGTTTCCATCCCTCTCAGTAGGTCGATACCCATATAAAATCTACCTAATGGGGCCTCTATGATGGTTTTACTTTTTTATGACTAAATAAGAGTCTGCATACATTGATATACAAGCTGGGTATATTCCTCATAAGTGACAACCACCACCTAAATTCTCTCCTTACCCTATGGATATAAATATAAATGTTATCACAAACCATCATGCTCAACAACCTGTTGGTGACAACCCACCATTACCTCACCCACCTATGACACTTATTACATGGCCTAGTGTCCCCTATAAGGAATTTTATATCTTGAACCAACTTAATAATACTCTTGATCAGTTATTTTTTCTTGAATTACTACAAAAAAATCCTATCAACATGGACATTTTAAACAAGAGAAAAACTAATAATGGAAGAAAAAAATACACACAAGTAAGAACCTAATCTATTCCTTTGCGTCTCCTTGCAACCTTAGATGAGATGGATGAAATTTGGAATTAAGTACCAATATTGTTGAATCTCTATGACTGATTGAATATGGATGCTCCAAAAATGAATTTGAATGGAAGTATATTGTGCTACGAGCAATGGATGAATGGTGATCCATAAACTTCCTCTCAAATAATAAGAAGATCCTACCTTAGTGGCAATGAATGAACAAATTAACCAAAGTTTCTTTTGTAAAGTATGTTATGAAAGAAGCAATCACAAATTACTATAATCGAGAGATGAAAGAGAAGGAGACAAATATTTTATCATAGAGAAACCCAATGTGGGAAAAATCTAGCTGGGTAAGCAATTTATTCCCTTCACTATGTAAATATCTAATATAATACAAGTTTACTGCCAATAGATGAACTTTAAGAAGGATTCAAGTTACTTGTACTTGCATTACTTGTTTACAATCCTAGAAAAGAAACACCTTAGCTATCTATGAACAATATAAGAATAATTTAGACTTTCTCCTTTTTCTCAAACTTGAATTCAATCCAAATCACTTGCTAGAATGAGTAAAAATTATTTTATTTATAGTTTCTCTTTCCAAGGATGAAAGGAGAGGTGAAATAATTCGGACTAGGAGCCCAAACATTTATAACTATTTGGTTTCCATGTTTTGGGATTCATCGAGTAGAACCACAAAAGTTTATAGAGTGACGGTTACATAACCAATGTGGTAGTTACGTGACCTCCGGTTCGTGTAGGTGGAAGTCCCTAAATTGCGGTGGTGGTTTCTCAACCACCACTCTATGCAAAGTAACAATTTCACAACTATCGGGGTGGTTCCATTACCATCTCACTGTCACCAACAGAACATACCATAACAATGGTCTTATTGTCATTTTAAGGTGTCCACATCACCATTATCATGACTTAACCATCTTCAAAATAATAAACATGTTGAGGGTATGCACTACAAGTTTCAATAAGAGAATACATAGAATTGGGTACTTCTAGATCCATTTTTGGATCATACCTCCCCAATTTGAGGATTTTAAGTCCCTAAAAGCTTCAATAATTGATGACGAGGAAATATCTTCCCCACATATTCTTTGGAATACCACTTGGCCTTGGTAGGAAATTGACCTTTCAACCCAATCAACCACATGTCTTGCACTCCTCGTTGTGTTGTCCTCTCTTTCCACTGCAATACCACATCTTCCTCCAATTCCAACTGACTATCTAGAGAAATATCCTTAATAGATGGTAGCAAAAATCCCTCTTCTTCCTAATCCAACATGGAGGGCTCAAAGAGACGTAAATTATCAACATTCACAACTGAATATATTCTCATATAAGGAGGAAAATCCAAGTGAAATGTATTCTTACCCACTTGTTCTAGAATTTCAAATGGGCCATATCGAAGAGGCTTGAGTTTCTTATATTTACCTTGTATCCTTTCTCTACTCAAGTACAACCATACCTTGTCACCAAAAATGAAAGAATTCTTAGTTCTATATTGATCATGCCTTGCTTTGTACTTGACATGTGACTCTTTCAACCTATCATGTACTTAGAGGTGTATCTAATGAATTTTCTAAATGAATTTCTTAGATTTTTGGAGTTATAGATCCACTTTCTCGTTGTCTCTGCATGGTAATCTCAAAATAACATCAAAAGAACTCTTAGGAAAATAACCAAAACATGTTTCAAAAGGAGTCTTATTGGTAGAAACATGAATTGCCCTGTTATAAGAATGTTGTATATACACCAAATTCTCATCCCAAGTCCTAGGATGTTTCATGTTGTACCCTCTCAAGAGTTGAACCAAGGTATGGTTTACCACTTCTATTTTCCCATCCGTTTGTGGATGAAAAGTAGTAGAACTTTTCAGCTTAGTATCCATCTTCTCCCATAAAGTAGACCAAAAATTTCCTATGAATCATGAGTCCTGTTTGAAATAATAGAATCAAGAAAACCAAAATGAACCCACACATTAGTAAAAATGTTTTTTTGCATCATTGGATTTAATGGTCTTCTGCAAAGAATGAGAATACACATATTACTTGAACGGTACACTACCACACAAATATTATCATACCCTTTCTTGGAGTTAGGAAAACCACCCAAAAAATCCATGGAGATGCTCTCCCATGGCCATGAAGGAGCCCGTAATGATATATATATAAACCAGCATTTATGTTACTAGGCTTTCTTGTACTACATAAAACACAACCCCGATAAATTTGGCAACTTCTTCTTGCATGTTTGGATAATAAACATACATATGTGAATGTGCACTAGTATTTATCACACCAAAGTGACAAACCACCTTAGAAGTGTGTGCTTCCCTCATCAAATGAACTCTTTTCCCCTTATGCACACAAAGCTTAGAACAAACCATCCTAGAAATAATATTCTCCCTAAATTTAAATCCCTCTCGTGGAGGTTTCTGCTGAAATATTTATCCAAAATATAAATCCTACTCATAACCTTCCGATACGATTCACATACAAAAGTTTCAAGAAGAGTTAAAGTGCCCATAACTAAAAGTAAAGGTCTAGAAAACATATCAGCTAACTAGTTAGTCACACCTTTATTATATTTTATAATCAAATGAAACTATTGCAAGAAACCCATCCACTTATAGTGTCTATCTTGTTGAAGTTTATTTTAAGCCTGCAAATATTGAAGAGGTTAGTGATCCATGTGTATGATAGTTTCCTTACCCATCAGATAATGTTTCCATTTCTTGACCACTTGCACAAGAGCATACAATTCCTTATCATATGTACAATAATTCAAAATGGCTCCATGAAACAATTTAGAATGATAACATATGGGCCTACCTTATTGAAGTAGGAAAACTACCATATCATAGTTAGTCACATCGATTTATACTTTGAAAGTGTTGGGCTGATGAATTACAACCTAAGTACTAAAGGAATATAACGATTGGGCATGCGGTTGTAGGGCACGTAGGTGCACATGGAAATATAGTGGAACAGGGCTCACCCAAGAAATTTTGAAATCAAGACTCGACCGTTTTTAATATGAGGCTAAATATAGATGTTGAGTACGGAACACATTTTATTAGAACACCTAGAAAGAACACAAAGGCTGATTCAAATGAGTGGATGATCAAGTGACATGTATAGTGTTGGGGTTATTAATAGGATAAAGAACTGTAGTTATTATTAGATAATCTATTATTTGCGAGATTACATGATTTTGTAACTATATTGAAGTGACACATGGCTATTATTAGTATGTAGACTATTTTGGGAGTGCATAGGTGGTGAGGGAACGTTCCCACCCCTATATATATGTATTAATTTACACGGTTAATGGATCCATGTTTTTATAGAGTTATGTTGCTGGTTTATGGGCGTGCATGACTCATGATGACATTAATATGTATGTATTCAAATTCTGTGTTTTACAACAATTAATATAATGGATCTTGGTGGTTGGATATTGGTTGTTGACATATCTGTGACTAGTTCTTGCATGGTAAAGTTAATCTTGATTCTTGTAAGAGATGATCTTGCATATGGTTAAGATTTAGATCTAGTTCATGTTATGATTTACTCTTGAATGGATATTATAGGTATGGAATGTATATGTGTTCATAATGCTAAATCCTTGAACAAGATGCCATAAAAGAGGGACTTGGTACCCTTGCAAGCTTTGGGTGAGCACTCAGGTCTACCTCGGTGATGTGCCAATGCACCTTGGGCTATTGGTGAAATAATAAGACTACATTTTGGTTTCGTTGTTAGGACCTCTTTTCAAGTTGTTTCAAGGATGTTACATGATGAAAACATACCCCTTGACCCTGGCTAGTATTGATGATTGGGTAGAGAATTTAGAGGAATATTTTGCTCACATATTTAACACTGGACCTAAATTCGATGCACGTGCAGTGGGTTGAACGGAACTCGTATCATGATCTCTATGAGATGATTTTCACATGTTTCCCTACGAGATGTACGAGTGGTGGTAGTATATGCGTCAAAGAGAAATTGGAGGTTTAGAATGATTGTTTGGACACATGAAGATTACCGTGCTTTGCAGATGCGATAGGACTTGGACATGTGTTATCGATCATTAGTGGAGTGGTGTTTTACATAGTTACACTTTGGAGTACATTGTTTCTACTTATTCCTATCTAGAGGTTATTGAGTTCCGGTTCTTACGTGAACCCGCAGAGATATTATCTATGTGGTATCCCCTTAGCGATTAAGATCTTGCTTGTAACTATGGATTTGGAAGAAAAACGATGGCTAGATAAAACCCTACCGTGCACAAGGGTAGGAGAAGGTGTGGTGAATGGTGGCGGATCATATGGTAGATTAGGAAATGTTGGGCCTCCAAATATTGACTAAGTATGAAGGCGCGTGGGACCCGGTTACACGATGGCGCACAAGGTAAAAGTGTGTAAGAGAAAAGGCTTAAGGAAGCATATAGCGCGCGCGGTGCGTGAAAGGAGGTTTAGGTCTTAGCCAATTTAAGAAAAAAAGGTAGAACACGTGAAAAGCGTGATCGGTTGCGTGCGGATAAGATACCAACTTGGCAACATCCGCCCAAGAAACAAAGATGTTAGTGATGGGATCTTCTAGAAAACCATCATGAGATGGAGTGGAGAGATCGAGCTTGAGGAAACATGCTCACCGAAGGACCACATTCGACACTTGGTGACCGATCCGAGGGTGCGAGAAGGTAAGTTGGCGCAAGAAGGTGATAAATAAAAGTGCACTCGCAAAACCGAAAAGATGACATGGGAATATAGACATAAGAGGAGAAGATGGGAGAGATACACAGAGAGAGAGAGATAACATGGGTGAAGCTCGCATGATTACTTGTGAGTGGAGCTCGATGCGAGAAAGGAATGTATTAAGCTTAACATTGTAATTCCTTTTTTTTTGGCATAATTATACAAGCCTAGTGATGTGCATGACTGCGGTCTGCTCTCTATGGCTCTTTGTAATGAAATGATGAATACAATGAGGTTACCTATTGCAATTAGATATGAATATCAGTGGGTTTTATGTATAATTCGTTCATAGGAGTTCTCTTTCCTTTCATACTATGAATGAATGATTGTATCTTTCCTTCTATTACAATATATGTTATGGAGTATATTAAAGCACTCGGTCTGAAGAAACTACAAGGATCTGGAGGCCATTCTGAGCCCTATGATTCTTGTATGTCTAAACTTATTTCCTGAATACTCTTATACTAATCATAGATGAATGCTTCCCACTAAAAATCACATAAAAGAGAGACTCGACACCCACGCATGCCTCGGGTGAGCGCTCAACTTCTGCTGGGTGATAGGCCGGTGCGCATGGGATTCCTTCCTTTTATAGTGGGAGTAAAATTGACTACATCTTAGTTCCATTACCAGGACCTCTTTTCGAAGTCAGAAGTGGGATATATGCATGCATCATGATGTATGTAAAGAGTAATGACGAATCGGTTAACATTGGAAAATGTTGAATCGTGGTTCAAGAGCATGGAGGATGAATTTGCCCAGAGATTCAGCACTGGACCTAGGTCTGATACACATAGATGGGTAGAGGAGAATCTTTACCATGATCTATATGAGACTTTTTTCTGCTGCTTCCTAGTAGAGTTATTTGAGTGGATTTCAGCCTATGCATCTAGATCAAGTTGGTGTTATGGATCATGGATATGGACCAAAGAAGACTACCAAAGGTTACAGGATGCAGATCTGATATGGACCCGTGCAGTAGATCATCATGTGGGGAGGGGTACTAGCTAGCTACACTCTAAATACGCCATTTCCACATATTATTATTTAGAGGTTGCTGAGTTTGAGTTTCTACGAGAACCTAGGGGATCATTTCTATAAGCTATTCCTCTAGCTATGAAGATATTGATGGTTACCATGAGTTTAAAGGTGCTCCCAATGGCTAGCTAAATCATTCTTAGCTTGGGTAAGGAAGCTTGGGTGGAGGAAGATGACAGATGATACGACAGAAAAGGAGAGGGAAGAAAGACGGCTCAAGTATGGTGAAGCGTGTGAAAGGGAGATTACTAGATGATGCAAAGATGCTAGTGTGATGGATCTATGGAGACAAACATTACAGGAAGGAGTTGAGGTTCACACGGAGGACGTGTAACCTGAGAAGTTTGTGCTACCCCATCTTGGCAAGTGTGTGAGGGAGACCCCTTCGGCTTCTGGTGAGAGTTTGTCACATGGAGAAAGGAGAGTTGTTGGCGCATATCTGAACCCACCCAAAGGATCGAGCCTTGGCACTTAGTTTTACCGAACCAGAAGAAGTATTGATCTAGTTGAAACTAGTGGAAGAGACAGATCATGCCTAGGAGATACAATTTTACATTCCCTTCTTCTATGGCTACACATATTCTAGTATTCAGAGGAGTTTTTGGACAAGGGGAAAGTGTATAATATTTTGGTCTTGCATCGTGGAGTGGCATAGGACAAAGTAGCGGTAGTGAGGCACTATCACAAACTGTTGGCACACAGCCTCGGTGGGACCATGGGGGCACTTGGCACAGCTCCTACAAACCCTATTGGACCCAGTGGTTTTGGTGGATCTGGTGGCTCTGGAGGAATAGGACTTGATATACCCGTGAATCAAGCAGAGGAGGAAACACTGAAGGGAACCAAGGCTCTGGTTTAGGACAAGGACCCCAGTCACTACCTCAAGTTTTCTTTGAAATGTCTCTACATTTACCAAATTACAGGGGCATTGAGGATGTTGTGGAACATGTTCATAAGTGTGAACTGCTATGGTGCGCAAAAGGTATCACAACCCCAGAATGAAAGGCTAGTCAATTTGCAACCATGTTGCAAGGGCATGCACATAGCTGGTATAGAAAGTATGATCCTCATCAAACGGTGGTGGATTACACTACCTTAAAGAATGCATTCTGTGCAGAGTTCCACATTGCTGAGTTCAAGCAAAAATCATTAGAACTTTGAAGGAGATAAAACAAGGAATGGCAGAGAGTGTGTCGAGTATGATGCAAATTTTAAAACTCTCTTGTCTAAGTTGCCATATGATATACATCCTTCTCAACATGTATAGTGATTTGTTGAAGGATTGATCACCCCTTTTGAAGGGTCTTGTCTCATAAGACTTTTATAGATCCGTGCGCATGAGGCCGGAGTTTGGTATGTCGAAGTTGTTGGTAGTATTGATACTCGGTGTTAGCCCATTCGGGGAGGCTCGATTGCTGCTATGGCTAAGCAGTTGGAAAAGCTATTTGCAAACTTGGTCCAGGAGACTCACATTGGTTTATGGTGCATAGATTGTGAAATAGAGGGGCACGTTAAGGATAATTTCCCCTAGAGGATGGTATGTGTTGTGATAGTAGATTGTGAGATTTTTCATGGGGACCATGATGCCAGTAGATGTCCCTTGCTACAATGCACGATCAGGAAGAATGTATCCTGTTATTGTAAGATTTACACCTCCACGACCCATGATACTAAATACTTTAGGCTCATTAATCAGATACATGAGGCCATTGATCATGGGGTACGCCAAACCAACATTTCCAGTGGTTTGAAAAATGATGATCGCCATTATGAGGAGTGCGCAGATGGGGGCACGCATGGAAGGGGTTTTCGAGGAGGATTCTGTGGATGAGGTGACCATGGAGGAAGAAGCGAGTTCCCACGCGGAACATGTTTCAACTATGGATCTATAGAACATTACAAGAATGAGTGCCTAGACTTGTTGCAGTGCTCGTGGTGTGGAAAGAAGCATAAGTATGAGGAGTGCCCGGAGTTATATGAGCATATGAATTAGCAGCACCGGAAGGACAAAGGTGCTACGTGATGGTCAACATCAAGAAGGCAGACATACAATGGATGCCTCGGGTAACACGGGATGAAGGTTTGGATCTTGCCTTGTAACAACAAGGGAAGAAGCCACATGCGCAAGGACATACCAAGACAGAGAGTCTCATTTCAAGAGAAGAGGTCATTCATGGAAAGTACCTAGACCCCGCACATTAGAAGGAGATATATTAGGACACCATGGATGTTATTCGAAGCTTGCAAGGGGAGATCTAGTGTCTAAAGGAGAAATCCAAGAGGGAGGAACAAGGAAGGAGGATTGAGGCATAGAAAGATGACCTGGATGAGGTCAAGGAGGTGTGTAAAATGCTAAGGTAGGAGAACATCATTCCTTTGCTAGGATCCTGGTTGAGAGAGAAGGTACCACGAGTGGAGAAGAGCACAAGAGATAGGTCTTGCACGTGAACCTTCCCCCTCACAGCCTCGACTATGATAAGGATATTACATTGAATGTAGTTGTAGATGGATGACTCCTTAACAATATACTCATTAACACTGGCGTGAAGGTTAATGTTTTGACTTTGGATGCATGGCATCAAATGGGGAGACCTACATTACAGCCATCTTCAAATGTGTTGTATATGGAAAAAAAGACTAAGGCAATGCCCATTGGTGTCTTGAAGGATGAAACTATTACTATCTAGGAGCCATGTTTACTAGGGACTTCAAGTCTTGCGCCACCGAGGTGGAAAATTTCCCAACATTGCTTGGTTGCCCTTGGTGTTACAAAAATAATGTGGACCTTCGGTTCAACAAAGGGTACATCATTTTTGAGAACAAAGAGGAGTGGGTCATTATACCCCTGGTTGATGGGAAGTCAGCACCCTACATTGAACCGTTGGGAGAAGAAGTTCTAGACAAGATTTATGTGCGCTCAATCAGAGACCCTGAGATGGTACACCCTATTAATAGGGTTATCCAGTTTGAAGATGCTCGACCGGTGAGTGATACCACCAGTTTGGCATGTGACAATTGGGCACATGGGACTTACGAATTAATGGGACGATAGTTGAGAGGTTCCATGACCAAGGTAACAAAGGTGCACACGATTCAGTGCCTTGGAGGAAAATAACTACGCAAGTACTCTAGAGGATCCTTTCCTAAGATCTTTCTTTAGGTGTTAGAAGCTTAGTGGAAGAATGAGAAGGAACAGAGGGAGATGCTGAGTTACGTCTTGCTTGGCATAACAGCTCGTTGGTGGGCCACGCATCAGGAGAGCCTTTTAGAATGGCACAAGGTAAGAATTGCTCTCTATGTCAGACTTTCTAGAAGTAATATACCCACCATCATCAGGGAGTACCATGGGAAGGAGCTTGCCTCTTTCCATATCCAAGAGTGTGAACAGGTCTAGAGAGAAGGTGCGGAAGCCTTTCCACCATCCCTCTGGGTGCACAAGTTGTATTCTACATTACAGGGTTGTGCACACACATGGTACATTCATTTGGAGACATGCCGCCAGACAAGTAATTGGCAAGAGCTTGTGGCTGATCTTATTCAAGCCTTTGAGTATTGGAGTAACAAACCATCGGTTGATAAGGCCTTACAAGGTATCAAGCACCTTACCATAGGGGATAGTGCCAGAATGGAAGATAGGCTATGTGAATTACTAGGTGAACTAGGATTGGAGGCGCACTTCAAAGAGATTAAAGAAATAGAATAATTATAGCTTGAGCACGTGTGTTTGGAAAAGGAGAAGGGAAAGTTAGTATATGTGATTGATGTAGATGAATCAGAAAGCTTAGATGTTATCCATTTTTTAGGAACGCGCGAGTTAGTGGACATTGCAGATGCTCACACTTGTGCCTACCATGAGCCTTTAAAGATGAAGAAAGTTAACATCGGTTCAGAAGAAGAACCTAAGGAAGCTATTATTATGGATTATTAGATGAAGAAGGAAGTGTTAAAGATCATTGATCATTGCGTGAGGATTTATTCTCGCATGTGTACTATGAGCTAAAAGGTGTCCACCATTCCTTGGGGAGATGAGGATAAAACTGAAGGAAGGTGTGCACCCGGTTAGAAAAAGGACCTACCAGATGAATCCCAACTTACGCATGAAGGTTAAGGAGGAGATAGACAAGATGATAGCTTCTGGGATCATTGAGGCAATAGAAGAATTAGAATGGATAAGTCCGATGGTAATTAGCATCAAGAAGGATGGGAAGATTAGAATTTGTGTGGATTATAGGGAATTGAATGCATTTTGTGTCATTGATCCATTTCCAACCCCCTTCACTGAAGAAATTTTGGAAGGAGTCACTGGCGTGAAATCTATTCCTTTACGGATGGATTTTCAGGATACCACCAAGTCCGGATTACAAAGGAGGACCAAGAGAAGACAACTTTTATCACCGAGTGGGGAAGTTTTTCATAGACGGTCATGCCCTTTGGGTTGAAGAATGTGCCTACTATATTTTCGTGCATAGTGGTGCAAGCATTCCAAGACTTCATTCATAAGTTTCTTCAGGTTCTCGGGACGATTGGAAAGTATATGGTCTAGTTAAGGACCATTGTGACAACTTGAGATTAATGTTTGAAAGGTGTAGGCAGTTGAGGATATCCCTCAACATCAAGAAGTGTGTGTTTGCTACACCCTTTGGGACTTTATTGGGGCATATCATATGTAAGGAGGGATCTTTGGTATATCCCACTAAGGTTGTACTTATTGTTGGGTTATAGGAACCTACTAGCTAGAGCACAGTGTGCGGATTGCTTGGGCATATGGGCTATTACAGAAATTCATTAAGGGATATGCCAAGATTGCCCTGCCCTTAGAAGAGCTTCTTAGACATAAAAGTACCTTCCATTGGGGAAAGGCGCAATTAGAGGGTGTTTGATACATTAAAAGATAGGATTATTACCGCACCTATTTTACAATTTCCCTCTTGGGACAAGCCCTTCCATGTCCATGTAGATGCCTCAGGAACTGCCATTGGAGTAGTACTTGCACAACCAAGTGAGGGGATTGTTGATCATCCTCTCTATTTCACGAGCAAGAAGTTAACACCCTAGAGAGCGAGAATTATACCGAACCGATCATGAGGCATTGTCAATGATCTATGTGCTTTTCAAATTTTGACAATCTGCTGAAACACCCTTTGTATTCTACACCGACCACATGGCATTAAAGTATTTAGTGAACAAGCCCATTCTTCAAGGGCACATATGTCGATGGGTGTTGTTGTTTCAAGAGTTTGAGTTCACCATTGTAGTGAAGCCCAAAAAAGCAATTGTGGACCTGATCATCTGTCAAGAATTGATTCAGGAGAGGACGTGCAAAGTATTGAGGAAGCAATGCCAGATGTGCAACTATTTAGATTGTAGTGTGCACCCTTAGATTTGGAAGATATTGCTATATTTTTAAAATAAGGTGTGGCACCAGATGGAATGAAGGCATTAGAAAAGAATCAGTTGGCCATACGTGCCACACCCTACATGTTGATTAGTGGAGACTTATACAAATTGGGACGTGATGAAGTTTTACACAGATGTGTGTTAGGGCATGAGCACTTGGCCATCATGAAGGAAGCACATGAAGGAAGTGTGGGTGGGAACTACGCAGGTGATGCCACCATGTGCAAGATTTTAATGGCATGTTTATGGTGGGAAACCTTGTATAGGGATTTTAGGGATTATTGTAAAGTATGTGATCATTGTTAGTGCATTGGAAAACTAGGAAGGAGAGATGAAATGCCCTTGTGTCCTATCCCTAGTGCGGAGCCTTTTGAAAAGTGGGCAATAGATTTTGTAGGACCTATTACACTAGCATCACATAGGATTGGGTCATGTTATGTCTTCACTTGCACGGATTATCTCACAAGGTGAGTGGAAGCAGCCCCAACTAAAGATTGCATGACAACAACAATTGTAAGGTTCATATGGGAGAACATTATCACAAGGTATGGATGCCCTTTGAGTTTGACCAGTGATAGGGGTACGCATTTTCTAAATGAGACCATGAGGATCCTACTATCTGAGTTCATGGTGGCTCATCATAAGACTATGCCCTATCACCCATAAGAAAATGGAACCGTAGAAGCATTCAACAAAATATTGAGTCATACCTTGACCAAAATCATGATGTTGGAAGATAGGATTGGGATGACAAGGTATCAATAGTTTTATGGGCTTACAGGACTACGTATAAAAGACTAAATAAAGCCACACCTTTTCAATTGGTGTTTGGCACGGAAGCTATTTTGTAGGTTGAATTTATGTTACCTTCTCTGTGAATAGCGCGCAGGAGAGGATTAACCGATGAACAAGCACTTTGGAAGAAAGAATTGACGAACTAATGAAACTAGATGAGAGATGATCACTTGCCCATTAGAGCCAAACAACAAAAAAGGAAAAAAAGGCTTGGCATGATCACTATATTAGAAACAAGAAGTTTGAGGTTGGGCAGATGGTGTTACTGTATGATTCTAGATTTCTGCGCCATCCTGGGAAGTTTAAAGTCCATTGGTTAGGTCCCTACACAATCTCGTACATCCTTGATTCAGGCACGTGCTAGTTACAAGTGCTAGATGGAATGAAGTTGCCTGGATACTTTAATGGTAATAGGCTAAAGCCCTACTATAAATAAGTCTTCTTGGTGTTTGTAAATAAGGTAGTTTTGCCAGTTAGTTTAGAATTTTCCCTTATGCATTTTTTCCTTTCCTTGTCCTTTCTCGTTGTTGTTTTGTTTTGTGCCTTGGGTGCGAGTAACCTTATTGCTATTTTTATAGGATTTATGAGTGCCCAGAGGACCACGTATCATTTAATTATGGGGTGGAGAAAAGTGAAGAAGCACGTGATTAAAAGTACCGAGGAAGTTGTGTTGAAGAGCCTTGTTGAGTAGTCCAATTGAAAGAAAGATGAAGAGAAAAGATAGAATGGTTAGTGCCAGTGGTAAAGCTACTCATAGATCCCATGTACAAAGGAAAAAGAAGAACATTTAAAGCAACATGAGATAGGTGAAAGTAAGAATCCAGATAGAAGAAGTGCCTTTGGTAGTACGGGTTAAGCATGCGTAAGAGTCTCTGTCAAAGTTGGTTTGGTTACTGTACTTGGAAGGTTGGAGGAGTTTTCACACAGGAAGGGTGCGTGAGTGAAGGTGCTAAAGAGGGGATTTGTTTTAAAAATCCACATTAAATGAACAAAGTACGGGGTAGGTAAAGTAGCATTTAATGACTAGAAAAAGGAAAAACTATAAATAGAGGGTCGGGCACTCTCATTTTACTTTGTGAAAATCGAAGAGTTGGAGATATAAGCGAAAGATATAAGCTAGGGTTTTTTAGATTTGATCAAGGAGAAGATCTGTGTGATTAAAAATGTAAAGAGCCAGTTTGAGATTGTGAACCAGAAGGAAGGAATTACACGGTATGGAACAAAGTGAAAAGACGTTGTCTTGTGAAGAATTTATCGAAGTTAGGGTTCAACAAACTAGGGAACGGGTTTAGGAGAATTGTATCACGGATCTGAGATCGAAGGTTGGGAGAAGGAAAGTAGAGTAACAAGGAGAGGATTGGAGTGACACAATTACCTTAACCATGGCACTAAAGAAAGGGAAGGGCAAAGCAAAGGCTAAATAACTAGAACCTGAGGTAGATACAAACGAAGAATGGTATGCAAAAATGTAGTACCCTGACAAAGTGATGATGGGGAAGGAATGGGAATCCCATTTGAGAAGCATACTAGTCAGTGACTATAATCACCGCACCAACACTATAGATAAAGAAATGGCATTAGAACTGGTACGCCTAACCAACAAGTGAACACCTGAAGGGTTGCTTATCTACAATGATGACGTGAAGGTCAAGCTGGTGAAGGCAGGGTTGCTGTAACTTTATGAGTTGCCTTATTTTTGGGAAGCCGGATCGCTTGTACCAAAGTGGTTAATGTTTCGTGTGCATGAGGAGTACTTCCACTTTGTTGGGCACACAATGAGCATAACTCCCTAGTTGATTACACATTTTACAGGCCTCATATGTGAGGGAGATATCCTAAAAGATGACCTTGGCGACAAGGAGGCGATTCAGGAGACCGTCACAAAGTATACCTGCAAGAAAGGGTCATGGTATTATGACATCTCAGACATCAAGGACCCAGTTATGAAGATGGCCACGCACTTGGTAACGAAGCTGAATGGCCAAGAAAGATGGATGCAAGTTAACAAGCCATGGCTACATGTCTGCAAGAAGATTGCAGAGGGGAAAGTCCGCGTACATTCTTGAGGAAATTGTAAAGTGTGCGAAGGAAGGGGATAGGATCCTCTTTGGTAATGTCCTACTCACCATAGTGTTTGCAGAAATTGGAGTGCCAGATGCACTAGATAAGTTTGTGTGGGAGTACCCAGCCAAAGACCCTTCACCCACGAAGAGGTTTGAAAAGTATGCATGTGATACAATGATGGCTCCCCACAAAGCGCGGCTTGAAAAATGGTATACACGCTTGAGAAATGCATTTAAGGTGGAGTGGAGGATCCCTGAACAACTCCTAGTAGCCACACAAGGAGAAGCTGAGTTCGTAGTGTACCAGCACTATTGCTTGGGTAGGTTCAAACTTATTGACGAATCATGGAGCCCTTGGTGCAAGCTCCTTTTGTGTTCATTGCCCAATACTTCCAAGTGGGAGTGAACAGATTTAAAGAATCAAAGAAGCTAAGGCTAGAGCTAGGAAGGTTGGACCGGGAGCACAGGATATGAGGAAGAAATAGAACTATCCCAGAGGTAATCATGTGTATGTGGAGAAGTATATGTCACACGAGATCCATATGACAAGGCCAATAACACTTCCTATTGCCAGAGGATCCGCGACATGCATATACATGCGCATAAGGCCAAAGTTTGAAAATGGCACATACTTAGTGGATGAGATCTCAATACCTAAAGACCCCTTGGGAAAGAAGAAGCTAGTGTCTAAGAAGAGGGGCAGAGGAGAGGAAGGAGCACCAAGTGTACCAACTTCTCAGATAGTGAGCATGCCTTCTACAAGCGCCAAGCTAAGCACCTATGTTCGAGAGAAAGAAGTCTCTAGTAAAGGAGAAGACACTAGAAGTAGAGGTGCTCAAACAACCCACCACCATGGAGGAGTCACAAGAAGAAGAAGAGAAGGTAGAATCTCTTGACCAGAAGCAACCTCTCAGGAAGAAGTAGAAGGTAGATGAAGAAGCTAACTCGGAGGCGACCGACAGCTTGGAGAGATATCTAGGAGAGGGAGAGGATGAGAGTGAAGGAGGTGGCGATGAGGAGGAAGAGCTAGAGAAAGAAAAGGAACCATTGGAACCTCATGTATTTAGTGTCTATGAATCGGAGGAGGAGAGTGGGGATGAAAAGCAAGAGTTTGTATTTGCACAATGAAAAGGCGCATAAGGTGATGAAGGCACTGAAGATACAAAGGCAGATGAGAGGGATGCCGAGGGGTAGAGAGCCACAGATTTTACAAAGGAGTAGATAACTGAAGTGGCAGAGTGAGAAGTGAAGAAGATGCTCGAGATCCTTATAGACCAGGAGTTAGAGTGTAGCACAGACATAGTACTAAAGGAAGGGAAGGAAGAGAGCATTGAAAAAGGACATGACAGCCTAAGAGGCCCCACTTTGACAGTTAGCTTCCCCAAAGGCACGTGCTTGGGTAGAATACCTCTAGATGTAGAATAGAGGTAGATAATGGGCTACATGGATGATTCAAAGAAGGTGCTGTGCACACAATACGAGCACGATACCCACCGAGAGACTTATAGCCATGGGATAGTTTGAAAAGGAGGGCACATACCCCAAGACCAAGAAGATGATTTCTTAGGCATTTGAGTCCCATGTAGACGAGCCGACTTTGAAGTCTTCTAAAAGGCACTTATCATGCTGCGAGAGTCTAAGGGAGATACCCCCTTAGTGAATACCCAAGAGCTCTCGGATGATCAAGTCTACAATTCTCTAAACAAGGTTGCGAATGAAATAGAGGCGAGGCTATTTGTGCTTTGAATGAAAACATAAGGGCTTTAGAGAGAAAGCTAGCCAAGAAGAAGGAAGAGTTAGATAAGGTGGCCGAAGCTTAAAACAAAAGGAATTAATCAGCGCACAGCTAAAGTGCAATATCAAGGAGGAGAAGGCAAAGGTGCAGGAGGTCTATAATAAAATAGACTCAATAAAGAGTGCCATCATTTTGAAGCACCTAAATCTAATGCCTATCCCCCAGAGGTACGCATCGACACTGGAATGCCTAGAAGACTTTACATGCATCATCACCATGGAGAGGTGACCCTTGGCATTGGAATCTATGGAGGAAGTGGTCAGTGCACTTGAAGGAGGAGGACCGGTTAAAAGTGATAGCACTTGTTGCCGAGTACAATCAAGTACTCATGGAGATCAAGGTCATTGCCTAGTCTATAGAAGCCGCATATGACACATGCGTGGATCAAGATAAGGTGGCAAGCTCTTTGGTTGCCATGCTTGAAGTAGAGCTAAAGGAGTTCCAGGAAAAGAACAAGGGAATAGGAGAAAAGGATAAGGTTCTGGCCGAGGTAGAAAAGAAATCAGAGGTGATTAAGGCTTTAAGAAGCTCAACTAAGGCCCGACAGAACCGAAGCTCATGCCCCAGTTACAAGGAGAATGGAAAAGCTCATGGACCTAGGCAAGGATATGGAACAAATTGTGGACACTTTGGGTGCCCAGGGAGCTGGCCTAAGCTTTGACAAAGTAAGCATCTTGGTGGGCGACCTATGCCAGAAGGCAAAGGGCGAGGTCGATACATGGAGAAAGCTAGAGGCGAGATCTCGTAATGAGACTTTTCCAGCCCTCTAAATTAATGTCCCCCCCATTCTTCATTCTTTCCCCTATTCTTTCATTCCTTATTCATTTTTGTAATATTTATCTACATTTTGGTTTCCATTGAACCAACTTGCACCTTGGTCAAGTAGAATGTTTCCGAGGGCGGAGAACAGGCATAGTTTGGGGTGATGTTGGGCCCCTAAAATTTTGACTAAGCATGAAGGCACGTGGGCACGCGGGACCCCGATTACAGGATGGCGTATAAGAGAAAAGGCTTAAGGAAGCATATAGCATGCGTGGTGCATGAAAGGAGGTTCACGACTTAGCCAATTTAAGCAACAAAGGCAGAACAAGTGAAAAGCATGATTGGTTACACACGGATAAGATGCCACCTAACAACAAGTGGCCCAGAAAGATCATGACAGCAATGGGATCTTCTAGAAGACCATCATGAGATGAAGTGGAGAGCTCAGGCCTAAGGAAACATTCTCGTTGAAGGACCACATTCGACACTTGGTGACGGATCTGATGGCATGGAAAGGTGAGTTGGTAGTGCGGGAAGGTGATAAATACAAGTGCATGCAGACCATAAAAGATGACATGGGAATATAGACGTAAGAGGAGAAGATAGGAGAGATACACAGAGAGAGATAACATGTGAAAAGCTCTACATGATTACCGTGAGTGGAGCTACGATGTAGAAAGGAATGTACTAAGCTTAGCATTGTAATTCCTTTTTCTTTTTGGCATAATTATACAAGCCTAGTGATGTGCATGATTGCGGTCTACTCTATGGCTCTTTGTAATGAAATAATGAATACAATGAGGTTACCTATTACAATTAGATATGAATATCAAATGGGTTTTATGTATAATTGATTCATAAAAGTTCTCTTTCCTTTCATACTATGAATAAATGATTGTATCTTTCCTTCATTATAATATATGTTATGGATTATATTAAAGCACTCGATCAAGAAACTACAAGGATCCGGAGGCCATTCTCGAGCCCTATGATTCTTGTATGTCTAAACTTCTTTCCCGAATACTCTTATGCTAATCATAGATGAATGCTTCCCACTAAAACTCACATAAAGAGAGACTCGCACTGTGTGCCTTGGGTGAGCACTCAACTTCTGCTGGGTGATAGGCCAACGTGCATGGGATTCCTTCCTTTTATAGTGGCAAGTAAAATTGAGTACGGGAAAGAGAAGAGATACAAATTAAGTATAATGAGGCACAACAGAGGGAAATAACGAAGAAGTGTGATGCTTTGAGGAGTATATGGAGTTATGGAGGTAGGTGATACATGAGGGATTTGAGGTTCACACAGAGGATGTCAAACCTAAGAATCTAAAACTCCCCATCTAGGTAAGTGCAAAAGAGAATCTCCCTCGGCTTCCGATAAGAGTGCATAAGAAGAAGAAAGAGTAAGATCCATAGGCACGCATCCGATCCCACTTGTAACCTTGCCCTTGTGCATTGTGCTCTAATTTCTAAAACAATTATTGATAATCATGTTAGTAGTGGTGATAGAGAAAGATTAGGTAGATACCATTTTCATTTGAATATAGGACTACAAAAAGCAACGCTATCATCTATGACATCACAGTATATCAACATATTTTTGTTTGGAGGACTGATTGGAGGCATAATTTTTGGCACGTCATTAGGAAAAAGTGTGGGTGTGCGAATATAGGGAACACTTTTGGGAGTAGAAAAATTCATAGGCTGTGGGAGTTCAATTTAGTACAACCTGTTGTTGATACACATGGTAGCACATCCTTTGTCCGGTGCCTCGCTTTATAGGGGAGGATCGGTGGTTTTGGTTCTAGTGGATCCGGAGGTGGAGGGAATACTAGAGGTAATACAGTGTTCGGATCACGTGGGCACGGTCTATCTACAAACCCCAACAATTTTATTATGAGATGTCGCTTCACTTACCAGAATATAGAGGCATTGAGGATGCCACATAACATGTACACAAATGTGAGATAATATGATGCACTAAGGGAATTACAGCTCCAAAGTGTAATGCAAGCCAATTTACTACTACATTGTAAGGGCACGTGCATAGTTGGTATAGAAAGTATAATCTAAACTAAACTTGTGTAGACTACACCATGCCGTGTGATGTTTTTTTGGTAGAGTTCCATATACCCGAGTTTGAGCAGAAGAGCATTAGCGCGCTGAAGGACATCAAGCAGGGCATGGCTAAGAGCGTAAGGGAGTATGATGCCTGCTTTAAAAATTTATTGTCAAAATCATCTTATGATATTCACCCTAGCCAACATGCTCAGTGGTTCATTGGAGGTTTGATCACACCTTTCGGAAAGGGCACTCACACACACAATTTTATGGATCCATGCGAGGCACTTGAGGTAGCTTTACGTGCCAAGGAAGTTGGAAGCATAGAAATAGGCGTTAGCCCCTTTTTGGAAGTGTAGATTGCATTTATGGAGAAATAGTTGGAGAAGTTATAAGCTAATTCAAATCATGAGACACGTAGTGGTATTTGGTGTATAGATTGCGAGGTGGAAAGACACACTAAATATAGTTTCGCTCATAAATTGATTCACACCATATTTTGGATTGTGAAATCATTCATTTAGATCATGATTCAAGTAGGCACCCTTTGTTGCAACATGCAATAAGAAAGAACATATCATACTATTGTAAGATTTTCAGATCTACCACTCATGATATGGAGAATTGTAGATTGATTGATCATATTCATGATGCTATTTATACTAATGTGTGCTAGACCAAGATTGCAAATAATTATAAGGAACAAGGTGAAAATCATAATTAGGGGTGCTTTGATGGATGTGGTCGAGGTAAAGGTTACTGTGGAGGATTCAAAGGTTGAGGTCATGGTAGTGGAAGAGTTGAATTCCCTCGTGGAACCTATTATACATGCGGATCCCCTGATCATTATAGGAGTGAATGCCCTCGAGAATATTATTTTCTCTTAGTGTGGAAAGAATCAAAAGTTTGAAGAATTCCTGAATTTATATGAGCCTATGAGAAAGCAACATAAGCAGGATAAGGGTGTGGGAATGGTTAGAGTACAATGTGTTGTGGAAGATCAAAGTGGATGCCGAAGGTAGTGCCTGATCCTAAGATGTTTCTTGTGTTGGTTACTACATGCACCGAGGTGGCACGCACTAGGAAGTTCTAAATAAAAATCCTTTTATTACAAGAGAATAGGTATTAAATGTAAAGTATCTAGACCATACTCATTAGAAGGAAGTATATCAAGAAAATATGGAGGTTATTAGAAGTTTATAGTGTGATATATAGTGCTTGAAGTAACAATAAAAAAAAGCTAGGGTAGGTGAAAGCGATTGAGCTTCCCTAGAAAGATGTTGATGACTTGAAGGAGGTTTGTAAGTTGTTACACCAAGAAAATATTATTCCTTTGTTAGGAGCATCATTAAGGGAGAATATGTCGCGTGATGGAGTTGAGCGTGAGAGATATATATTACATGTGAAATTACCTCCTCACAATATTGATTATGAAAAAGAGATCACTTTGAATTTTGTTGTTGATGGGTGACTGATAAGTAATATATTGATTGATATAGGCGTGGAATTAAATTTACTCACTTTGGATGTGTGTAATCGATGGGGATACCACCATTATAACCATCTTCAAATGTGATGTTTATGGAAAATAAGACTAAATCCATGCCCATTGAAGTCTTGAAGGATGCTACTATTACTATTCAAGGGGCCAAGTTTACTGGGGATTTTGAGTTCTTGGTGCTTGCAGAGAAAGACTATTTTCCAATATTCCTTGGGTACCATTGGTGCTATGCAAATAATGCTGATCTACACTTTAAGAAAGGATACATTAGTTTTGAGAATAAGGAGGAGCACATGATTATTCCTTTGACAAACGAAAAAGATGCACCCTATGTAGAACCTTTGAGTGAAGAGGATCTGAACATAATTTATGTGCGCACCATTAGAGATCCTGAAGTGCTTGAGCCATCAAAGGAAGGAGTTATTCAATGGGATGATGCACAATCTATGAGTGATACTATAAGTGTTGCATGTGACAATTGGGCACATGGGACATATGAAATGGTAGGGCGTGAGATCAAGAATACGATTGCTTGAGTCATCATGCCGTGTGTGGTTAGGCACTTAGGCATTAACCAAATACCTTAGTATACTAGTGAAGGAAATCTAGAGGTTTTTTTATGTGCTATGGAAGCCCAGTGGAAATATCTGGTAGAAAGAAGAACTATGCTCATTTATACCCTATGTGGGACAACCGAACGCTGATGGACTACACACAAGGATAATATTTTGGAGTTGTGAGAAGTGAGAATCATGTTCTCTACTAGGTTTCTTAAGAGAAATGTACCCTAAAAAAATTCATGAAGTTCATGGGAAGGATGCTTAGCACCACGTTCAAGATTATGAGAGAATCTAGATGGAGGGGTAGAGGCCTTTCCACCTTCACTCTGGGTACATAATTTCTATGCCACTCTCAGCGGTTGTATGCTCACATGGTATGTTCATGCAGAATTAACAAAGGAAATAGTTAACTGGTAAGAGATGACTACAAGTATGATTTAGACCTTTGACTATTTTTCTACTAAACCTTTGGTGCATGAAATATTACAGATTGTGAAGCTCCTTACAATGGGGGATAGTGCAAAGGCTGAAGAACTCCTGTTAGACATGTTTGGAGAATTGAAATTAGAGGCATGATTTAATTTGATGAAGAAACATATGAGGTACAACTTGAATGCACTTGGTTAGAAAAAGAGAAAGGTAAACTGGTTTACATGATTGATGATGAAGAAATTGAGAATCAATGTTAAACACAGTATGGGTATGAGAAAGGTCTTTGATAGTGTAGATGAGAAGGCACACACATATCATGAGCCTATGAAGATAAATAAAGTCAACATTGGGACAAATGCAGAACCAAAAGAGGCCATTATTGGTGATTATTGGTCTGACCAGGAGGTTTCTAAAATTATTGAGTTGTTGCGTGACTTCCAGGATCTATTTCCATGAGGTTATCATGAGTTGAAAGGGGTGCATCCATCTTTGGGTGAGATGAGGATCAAGTTAAAGGAAGGTGTGCTCCTAGGTTAGGAAGAGGCCTTACAAGATGAATCCTAATCTGTGCGTCAAGGTAAAGGAAGAAATTGATAAAATGTTGAAATCTGGAATCATTGAGCCCATTGAGGAATTAGAGTGGGTTAGTCCTATGGTGATAAACATCAAGAAGGATGGTAGGATAAGGATATGTGTGGACTACAGGGATTTGAATGCTACATGTGTGATAGATCCTTTTCCTACACCCTTTACAAAATAAATCCTGGAAGGCATTGTAGGGTGGGAGATCTACTCTTTCCTTGATGGATTTTCCGGTTATCTTCAGTGAGGATTGCAAAAGAAGAGCAAGTGAAGACAGCTTTCACCACTGAGTGGGGAAGTTTTGTGTACACCATTATGCCTTTTGGCTTGAAAAATGTGCCTGTTGTCTTTTCACGTATTGTTGTATAGGATTTTAAAGACTTCATACACCAATTTTTATAGGTTTACGTGGATGATTGGACTGTAATGCGGTTAGTAAAAGATCACCTGTGATAGTTTAAGACTCATGTTTGAGCACTATAGGTAGTTAAACATCTCCTTGAACATTAAGAAGTGTATTTTTGCTACACCTTTTGGGACTTTTTTGGGACATATCATTTGCAAGGAAGGTTTATTGGTAGATCCTGCTAAGGTTGTAGTTATTTTGGGTCCGGAAGAGAATACCAATTAGAGCAAAGTGCGCAAATTCTTGGGCTATATAGGTCATTACAAAAATTAATTAAGGGATATGCTAGGATCACCACGCCCTTAGAAGAGTTGTTTAAAAGTAAAGGTAAATTTTATTGGAATGAGGTGCAACAAACATCATTTGATACATTAAAGGAAGACTTACTTCTTGCTCCCATTCCGTGCTTTCCTTCTTGGGATAAGCCATTTCATGTATATGTTGATGCCTGGCTTGGCCATTGGAGTAGTTTTATTCTATTCGTGAGGGTATTGTTGATCATCCTATCTATTTTGTAAGAAGGAAGATGACCCCAGCTGAACAAAATTATATAACTACAAAGCACAAAGCATTGTCCATGATTTACACGCCGTATAAGTTTAGAGAATATTTGCTTAAACTCGCTTTCATATTGTATACTTACAACATGGCATGGAAGTATCTAGTTAATAATCCCATTTTTAGGGGTGCATATGCCGTTGTATTATGTTATTATAGGAGTTTGATTTTATAGTGGTGGTAAAAATAGGAAAGAGTAATTATAGACCAAATCATCTATCAAGGATTAATTCAGGTGAGGACGCACAAAACATTAAGGATACAATTCTAGATGCATAGTTATTCATATTGAACCGCACACCCTCTAACTTAGAATATATTGTTGTCTTTTTGTGTACTGGTGTAGTGCATGAAGGGATGAAGAGCCTAGAAAAGAAATAACTAGCTATACGTGCCATGCCTTACATGTTGATTAGTAGATAATTTTAAAAGTTAGGCCGAGATGAATTTTTGCGCTAGTGTGTACTTGAGCATGAGCATGAAGCTATTATGGAGGAAGCTCATGGGGGAATTACAGGTGGACATTATGCTAGAGATGCTATCATGCACAATATTTTATTAGATGGCCTATGGTGGGAGACAATATACAAGGACTTGTAAGGAATATGTAAGGGCATTTGATCATTTCCAGCACCTTGGAAAGCCTTTGTGTATAGAGATGAAATTCCTTTGAGGCCTATTACAAGCGCATAACATTTTGAAAAGTGGCAAATTAATTTTGTGGGTCCTATTTCCCCATCCGTGTGCAGGGGATCGGATCATGCTATATTATAACTTGTATATATTATCTCACATGGTGGGTGGAAGTAGCACCTATAATGGATTGCATGAGAACTACAATAACAAGGTTCTTATGGGAGAATATAATTAACAGGTATGGATGCCCATTAAGTTTGACAAGTGACAGGGGCAGATCATTTTCGTAATTAGACTATCAAGATATTATTAGCTAATTTTATGGTGGCGCATCACAAGACAACCCCCTATCACCCACATGATAATGGAACTGGTGAAGCTTTCAACAAGATATTGGGATGTAAATTGACTAAGATTTGTGATGCTTGAACGAAAGACTCAAATGATAAAGTCTCTTATGTACTTTTGGCATACATGACAACTTATAACATATTGAAAAAATCCATACCCTTTCAATTGGTGTTTGACACAGGCTATTTTACCAAAGGGAATTTATGTTACCTTCCCCGAGTATTATGCCCATAGGAGGTCCGGATGATGAAAAATGACTTGAAGAGAGCATTGATAAACTTATGTAGTTGGATGAAAGGAACACAATAACATGATGGAGTCGAAGACAAAAAATACCAAGCAAAAGGATTGACATGATAGGTATATTAAAGATAAGAAGATTACATTTAGACAGTTGGTTCTTCTATATGATTCAAAGTTTTTACGCCATCTTGGGAAGTTGAAAGTGCATTGATTGGTACCATATGTTGTGAATTACATACTTGATTTAGGCACTTGCTAGCTAGAGGTGTTGGATGGGACATAGTTGCTTGGTTACTTCAATGGGAGTAGGCTGAAGCCCTAATATAAATAAGTATTCTTGTTGTTTGTAATAAGGCGTATTACTAGTTAGATTAGATTTCCCTCAATGCATTTTATTTATGTGTTTCCTTTCATCATTGCTATGATTTGTCAATTTCATTCAGTGTTTTGTGTAATAAGCACACTTGCGCTCTAGTAGTTGATTACTATCTATTGAATTCATGCGCAAAGAAACACGTATAATTTTAGTGTGGGTGGAGTGTATACAAGATAAATGGATCGAGTTTGAACATTCTCTGGAAGATGGATATGTATAGAGAAAAATTGTGTAGGTGCTTGGAATAAGGGTGCAGATAAAGAAGAATTGCTTTGAAATAAAGACCACAAGTGAAAGAATGAATGCAAAGTGTAATGTGAGGTAGGACGTAATAGTGGAAAATACTTGGTGAAAGGCATAGTGGATAGGTATTTTGGTGCATGAAGGTGTGTGAAAGGAGGTCCATGGCTGAGAAGTAGTGGGTGTGGTAGAAGGTTATGGCTGGGTGCAAAAAAACATAGCATGGAAAAAGAATGAAACATCATTTAATGTTGTGTATAGTGGTAGGTAGAGAGAAATAAATGCGATTTTTTTACAAATCCTATAAAAGGTAATGTTGAGATATCATTTTTATCTTCCAATTACAAAACATTCGAGTGGATTGAAGAGCAAGCTAAGAGCAAGTTGTGTGAGAATTGTGAAGAGCTATGATATGAAACTAAACCAGATGGATTTGAGCATGGGATTGATTGGAACTCCATTGGAGGTGTTTTAGTGAATAAAAGGCATGTGGGGAGGAGAATCGATAGTTAGGGTTCAAGTTTGAGCTAGGGCATGTGGATTTTGAGCTAGGGCATGTGAATTTTGAGTTGTAAAGCTTGAATCAACTATAAAAACACACTTTTATAGTCACTATGGCACCTAATCGAGCACCTGTAGTGGCTTTAAGGGGCATAAAACAAAAGGAAGCTGAAATAGATGTTGAAGACACCTCCGAAAGCTGATTTTTAGAGATGTAGTTTCCAGAAGGGGTTTTAATGGGCCACGATTGGGAGTCACATGTTCAACGCTGTAAAGTAAGTGACTATAACCATATAACTAAGGATAAAAAAGATGAATTGGATGAACTGCTAGTAGTAAATACAACTATGAGAACAAAGAATGATATGGCGGTATATGATGATGCGGGGAGAAATTATTGTCAAATATAGGAGTTTTGCAACTTTATGAACTCCTTACTTTGGAAAACTAGAAAATTTGTATCAATGGTTAATGAGCAGATTCCATGAGGACTTCTTTTACTTTTTTGGTGATGTATGAGGCTTAGAGCACCCCTATTTGGGAGACTTAAAATATTTAGGAGTTCGATACACAAAACTAGCAATGACTTTACTGATAAAGAGGGTGTAGAAACAACAAGGAAAGCACTAGGTTATATGAAGGGAGGGAAAAAGATGGATATCCTCAAGTTGTAGAAGTACTTGGTTATTTAGGTAGCAGTGCACCTCCTTACCAAGTTAAACAATCAAGAGTGTTGGTCACAGGTAAATAAGGCATGGTTACATATTACAAAGAAGATAACAAAAGGAGTAATATACAATTTCGCCAACTTTATTTCCAAGACCATTGTTGAAGAGGCACACAAAGGTGAGAAGATAAGTTTTGGCATGATCCTTTTGTTTATTGTTTTTGTAGAGATTAGAGTGCCTGATGGGCTAAAAGATAATATGTGGAAATACCTAGAAGAAAAGAGGTCCCTTGCAGATAGATTTACGAAGTACACATGTGATGGATCCATGAATGGAGCCTATAAGAAAAGAAAAAAACTTTGGTATGAGCACTTGCATGCTACATTTGAGCATGAGTGGAGAATACCCAAGGATCTTCCTTCGGTATTGGAAAAACAAGTATAGTTTTCCATTTACTAGCATTTTTGCATAGGGTGTTTTGGCATGAAGGATGGAAAGTGGAGCCCTTGGTGCAAGCTCCCCTATGCCTTCACCGTGTACTAATTTTAAGCATCAGTACATAGGTTCTCAAATGCGCGTAGTTTTCTCTTTAATGTAGACAAAGTGGACTCACGACTATCATACACTCGGAAGACGTATGTCTACTTGAGTAAGTCTACATATATTAAGAAATTGATTTCGATGATATTCATATCAGTTCTATGAGCTTAGAAATTAGGAAGATTGGAGTGATAAGGTATATATCTACCTTAAGCCCAAGTTGGAGAATGGAAAATATGTAGAGAATGAGTTCAAGCTCCCTGAGGCACCCAAGGGAAAGCATACTATGGGCACATTACAAGATGAAGAGGACACTTTGCCCCTTGGTGATGAAGAAGAAGAAAAAGAGGAACTTAAAGAAGACAATTGTGGCTTAGAGCATGACAGAATAAAACAACCTATTGTAAGAGAGAAAAGAGCATGTGAGGAAACCCATTTATTACAGAAAGAAGATGAGGAAGTGAAAATGGAGACAAGAATATAAGAGATGGTTTTAGGATAAGGCGCTGAAGACACACAATACATAAGAGTGTTGAGAAGGATAAGAACTTAAGGAACGAGATCCTCATAGATGCTAAGGAGGTTTCCTAAGACTTCTCCTATGAATGTAGAACCAGTAAAGAAAAGGAGTAGGTACATATCTACTAAGGATGACAAAGGTGAAAAATATGAGGAAAACACGCCGAAAACTTTGATCAATAGTGAGGATGTAGACTAACCTCAGAAGGAATAATTTCAACACGATACGAGAGGAGTTGAAGGAGTGGGAGATGGAAAGTGGCACCATTGACAAAGAGATAAAGAGATAGGTGAAGATAAGGGCAAACCATCTGCAAGCCAAGTGATGGAGGTATAATACTGGGATTTGGGTGTCTACGTTCCAAAAGGTAGGTGCTCTGGGAAGTAAAAGGATGAAGAAACATATGAAACTAATATAACTAGGTATGTTAATGACCCGAAAAAATATTATATGTGTTAGGTTCCAAAGTACCTTGAAACTTAAGGAATTATATGGTTGGGAGTTGATGGACTTAGAGATGGTGACTACACGCACACAAAAGAAACTATCATGGAGCATGTAGAATCATATGGATGAGATTGATTTTTATGTGTGCGAAGAATCATGCATCTCACAAAGAATGAAGAAAGTGCCACACTCATGCCATGTAATAGTTAAGCCTACTCGATGTCATGTGAGCAGATGAGCAATGCACTAAAAAAGGTATTTGTAGAAGTTGCATACCGGAACATAGATAAAGTGGAAACTACTCAGAATTTATTGGATGATAGAAAATATAAATATACTAAGATAAAACAATTAACGAGAGGAAAAGGAGAAAATTGAGGCAAAGGTGAGCACATTAGTGAGTATGGAAGAAAAATTGGAGATGAAATTTTGAAGGCAAGGCTACATCTGGAAGATAAAGTGCCAGAAAATTTCCCCTCTGTAATGCACTATTTGCACACACTTATTCATATGGTGATGGATGAAGGTCCAGTGCACATGCCAAAACCAAAGGATGCTACAACACAGAAGAGAAGGTCAAGGAAATAGTTATGCAAAAATTACTAACTATGAATCTATACTTCAAACCTTGAGGGATGAATTTAAAAAGGTATATTTGGAATTGAATATGTTTGTGGCCCCTAACATAATAATAAAGACAAGGACTATAGATGAGGAGAATGAGGTCCTTAAGGAAATAAAGAATGAAAGAATTGGGCATGAAGAGAGGCTTACTTTTGTAGAAGAGAAGCATGATGTGCTTGCAGCAGCGTAGGGAACCTCACAAGGAAAGGATCAAAGAGACTAGAAAAATTATTGCACGGTAGATGGATGTCATGGAAGGGATAATGTTGAGCCTAGAAAATGTTCTTAGGATGTTACAGAATGAAGGTGAGAACATAAATTTGGATGAGTTGGATGGGGTACTGGCAGAAATCCCTAACAAAACTAACAAGGAGTTGAGTGATTGGAATGAGCTTGAAGCAGATATCAAAGATGAATATCCAGAGTTAATTCTACCTATAGAGGGATATAGAGACCAAACATTATTTCATTATTTATGTACAATTATTCTTTCATTCTTTATTTCATGGAAAGATAAGTTATGGTTACCCATTTCTAGGGGTGACATTGAAGAAAGAGTGGGGTAATGTTGGGATGAAGAATTACAACCTAAGTACTGAAGGTGCATAAGGATTGGGCACATGGATGTAGGGCATATAGGTGCACGTGGAGATATAGTGGAACAAGGTGCAATCAAGAAAGTTTGAAATTGGGACTTAGCCATTTTCAGTATGAGGCTAAATATAGATGTTGAGTGCAGAACATATTTTGTTATAAGAATTGGAAAGAATGCAAATGATGATTCAAAAGAGTGAAAGATCAAGTGCCATGCATAATGTTGGGGCTATTAATATGATTAATAACTATATTTATTATTAGATAATCTATTATTAGCGAGCTTGCATGATTTTGTAATTATCTTGAAGTGGTGCATAGCTATTCTTAACATATAGCCTATCTTGGAGAGTGCATAGGTGATGCAGGGCAAGCTGCCCCACACACACACACACACACACACACACACACACACACACACACACACACACACACACACAGATTTACATGGTTTAGGGATCCATGTTATTATATATTTATGTTGCTGGTTTATGGGCACACATGACTCATGGTGACATTACTATGTATGTATTGGGTTTCTATGTTTTACAAAAATTAATATAATGGATCTTGGTGGTTGGATATTGGTTGTTGACATATCTGTGGACTGGTTCTTGCATGATAAAGTTAATATTGATTCTTGTATGAGTGAAACTTGTATATGGTTAAGATTTAGATCTAGTTCATGTTATGCTTTACTCTTGAATGTATATTATGGATCTAGAATGTATATGTGTTCATCATACTAACTCCTTGATCTATGTGCCATAAAAGAGGGACTTGGTACCCTTGCGCACTTTGGGTGAGAACTTAGGTATTCCTAGGTGATGTACCATTGCACCTTGGGCTATTGGTGAAAGAATAATACTATAGAAAGTAAGATACAAGCTAGGTAATTCCAAAACAAGAGCATGAATAATCTTGTGTTAAAATGACTCAAAAGCATCACGTTGTTTCTTACCCCAATTGAATGCCTTACCAAATGTTGTCACAAAATGTAACAACACTACTATGTAAGAGAATTTCTTGATGAAATTTCTGAAATAGTGAATTGCACCAATAAAACTTATGGTCTTAGTTAAACTAGACAAAGTGTGGCCTCTATCTTAGCTGAACCAATCCTAAACACTCCATATCCAACCAAATGCCCTAAAAATACAAGTGATTATTGAGAAAAATAACACTTCTTCTCATTTAAAACTAACCGGTTCTCTTTTATAACTTACAAAACTTGATGCAAATGGTTAATGTGCTCCTCAAAAGTTTTTCTAAACAATAGAATGTCATCCAAGTACAAAATGAAAAAGGAATCAATAAATGGACTCATTATCTCATTTATCAACCTCATGAAGGTAGCTGGTGCATTGCATATCCTGAATGGTAATACCAACCATTCATACAACCCTTGCTTGGTCTTGAATGTTATTTTCAAGATGTCCTCTTCCTTAATCCAAACTTGATGATACCCATATTTCAAATCAATATTAGTAAAATATTTATCATGTTGTAATTGATCCAAAAATTATCAATTCAAGGAAGAGGGTACCTATTGTTTCACCAATAACTTGAGTAAAACAGATAAGGTAAGAGATTAGGAGGAATAACTCGATATGTAGATTGAAGGTTAAATGTGTGCGTTAATGAATTTTTGATCCTAGCTGATTGTGAAGAGCTTCCCTTTGGCTAGGAGGAATAACCTGTAAGAAATAAAACAAGAACACCAGATAACATCAATAATATAGGTTAGTGGACTTCCTAACAAATGCTAGATCTAGGAAGCATGATGCTTCCTAGAAGGTTGTCAATCCACTTTCAAATATAAATTAATATTGAAAAATATCATGAAGTAAGGAAATCCTAATATAGTTATACGATTTAGCTATCTTGTTTAAATACAATAATAAAATCTAATCTAATAGGCAAGGTTATGATTACATCTAGAGGTTTGGTAGGTTATTCTAGGTTTTGGTAGGTCTGACAGGGCCTGGATTGATCGGTGAGGTCTGGGTTGATTGGGTAAGGTTTGGGTTAGTTTTGGTTGATTGAGAGGCTTGCTGGTCAAAAGGAATGAAATGACATAGAGACCGATATCGGTTAGGTGACTGATGTCGGTATAGAGGTGAAACTGATGATGGTTAGGTAACTAGCGTTGGTAGGGGAAATTGACAATAATTTGATAAAAATTGTTTTTGGGATTCTCTGTGATTACACAGAGAGTGAGAAGGGTGTGGTTAGGTTCATAATATTACTGAGAAGACTCAAGGATATAGAGGGGGAAGTCACGAAAGGAAAAAATGATATAGGTGGTTGGGTTGGTAGATTGGTGAGGAGGTGGAGATAAAGGAATACATGTAGAAATAAAGTATAATGAAAGAGGTAAGGAATCTATACTTTAAGCAAGCACAATATGATCAAAATCACGAATACTTACTTGCCTTTACAGATATGGTAGGTGAAGGTGGATGGTAGTTAATCTGTGAAGAGATTCTAGATTCAAGTGATGCGGTAGTACTCCGTAGTGTTCCCATGAGTCTTCCAATACTCCTGGAAGGAGAACCGAGATGCTTTCTTGGGCTGCATGTTGAGTATTTTGTGTCGTCCCGAATGTTGGGAGGATATGGATTCACACTTAAATGCAATAGTTCTCTTAAAACTAAAAATGACCAACCTAGGTAAAAGGTTGTAAAATTGTATATATAGGAACCGATGGTGGTTAGGTGGTGACCGACGCCATTGGTCAAGGGATAACTTAACCGGTTAAGGTAGGTAAGTCTAGTTTTACCAAAAATAGATAGATCTGCCCATATTTGGCATGTTTTCCAAGTTGAGTCCACTTAGGGAAATGTATTTCTCATTAGAAAAGGTAGGAAGGTCATGGAAGAAGTCCAATTAGGTTTGAGAAGAATTCTTAGTTAGGTTAAGTGGTGACTCAAGATCGAGAGTGATGATGCAATGCTTGAGAGTGATGACTTGTCACTATGAGTTAAATGACCCCGAATGAGTTTATGGTGAGGTGTCATGGTGAGGTGGGGGTGTGAGGGTGAAATTAATTTAATTAAAATAATTAAAGTAATTAATAATGTGAAGGTGAATATATTAGTAATGAGGTTATGGTGTGTTTAATTAATTGAAAGGGACCAGGGGGAGTGTGACCCAAATTTTGTGTCTACATTTGCCCCATTTTATCGCATAGATTATATTGGTAAGGGATGATGATAAAAATGGGAAGTCAGTGTACTAGGTATGAGCACAGATTAGCTTTTCCTAAGTATGGATGAAAGTGAGCCCCCTTAAACCAGGAACTGATGAGGTAGGAAACATAGTCGGTGAATGGTTTGATAAATAGGTTATAAAGAAAAACAAGGGTGGATGGGTTGTAGGTAAGGGTAATGGTCGGGTTGGGTAGTAGGTAATGGAAATTAAAAATGCACACTTATAGATTGCGATAAGGTAACAAGTTGAATATTTTACAAACTCTTCTTCGTCAAAGGTCGTTAGGTTTATCTAAATGAGGTAAAAGTGGTTCAAGTCTTGAGTGATGACTTGGTCACTGTGAGTTAAATGACCACGGAATGAGTTTAGGGTGAGTGTCATGGTGAGGTGGGGGTGTGAGGGTAAACTTAATTTAATTAAAATAATTAAATTAATTAATAATGTGAAGGTGAATATATTAGTAATGAGGCTATGGTGTGTTTAATTAATTGAAAGGGACTAGGGGGAGTGTGACCCAAATTTTTTGTCTACATTTGCCCCTTTTTATCGCATAGCTTATATTGGTAAGGGATGATGAAAAAATAGGAAGTCGAAAGGTACTAGGTATGAGCGCAGATTAGCTTTTCCCAAGTATGGATGAAAGTGAGCCCCTTAAACCAGGAACTGATGAGGTAGGAAACATAGTCGGTGAATGGTTTGATAAATAGGTTATAAATAAAAATAAGGGTGGATGGGTTGTGTTATCCAAAATTCATCCCCCAGGGTAAATTTGATAACATGCATCAGAATACTCAAGTCCCAGGCAAATAGATTGATTCAAGGCAAAAAATCATGTTTCTAGGGTCCCCTCGGATTTTTTCTAACTCTCCATGTCCAAGAAGAAAGGAGCAAGTTCTAAAAAGGGTGAAAAAGTTGCAAAAACAAGCTTGGGCGAAGAAATCATGAAAATTGGCTAAGTCCTAGTCCAGTGGCACTTGGGATAGTTGGGACGTCGGGGCGCGAACCGGTGAAAAGCCTCCAGGTGGTCCAAACAGTTTGGGACATCCGGGCCGTGGGGATGCGCGGGACGCGAAAGGGTGAACCGGCCGAAGGTAAAAACAAAATCGACTAATTGCTTTGCAGGACAGGCTAGACATTTGGGCCGTGAGGATGCGAAGGATGTGAACCACCCGGATCGGCCGAAACAGAGAACTTTCACACTGGGACAGTTGGGACATAGGGACGCATGGGATGCGGAGAGCCGAAGGAGCCGAGAGCCAATCAAATCACGCCACATGTCTTCACCTCAAAGAGGGACAGAGAAGCCCGAATCGGGCGGATCAGAGGAATTTGTCCCAGCAGTTCGGGACAATCGGGCCAAAGGGATGTGAGGGACGTGAAAAGTCGGCAAGCCCGCAGACGAATCAGGAAATGCCACGTGTCACAAGGGAAAACATCCAAAATTTCAAAGGGAAAGGTTTGAAGCGTTGGCTTGAGCCAATAAAAAGAGGACACATGTCCTAAGGAGAAGGGGAGTGTGGAGCTTGGGGAGGAATTAGAGAATTTGGCAAAAGTTTTGGCAAAAAACTAAAAGGTAAAGGATGACCCCGCGCCCCTGTCCTCCAACTAGATCATGCCACGTGTCCCAAGTGGCGGGGCGGGGGGAAAATGAATTTTTTCCAAAAGTTACAAAAGGTCAAAACTTTCAAGGAAAACCCACGGGTAAGGAAAGGAGAGAGAATTGCTCATCAATCAGCACTGACACGTGTCGTCCAGTGGCGGAGCGTGGGAAAAATTTCAAATCCCATTTTTGCTGCTTTGTTCCCTAAATCTTGAGATCTCTATATCTTTCGATCAAGAGCTCAGATTTGCACGTTCTTTATATCATTGGAAATCTTATAAAATTCTCTACATGATTCTAGGATCAATCTTGAATTTTGGTTCACGAGAGAGAAAAGTTAAGAAACAGCTCGACGCATGTTCATGGCCAGAAGTGACATTTTAGCGACCAAATTTAATACAGAATGGGTCGCATTCTCCTCCAATTTGGTCAAAAATGACAGGGTATGGGTTTGTAAGGTCCCCCATGCCATTTTAATGCATTTGTAGTCAATGAGGAATGGGCTCCCACGTTTTGTACGTTTTCTCTCTCCTAGGCTCGACCCATGCAATGTAAAAGCCAGATTTGGCTCATTTCTAAAGTGGTGGAACATTTTTTGGCATAGCAGACTTCTTCTTTCACCTCCAGCAAGTGATTTTTTGTAAGAATCAGACCTCTTCAAAGATTGTAACAGCTTTTCTACCTCTCTGAGGTTGTAATGCAGTGGTTTTTGACATTGGAAATGATAATGCAAACTTTGTGAATGGGTTTCAATCCTTTGTTTGTATTATTTGCTTCATTTCAGATCCTAAATTATATCTTATCAGCTTGTGTATGATTTTATGCTATAATATTTGGTTTGTGTCTATTTGCATGACAAAAATATTCACCACTCCTTTTGGTGCATCACCATCTTTAGTTAGTTTCAATTTTTGCACTTCTATCCCTGTCTCCTTGCAATTTAGAGTAGGATTAGGACCTGAACCTCTGTAGTTGTGCAAGCATTAGATCTAAATCAGAGGAGTTTGAGGAACCAGCCTCTAATTTGGAGATTCCTCTCTCAGTTTCACAAGTCCCACACTTGGAGAGAGGTTTCCATGTTGTGCAATCACACTGGATGCTAGAGTGATCAACCTAGAAATCTGATCAACATCCAGGGGTGCTATGATTTTACCCTAACAGTTGTAGAGTAAGGGTAATGGTCAAGTCGGGTAGTAGGTAATGGAAATAAAAAAATGCACACTTATAGATTGCGATAAGGTAACAGGTTGAAGATCTTACAAACTCTACTTCATCAAAGGTCGATAGGTTTATCCAAACAAGGTTGAAGTGGTTTAAGTATCCAAGGTATAGGATATGGTCCTGAATCACAACTAGGAAAGGTGTAGGAATGGGTAATAGGTTTTGTTCCAGGCACCAAAGGTTTGGTTGAGATAAACATCACGACATCAGGCAAGGTAAGGTCATTAGGCTAAACCACATGAGTAACATCATCGCAAGTTATAGCGAATACACAAATTTAAATGTCACAAAAGGAGGTTCAAGTTAGGGTATGTAGGTCAGGGCATAGGTAAGGCTAAGGTATAGGTAAATAACATGTCCCTAAGTGTAATTAAGGAAATGTACAGGTAATGTAGGCTTGTGGGTGAGTTTTTAATAGGTGTTGGGAAGGGTAAAAGTTGTTTGAAAACATTGTTTTTAGGAAAAGTGGGCATAGTGTGGGTCAAATGGATATGTGTGGTGACTGATGCCAGTTAGAGATGAACCGACATCGGCTATCTAGGGCACAACATGACCGATGTCAGTCATGTTGATTGGGGCTAAAAAGGTAAAATCCATGTTTTACATTCATTTGTTTCTTTTCCATTTATGGAAAATGACAGAGAGACATGAAAGGTTGGAAAGTGACAAAGATGAGGTCACTAGTTGGGTTGGTTAGCCAATAGTAGGTGATTGACATTCGGTAGGTAGGTCCACAAGATTGATTGGAGCGATTTGATTGGTTGTGAGGTGAGGAGTGGATTTTTTCATGACAGAGGCAGAGAGGGAGCAGGAGGACCACCGAGCGAGACCAAAGGTGGCACCGCAAAGACGACACCCGAGTAGAGGTAGGAGGCATTCCTAAGCTTGTATTTGATGAAAAAGGTGTGTTTAATTTGGGTAAAATGTGGGTGGGAATTTGAGTTTGAAATTATGGGTAAAAAGGGGTGAAATGGGGGGAAAGGGAAAATGTAGGTTAAGTAGGGTTGGGAATGAATGTAGGGTAAATTTGGGTGGGGTGGGGTAGGGTTTTAGGTTGTTTTTGTTGATTTTTGATAATGGGGACGAAAGTTTTAGTTTCATCTCTAAAACAATGATCGACGCGGTCATTGGTTAACCAATGTTGTTTGGTTTGGGACAACATTGGTCAATGTTGGGGTGATGGGAATTGGTCAAGATGACCGATTATGGTCAAGGTGATGATGGAGTCACTACTATAAAAGTGACTAGGTAAAATTAGGGCTAGATGGGAAAGTTAAATAGGTGAGGCAGGGGTAGGTGAAGACTAATGTAGGTGGAAGAGGGTAAGGAACTATGTTGCCGATGTGTGATAGGTATGTAGGTGAAATGATCTAGGATATTGGGTAAGTATGATAATGGAGAAAGTAGGTTTGTAGGTGAATTAGGTAAAGGGGTAGGTATTAGAAACCTATTGAGGGGTAGGTATGATTGATGTGTTTAGGTATTATTTGGCACAAAAAGGACTAAGTACGAGGTTAATTTGAGGTTTGGGTAATAGGTAATTTGAGAGGGTCATGACTTGACAGTGTTGGTTTGGATGATGTAGGTGAGAGATCAACTGACTATGAGAGACAGAGTACCACCTCTATTGGTACAAATGTGGCCTAGCATGACAGCTAAGGAGTGGGAGCACATAACATATGTGGGACTTAGTTTGATCAGCACTATAGGCGTATAGGCTGAGATCCTAGCTTGATGGTCACTCTCATCGATAGATGGGACTCCGCGACCAATACCTTTCATTTACCGACTGATGAGATGATCGTCACATTGGAGGACATGTATAGGATCCTATGGCTTCCTATTGTTGGGGAGCCAGTGTATTCAATTTTGAATGAGGCGTTGATGGAGCCAATAGTGGTAGTATTTGGTGAGGTGATGGGCATGTTGAGTTATCACAATACGAGTTTGAGTTATGGGGATATGTATGTGACATATCCATATGAGACCAGCTATCTATTCTTATGATGGTGGTAGTAGGTTATTTTTATCTCCCAGATTCCGAGGGTGGGAGATTTCCATGAGCACTAATGGGGGTGTTACAGACATGATTGAGGAGCAGATACATTTTGCTTAGGCACCAACTTTTCTAGTCCATCTATATAGGGAGCTATGGGCCTATGCTAGGTATAAGAGATTTAGTGTGTGTTGTACATACTTGTTACATTCTTGGGCATATGAGCACATTGTATGTGTGTGTCTAGTTGAGTTACCATGATAGGAATGGTTTGGGGGTGGTTTGTACAGAGTGGATTTCAGGAGATGGGTACCAATCAGGGCACAACCGAGAGTGGCTAGGGCTACATATGATGTTACATACTACAAATGGATGTTGGAGGACCTATCAATGGTGAATATTGTGTGGTGGCCATATGTTAGCTTTTCATCATATAGAGGCATGGATGAGGAGTTAGAGGGGCTTCAGTTATTGATATGGATACAGGGACGACGTGCCGATGAGCACGAGATGATACCCGTGGATAGGGTGAGATGATAGTTTAGACTGTGGTGGTAGACGTACCCCCACCTTTCCCACAAAGATGCACCGTAGAGATAACGTGGAGAGACCTATGTCTCCAAAATATTTGAATGATCCCACAAGGTAGGAGGAGCAAGTTCTAGATCGACAGTTGATGATGTAGGCATCACCTATGTATACAAGCGGTGGTGGGTGACACACTATGGGAAAAACTACCGAGGCTAGGGAAACTTGATTTAGCTGTAGTCATAGTGTAGAGAGATACATTACAGGGGAAGCTGGCTTCCCTACAGACACATATTACAGGGTTGCAGGATAGGCGACAGGGCACAGTGCAGTGACAACCTTACGGAACATGTGACAACCCTGCAGCCCAGTAACACTAGCACAAGCTCTCACACAAGGTGGAGATGGGGATGGAGGGAAATTATCCAAATTGCGAGAACATGTGGATGTATTACAGGCTAGTTGGCCACATCACAGAACATGTTGCAGATTTACATGACAAGGAAACTACATAGGTACCACTATAGACTCCTACGCCAGGACATGGTCCTCTTTTGGTAGGGAAGAGTTCGTAGGTGGAAATGAGTTAGATGAAAACGCCACATATTGTATATGTGGTGAGGTTTAGGGATTCCCTGAACAAGGTGCACTAATATCGGACCCACTACTAGCGAGTGCGGTATTGATGTGCCCTCTTATGCTTGAGTCTTGAGCCCAATAGGAAGCCAATGAGTAGAATAGATCCAGGACTCACAGCTCGGGTAACACAAGAGGTCGTCGGACCTGACAAAGAGGGCCAAGGTGAGGTTACTAGTTCTTAGAGACCAAGCCCCATATAGGTCTAGGAGGAGGAGCCGGAGGTTTGGCGGGGGACTAACCAAGGTTGGAGAGATGCTTGGTAGGGTGATTAACTAGTAGGGAGGAGGAGACATGTGAGACCGGAGAGGAGGGCATTATGTGGGGAGATGATTGATATCCATAGTGATATTGTAATATCATATTTTATTTTTGTTATATATACTAGCTTTGCATGGTGAAGATGTGAGATTGTACATGAGAGTTTTGAGATATTGATACTTATTTATATCTATATAGATATGTATTGATTCACAAACACTCCCATTATACGATTGGTGATGTTTGGGGGATGGATAACGTACTTGTTTTAATTTCCATTGTTATTGTGTACCATGGGATCTAAGTGAGTTAGGCATGATTGATTCAAGATCATTTAGGCATGATGGAGTCGGTATAGGCATTGTGGAGTCTAGGAAATTTCCAAGTTACTGATCTTATGGAAATAATGTGTTGTATGTATGTTGTGGTTAAATTTCCAAGTATTTGATATCATGGAAATGTTAAATGATTGATGTATGATATGGTTGATGTTATAAAATGGTAGGTATGTATGTTTTTATGATAGATTAATTTCCCAATTTTGTGTAAAATGGAAACTAACTAGGGTAAAATGTGAATATAAAGGGGGAAAATTGGTTAGGGGAAAAAGTGGTGAGCTAACCTCCAAGGGCCCCATTCCCTCGGAGTGTTGCCTACATAGCCCCAATGAAAAGGGGCCTCAGGCTAATGTAGTTCTCCCATAATCTAGGGAAGAATATGATAAGGGAGATGAATGGGTCGGTAGGTTTTAGGCATGAGTAAGTCTAGGTCATTTAGGCATGGTTGAGTATAGGTCAAATAGGCATGGTTGAGTATAGGTTGAATATGCATGGTTGAGTATAGGTTGAATATGTATGGTTTAGTATAGGTTGAATATGCACCATTGAGTCTAGGTTGAATAGGCATGGTTGAGTATAGGTTGAATAGGAATGGTTGAGTATAGGTTGAATAGGCATGGTTAAGTATAGGTTGAGTAAGCATGGTTAAGTCTAGGTCATGTAGGCATGGTTGAGTATAGGTCAAATAGGCATGGTTGAGTATAGGTTGAATATGCATGGTTGATTCTAGGTCATTTAGGCACGGTTGAGTATATGTTGAATAGGTATGGTTGAGTATAGGTCATTTTAGGCATGGTTGAGTTTAGGTCATTTAGGCATGGTTGAGTTTAGGTCAAATAGGAATGGTTGAGTATAGGTTGAATAGGCATGGTTGAGTTTAGGTCATGTGGGCATGGTCGAGTATAGGTCAAATATGCATGGTTGAGTCTAGGTCATGTAGGCATGGTGTAGTATAGGTCAAATAAGCATGGTTGAGTCTAGGTCATGTAAGCATGGTTGAGTATAGGTCAAATAGGCAAGGTTGAGTATAGGTTGAATAGGAATGGTTGAGTCTAGGTCATTTAGGCATGGTTGAGTATAGGTTGAATATGCATGGTTGATTTTGGTGGAATATGAATCCCTAGAATGTAGGTATCAAATATATGGTCCTATGAAGGAGGAGAAATAAGTAAGAAAAGAGGTTAATGGTAAGAGGATACAAAAATACACATAAGTGGTAAGAACCATTACAAGTCTATCATACCAAAGATTGACTTATGAACATAAAACCCTAAAGGCGTTGCATGATTGACTATTCTAAGGGTGAAGAAAGTCACATGATCACAAAATGTCACATTTGCGGCAGCACATCCCTTGAGTAGGTAGAAGATTATAAAGGAAAGGTGGTGAGGTGAAAGAGGTTGTTTTATCGTAACCCTAGTGTGAGACAATATACCTATTCTAAGATACCCAAGATCAAAATAGGCAAGTCCATGATGAAAAAGTTATCTTTTTCTTTTTGCTTTTGTTTTATAGACTGATCGATGCAGGAAGTCTATGTGGGATGAATAGAATATCTCCTTGAGGTCCTTGTAAAGTTGATCGATGGGGAAGCTTTAGAATATATATATATATATATATATATATATATATATATATATATATATATATTGAAATAGTCTTCTTTTGGCTAGACTACGCACAATATGACTAGCTTTGTATAACTATCATTCGAGGAGCAATCTATTTATAGCAACAAGATAGAAATATAGATGTCCTTTTTGAGGGAGTCATCTTTTTGCTATAAGTTTTACTCAAGGAGTTTGAATTTTAAAATCCCGTATATTACTTTTGAATTGTTTGTTGACTTTTAGGTCATCGACAAGACTATAGAGAAGTATAGGATTCTTTTATGAAGACAAAACCGTAACACACAGGGGTTAGCTATGGAAGAGAGGTTTTAAGGGATGAGTGATAATGGGATTCCATCTTGAAAAGGATTAAACGTATCCATGAGAATCATGCCATGAGTAGAGCTGTGGTACTCATATTAAAGATAAGGCTAAAATGTGACGGGTAATCACATGATTCTTGTTTAGTCGTTGATCCTTAAAATAGGTAAGTGGAAGGTGGATTTTACTCAAGGGACAAGAATTTAATAGACAGAAGATGATACATGACTTGATTTAAAAATATAATGGTCGAAGATGCAAGGAATTAAGGGCTCAAGTTTGAGTTTACCTTCGAGTGAAGATAAATGATAAGCACCCGATCCATAGACATGAGTAACAATATAGGGTCCAAGCCAATTAGGAGCAAACTTTCCCCGTTTACTTTTCTCCACTTTTATTACATGTTGATTTTCCTTCAAGATGAGGTCACCGACCTGGAAGGTTCATTCTTGGAAACATTTATTGTAGGCACGTTTGATACATTTTTGGTAGATTTGGAGGTGATCAAGAGCATTTAGACAACGTTCGTCTAATAACTCAAGTTGTACCCAATGATCCTGGTGAAAATAATCATCGTTGAGCATCTCTATGAGTGAGATATGAAGAGAAACAATTTGGATTTCAAGAGGAAAGACAACCTCTATACCATAGACCAAAGAGAAAGGTGTGGCAGCAGTTGAGGTGTGAATACTAGTACGATAAGCCCATAAGGAAAAAGGAATGTGCATGTGTCAATCCTTACTAGTATCGTCAACCAATTTCATAATAATTTTATTTAGAGTTTTGTTAGTTGATTCAGCTTGGCCATTTGTTTGAGGATAATAAGGTGAAGAAAAACTAAGTTGAATGTTGAAGGCGTCACAAAGTTTCTGTAGGGTTTTATTTTTGAATTGTTTTTTTATCAGTGATGAGGTGGTGAGAAACAAACAAGCAACAAATGATGTGATGATTGATGAATTCACATATTTTCTCAGATTTTGTGGAAATAAGAGGTACGTATTCCACCCATTTAGTGTAATATTCGGTAGCGGTAAAAATCCATTGATGATTTTGGGAAGAATGAGGGTTGATCTCTCGACAAGATCCAAACCCCATTGAGAGAAAGGAAAAGGTCTCGTGCAACCTGTAAGGCGTGACTAGGGGTGTGATGAAGATTAACATGTTGCTAACACTTCACACAATGCTTGACATAGTCACAACAATCATGGTTTAGGGTTGGCTAGTAATAGCCTAGGCAAAGGATACACTTAGTGATAGCTAAGCCACTGAAGTGACCCCAAAAATCTCATCGTGAACTTCCTTGATGGTGTATAGAATTTTAGAACTTGTAAGGCATTGTAAGAGGATAACATCAAATCTAAATTTATAGAGAAGACCACCCATGATGACATAACAAGAGACACTTTTGAGAAAGGCTCATTGTCTATTATGTGTAAGATCTGGAGGTAAAATTGAAAGGGAAAGATAGTCAACAAACCGCTTATACTAAAGGTCACGTGGTTCAATTTAATGTTTCCTACAAGGTTGACATCTTAGATTAGATAATAAGGTGATTGTAATCTTTGTACCATGACAAATATTTTTGAATCGGAGGATGAGACGGGGATTTGAGAAGAAAGATAGGCCATGGTGTCTACAAATTTATTAGTGGAACATAGGGTAGTTTGAAGTTCATAATGGTCAAAGGTAGTCAAAAATGTTAACATGATTCTTATAATTCATAAGTATCTCATTACAACACTTGGTATATACCATTAACTTGGTTCATAATTAGTTAAGAATAATGACAGATATTAATTGATTTAATGTCTAAGGTTATGGCATTTTGAAGACCTAACATGAGTGCTTCATATTCGGTGATATTATTAGTATAATCGAAATATAGTTTGAAAGATAATGACATAGGCTCATCGTCAAGAGGAATGAGGATATCTATGACACCACCCCCACGCTGAAATTTGGAACTATCAAAGAATAAGGTCATTTAGTAAATGGTATCATCCAAGGAGATGGTAGCGATGGATTCATCGGGAAATTGAAGTTAGAAGATTGGTTTCGGGAGAGGTGTGTCGTGAGTTGGTCAGCAATTGTTTGTCCTTTAAATTTTTTTGATGGATGAATTTGAGATCTAGATGTGCAAGAAGCATGAGCCAACATGCAACACGTTGATGTTGGTAGGGCTTAGCATACATGTAATGTAAGGGGTCGTATTGGTGACAAAAAAAGGTTTTATGGTTGAGTAGGTAATGGAAAAGTTTAGTGGTGATAAAAACTAAGGCTAAGAAGAGTTTTTCAACATGAGTATATCTAGTTTTGTAGTCTAAACGTGTATGGTTTATATAATAAACCACGTACTCCCTGTTTTTGTCACGATGAGTGAGTATGGCACCTAGGGAATGATCTATAGCAGAAATGTAAAGGTAAAATGGTTGGTCATCCTTAAGGGGAATACACACAGGTGGTTGGAGGAGGTATTGTTTTAAGGCATCGAAGGATTTGTGGCATTCATAATCCCATTTGAGGGAGACATCCTTTTTGAGAAGATGATGAAATGGATGACAACGGTATGAAAGTAGAGAAATAAAGCGACGAATAGATTGAAACTTACTTGCAAACTATGAAGTTGATGAAGGTTAGTAGGTGGAGGCATCTTGAGAATAGCCTTGATTTTAGCGGGATCAAATTCAATGCCACGCAAAGAAACAATAAAACCAAGGAGCTTGCCGGAGAGAACAATAAAGACACACTTCTTAGGTTGAAGGCAAACACAATATTTGATGAGATGGTCAAAGAAAACTTTAAGGACAACAAGGTGCTCAGCTGATGTTTAGATTTGGTAAGAAGATCATCAACATAATATTCTAATATGCTATACATGATGTCATGAAAAATATAAGTCATAGCTTGTTGATATGTAGCACCGACATTTTTAAGGCCAAAGGGAATGACACGATAATAGAAGGTCCCCAAGGAGTGATGAAGGTGGTTTTGTGTTGATCTTCCGGGGTGAGTAATATTTGGTTATAACTTGAGAAACCATCCATGAGTGATAACATCTCATGGCCAATGGTGAGATCAACTAGTTGGTCAATACTAGGTAGAGGAAAGTCATCTTTGGGGAAAGATAAGTTAAGGTCATGGAAATATATGCAAATGCAGAGTCCCCCTAGCACTTTTGTGACAGGAATGATGTTAGATATCCATTAGGGATAATCAATGGGTAGGATGAAGGAAACTGAAATAAGGTGCTTGAGTTCTTCATTGACAAGAAGGGCAACATGATGATGCATTTTTCACAAATTTTATTTAACAAGTTTGACATTGGGAATGGTTATGATATCATGGACCACAATGTTTGGGTCAATACAAGGTATATTAGCATAGGACGAAGCAAAAGTGTTGCCATGATCCTCAAGGAAAGAAGTGAAAGCTTCTTGTTCAAAGAACCTCTAAAGATTGGCCTATTTTTAGAATGTGTGTGTTATCCTGAGTGTGAATATTGATTTTGATGGTCAATTCATTCAACATGGTTTACGTCTCAGAAGGTAATGAACAATGAATATAAGAATCTTCCACACCAATGTAAGTGAGAATAGACTCATTGTCCGACATCAACGAAGTTAATAGAAGGGGTATCATCATCGATCATGTGAGGATACATGAAGAGAAGAGAATATGGATCCTCACCATCATGCTAATAAGTCAAAGGTCCCAGGGGAACATGTGTTCATGAAAAATAAAGTTAGGAAGAATGGATTCTGGGTCCATAGACTCTAAAGGTGATGGTGGTGAAGTTGGTGAATGGGGCGGGAATGTTTATCATCGTAAATGAGTTTGACTCGGGCCTTACTAGAAGGTGGTTTGGAAAATCAAATACCACTCCTGTATTTATGATTACAAATGGTGCAAGGAATGAATGTATGATGAACTTGTTCATAGAAACCAAAGCCAAAGCCCTTCCAAGCACAACAATGGAGGAAGGTGTGGGTGAAGTGGCGGTTGGTGAGAGATTGAAGGTTGGAGGAAAATGGTTGAGTTTGGGAAGGTGGCTTGGGAAAGTAGGTAGAAGCATCAAGTCCCCCATATGTTAAGTTGGTGTGAAGATGGGGAGGATCATAATAGGGATGTTGGTGGAGTTTACCATACTCTTGAGGAGTAAGGAATGTGTCAATGTTATAAAGGCGGTACTCCCCAACAATGAGGCATTGAAAAACACCTTCTAAGGGATCAATAGTTGATATGTGGGTAGCGATAATGGATGAATCATTGGATAGTTGGGAAGAATAAGAATTATTTGTTTGAGAAGTATATGAGTTGGTGATGGGTCAGTCTTGCGACAACAATGGGAATAAAGGAGTTAGTTGTGGAAGATGTAAGCGACAACATTAGTTGATGATGCATTGGATGAAGAAGAAGTGGTAGCGGTGGTAGATTCCTTAATTGGTATAAGGACATCATTAGGTTGATACAACATGTTATAGGTCTTGAATGGCGAAGGGTTGGCTGAAATGGTACATTTTTTCCCTTCATGTTTTAATTTTAAACAATGGTGTAAGGTTGAAAGAACACAACTAATGGTATAAATCTAGGGTTGGCCAAGTAGCATGTTGTACTTAGAATTCCCCCTCTAAGACATAGAATAATTTAGGAATGGTACGGGGCCCACATTAATATGGAGAATGATGGTGTTAAGGGTGGAAGTCATGGCATGGTTAAATAAACACAACATAATCCGGGTTATTATGCATATAATTGGCAAGGATGCACATTTGGTTATACGCATGGGAAGAAATGATGTTAATACTAGCACCACCATTGATCATAACACATCAAACACATATATTATCAACGTAGATGGAAATAAATAGGTCGGGTTCATGATCATCCGATTGGATAGGTACAATCTTGTTGTCGAGAGAATCGAGAGTGACTACTTGATGAGTGGCGTAAGGAGTAGAGGAAGGGGAAAAGTGGTGAGAGAGGCCACATGGTGAGGAGTGATAATAGATGCAACAGGCAGTAGGGTCATTAGGTAGAACCTCAATAGATTGCATAACCTCAATGAGGGCCTGATGATGAGACTTAGAGGTTTGGAAAAGGTCATACAATGAAATTTTGAGAGGAGACTAGTGTAATTTTTTATGTACTATACGATGGGAAAACACATCATAAATAGGGTATGTGGGTCTACAGATGGTGATTTTTTGTGCGGTGCGAGATGAAATATTGGGTAAAAGAGTAGCGGATGAGCTAGTTTTTTCTCCTTTCCTTTGTCCTTCTAGGCTCGAGTGGAAATTTGAACCATATTAATTTGTTGTAAAGAGAAAGTGAGTCATGATAGGTATAATGACAAGATGGGAAAAAATATGGTGAGGACATATATTGGTTTTGTGAAAACAATGCAACACATTGGCATTTTTACGGAGGTTTGGATAGCTATCTTATGAGAACCATATTGATCTAAAATGTTGGAAGGGGATAAAATGGTTGTGGAGGTGGAGATGAAGGTCACTGAATAGGTAAGAGATGAGGATGTGTGGTGATAGGTGAAGGTAGAATAGGGTCCTCATCTAAAATATCATCATTGTCAAATTTTTCTTCGAGAGGCAAGAATTGGAGAAGAATATTCGTAAGGGCCTTAAGACTTTCCACATCATACCCTAGCACATAATGGTAAGTAAAAATTTTGGTATCATCAAACCCTTCTAGTTTAGGTTTGAGTGGGTCGTAAGGTCTAAGCGGTGGCAATGTGATGACAAAGGTTTCTAAAAGGTTAGCTAAGATGTTGGTGTAAGACCTTGCCAATGGATCACAATATGAAGTAAGTGCAGGTATGGATGGAATTATGGGTGACTTTGGTGGGAGAGGCACCATTGGAGGTGGAATCATAGGTTGAGTAAGTTTGACCACCTATTTGGTAGATAGTATAGTTTTAGGTTTGGATTGTACCTTCTTGGGTAAAGATGTAGTAGGTGAACTAGTTGTTGAAGGTGGTGTAGGTTTAACTACCTCTTTGGAGGGTAGTGGGTTCTTGGGATTTGGTTTCACCTTCTTGGGTAAAGGTGAAGAATAAGTGTGTGATGTAGAAGGGAAGGTAGATGGTAGAAGGGGTTGGGTTAGCCAAGGAAATAATGGAGGTGTGGTGAAGGTTGTAGTAAGAGGTAATGTGGAAGGTACTAGTTGAAGAGAAGGGAATAACATAGGTAATGATGAGGATACTAGAAGTGGTGTAGGTATAGGAGGTAGAAAGGATGTAGGTGACAGAGAAGGTGTAATCTATGTAGGTAATTTGGGTGCAACAGAGGATCGTGACAAGGTACACTTTGCTATGCTTTTGGTTTACTTTGGGTAGGAGGCTGCTTGGCCAAGGTTGATGGGTGGGGACCTAGGATAGATGGAAGTGGTGAAGGTGACAAAGGGGTAATGGGTGAAGCCGGTGTATGCAGCCTAAGAGGTTGGGTCTTCCTCTTAGGTGGGGAATAGTCTTTGTGATGGCTTGTGAGGACGTGGCTAAATCCAGTTTGATAAGAGGATGGACTAGGATTGATGTTGTCATGACTCCCAAAGTGGCAATGGGTCTGGACGTAGAGGAAGATATAGATTCATGTAAGGTTTTAGGAATAGGAAAAATTTCATTTGATGGTAAAGGTTTAGGTGTGGGCAAGGGTGATGAAGAAGGGGTCACTACAACTAGCATGGGCATGGTGGGTTTGGTTATCTGAAACACCTTTGGATAGATTGTGGAAGTATAGGCAGACAACATTTTCATTTGAGTTGAAATAGGAATTTGAAGGCATTCCCAAAACATGAAATTGTTAACAAAATCCAAGTGGTTGGCCAAACGTGAAAATGACACTGTTGTAGGGGATGATGTTGATTTGGTAGTAATCCCTATAAAGAATGTCTATGAAATAGGGTGACTATTGGCTTCAAAATGTGTGGGTGAAAGAGACAAGATCAAATCAACTACATACTTTAAATCTAATGGAAAATTGTCTCCAATAGGAAGGGACACTACTAATGGATCCCCTGTGGGTAGGGGAGATGACAAGTTGGATGAGGTAAGTTCATCTTTTGGTGAAGAAGAAGGAAAACATGACTCTCCCATGTGTAAAAGACTAAGTATCTTGTAGATTTTTCATTAGGTTGAGAGGTGAGTGGCAAAAATGCATCAGTAGATATGGTGGATTCCTCCGTGGGTGAAGGAGATAAGGGAGACTCCTTTGTGGACTCCTACGTGGATGAAGGATCTCATGCAATAATCTAATCAATAGATGGATTAGGAGTAAATTGAGAAGGAAGAGATGGTATGATATCGAAAACAACATGAACCTCACGAACATTACTATCATTGGTTGAAGTTTCACCAGTTTGGTTAGATAACAGGGTGTGATTTGGGAATGTATTCTTAAAGATGTGAAGGTTATGATTAGCCGGTGCATCAGGATTATTCAAGATGATATCTCCATTATCTAACATTTCTTGGACAATATTTTTAAAAGTTATACAATTACCATTGCTATGTCCTCTAACGTGATGATAGTTGCAGTAATCATTTTCTTTGTACCATGCAGGCACAAGACAAGAGGGGTCAAAACTAGTATGTGGTTTGACCAGGTGGAAGAGTGACTGCTCCAAATTTTAGAAGTTTTTCTAAAACTGAAGAGTAGGTTTCTCCTATGGGAGTATATTTTCATTGCTTCCACTTGAACTGGAAAGCATGAACAAGATACATATTGGAAGAAGGATTTGATTGGTTGGATGGGTGAGATGGGTCGACTTTCAAGACTAATGCATTGCAGATCCTTTTTCTTTAGAGTAATAATTTTTTTGGTTTGTAATAAGAAGAGGTATCATTTGATTTAAATGAAATGTTATTGTTACACAATGGTATCTTCTTCTCTTTAATGGCATGAATTTCAAGTTTCTGGGCCATGGTGAATGCCTCATCAAACATGCGGAAGGTTTGAACTTGGAGAGTTTGTAAGATGTGTCTAGCACAAGCTCTGGTGAAAAAGCTGTATTAACTCAATTTGAGGCAATTGGAATGTGAGCTAGTTGAGCGGGCTTTTCCAATGAGCAACAAAATCATGATAGATTCATCTTCGTATTGGCGTGTCACGTACAAGTTGGTCATGGTGACCTTCTTGACAATGTTGATAGAAAAGTGGTCTAGAAAATACTGAGCTACCTGATTGAATGAAAAGATGGAATGCCTAGGTAGAGCACTATACCAATCTAAATACGGTCCTATCAAGGACATTGGGAATGTTCACAAGAGAAAAGTGTCATTAGGAGTGATCAGATAACACACATTTTTAAAATACCGTAAGTGCTATTGCGGGTCTTCTTTGGTGTTAAATCGGTTGAATTTAGGCATTTCCAAATGCGTAGGGTATGGAGAAATCAGAATGGATGGGTGAATGGGCTCATTGCAAATCTCATTGTATGTCAGAGAGTTACGTGAGCCGAGAGACAAATGCTTCCAATGTATGCATCTTGTTCATCATTATTTTGATAAGATCATTGGTAGGTTGTGATGATTGGGAACCCCTTGCATTATAAGGGGATAGATGAGGAGGGTATGACATGGGAGTCATCCTAGTATGTGGTGGTGCCAAGAACAAAAATTGTGAGGAAGGAATGTAGGCCAGAATAGATGTAGATGACATGTATCCTCAATAAGAGATAGATGAAATAGGAGGTTGTTGGTGATAAATATAGGTAGGTGGAGTGGATGTAAAGAATCTCGTAAGTAATTAGAGGAAGATACTATAGGATGAAGATAAAAATGTTTTGGAAGGGAGTATGGGATGCCATCAACATTGGTGGATGAGATGTAATAGGTATATGAGAGGTGGCATATGCGAGATAAACCTACACTTAAGGTGGTTGATAAAGGCATGGTTGATATCGTATGAGCAAGAGACATCAAAGGCATGACAAATACCATAGTCAGTAGCTGATATCGATGATGTAGGTTCAAGCTAGGAAAGCATAGGTGGTAAGGTGGAAGAGGGTAAAGCTAAACTAGTAGTAGCTGATGTAGATGTGGGCACAAGGGTAGGATGAATGGATACATGTATACCGTATAAAAGATGCCCCGATGAATTATAGGTAGATGAATGAATGAGATAGTATTATAGAGCAATGAGGTTGTGATCAAGGAGTCTCGTGAACTCCTTATCACCAGTGGGTATGGAAATATCTTGATTGGGGTCTATGAGTGATGAGATTGAAGGGTGTGATGAGATAGGTGGGAGCGGGTGACGATAACGTGAAACATGGGAGCATTAGCTTGTTTACAAGTCAAAACCATGTGACTAACGATAAAATAGGTATTATGAGCTTGATGATGCAAAAACATAGAAGTAATGGGGAAAAATTAGTCTAAAATGAGTGATTATATTGATGTTTTGATTGGAAAGTTAGAATACATAGACTAATGTCGGTTGGGGTAACCGATGCGGTATGAGGGTAACCACCAGCGATCGATAAGACCGATGTTGACTACTATGAAAAATAAGAGATTCAAATATTTGGAAATGAAAGGTGAAAATGGGTCAACCTGGATCCTGAAAATGATATCAGAGACTCAAGAGTGGGATAAAAATGGTGGAACAAGCCACAAAAATAACAGGAAGGTAGAGAATACTATTCTAGAAAAAATAACCAAAAAGAATATAAACCAACATCGGTTAGTTAACCGATGCCGATAAGATGATACAACTAATGCCGGTCGTTGGACCGATATCGGTTGTTGTGAAATCTGGGAAGAGAATAAAAAATGAGGTTTTGGTGATTTAGATCAAATAGAAGGGCCAACATAGAGACTGAGTATGGCTATGATGAGTCCTAATAAACCTAGAATAAAACTAGAATACATAAGTCGTGATGTGGGGCGTAAAGGGTAAGAAAGAATGAAGAAACGTAAAAGGGTGAGAAGGGTGTGGTTAGGTTTGTAATATTATTGAGAAGACTCAGGGATACAGAGGGAAGTCATGGAAGGAAAAAGGCTATAGGTGGTTGGGTTGGTAGATTGGTGAGGAGGTGGAGATAAAGGAATACATGTAGAAATAAAGTATAATGAAAGAGGTAAGGAATCTATACTTTAAGCAAGAACAATATGATTGAAATCACAAATACTTGCCTTTATAGATTTGGTAGGTGAAGGTGGATGGTAGTTGATCCATGAAGAGATTCTGGAGTTAGTCATGTGGAAGTACTCTCGTAGTGTTCTTGTGAGTATTCTAATACTCTGGAAGGAGAACCGGATGCTTTCTTGGGCCTATGGTTGAGTATTTTGTGTCGTCTAGATGCTGAGAGGATTTGGATTCATGCTTGAATGCAATAGTTATCTCAAAAATAAAATTTACTAACCTAGGTTAAAGGTTGTAAAATTGTATATATAGGAACCAATGGCGGCTAGGTGACTGGCTCCGGTCAAGGGATAACTGGTGCCGGCTAAGGTGGGTAAGTATAGGTTTACCAAAAATAGGCAGATCTTCCTAGATTTGGTGTGTTTTCCAAGTTGAGTCCACTTAGGGAAGTGTATTTCTCATTAGAAAAGGTAGGAAGGTCATAGAAGAAGTCCAATTAGGTTTGAGAAGAATTCTTAGTTAGTTAGGTCAAGTGGTGACTCAACATTGAGAGTGATGACTCAGTGTTGAGAGTGATGACTTGGTCACTATGAGTTAAATGCCCTCTGGAATGAGTCTAGGGTGAGGTGTCATGGTGAGGTGGGGGTGTGAGGGTGAAATTAATTTAATTAAAATAATTAAATTAATTAATAATGTGAAGGTGAATATATTAGTAATAATTAGTAATGAGGCCATGGTGTGTTTAATTAATTGAAAGGGACGAAGGGGAGTTTGACCCAAATTTTGTGTCTACACCTATTTTCAATGGTTATTTTATTTAATGTTTTATAATCAACACACATCCTCTATGAACCATCTTTCTTATACACTAAAACAATTGGAGAACCACACGGAGAAGTGTTAGGATGGATTATACCTTGCTTAATGAAATAATATAACTACTATTTTACCTTGTTGGAATCCTTCAAGGACTACCTGTACAATCCCATGTTTACAAGTGTACTATTAGGTAAAAAAATGTCTCATGCTTAATTGGATAGACTAGAGGAAGCCCTATAGGATCTTGGAATGTTTCCACTGAACTATTAAACTAACTCTTTTATTTTCTCCCTGCTCTTTGTTAGTAAACATGCTACAAGTGGTTTTAGATGTAATAACTTCCTCTTCTTATATATCTCTTGAAATAAGTAATGAAAATTTTCCACTAGCATTAATAATATTCTTAGCTTCAGAGGCACTTACCAAAGATATATTTGAGTCTCCTGTAAAGGATGAAATGAGGTAGTTCTTACCATCCTTCACCAAGTAGTATTGATTGGATATTCTCATGATTATGACATCCCTGACATACAATTATGGGCTGCCAAACACTACACCACACACATCAAGAGGAACAATATCCAAATTAGTTTCATCAATGAACTTATTTTCAATACCAAACATAATTTTACATTACTTGGTAACCTTGATGTTTAAACCTTTCTTCACCCAACCAAGTGAATATGGATTCATATGATTGTAAATTTCTAATTTTAGCTTATTAACTAACTCCTTATCAAATTAGCTTGAGAAAAGTATAAAAATATCATCCACTTTGGTTTTCCTCACTTGGATTTTTATATGCAAAATTTAAGTAAGTTAATTTTATTGAATAACATTATTACTACCCAAACATACCTCTCTACGGATGAAGGTACAACACATTGTATCATCCACCTCTTCTCTGCAAAATATTTCCTCCCCTTGACGACATCCATGGCCTTATTTTTATTCTTCTTATTCTTGAAGGGATGTAATTTTAGGTGGAGCTTCCACCATAATTTCTCGGAATGAGTGTCAACATCAAAAGTGCCAAAATGAACTTTGGTATCCTTATTAGAAATGGAAGTATCATTTTTCATACCTTTCCATGTTCCTTTCTCCTTTTCTTGGTTCCAATTTTTTTAATTTAAAGCATGCAAGAGGTAGATGATTTTTTTCTCTTGTACTTCTCTAGATAGTGGGCTTGGGAACAAGCATCATCTACATTCATCGGATTGGCCAAGAGGACTGGTATCCTCAAGTAGCTATGGATTCCATTGATGTACTTTATAGAAATTTTGTGGTCTACTACATCTTTTCCCATTTGGATAGATTTCTTCCAGAACTCACTAGTGTACTATTGCACATTTTAGCCTTGCTTCTACATGAGATATTTCCAATACATGAACCTATCTTCCTCATAACAAAATAGGATAAAATAAATTTTTGATTAACCATTTCAATTCATCCCACTTAGAAATAGGAGGAAGTTTCTTAACAACCAAATTATGAACATAACTTTCAAACTAAGTTAAAAAATGATTGGTTAATTTTAGCATTGTAAATGAAATTTGCTGATTCTCATTGATTTGATGCAAACTAAAATATACCTCAAGTTGAGATAGCCAATGGTCTAGCTTCTCAGCATTCATGTCCCCACCATAAGGATGAATTTTAATCTTCACCTTTGCTTTGAATGGAGGAGGAGTAAGGTTGGCACGTGGCTTCTCTTCTTCATAGTCATGAGTGTATTATTTATGGTCTACTAGTGCCTCTTGTGGAACACCAAACTTCTTCATAAGAAATCCCATGATGGAATCTAACTTCCCCATAGACAAGGAAATACTACCCACATCTTTGGATAGACTTTCCACATCCACCTCCAACTTGTAGAAACATTCTTCTTTAGTCTCAAATACATCTATGTTGCGAGCCATACTTCAAATTCTTTGCTTCCACTTCTTGGTGGAAATCTATGCTTCAAAAGGAACGAGGATACCTTCACCACTTTCATTACCCTTTTGGGTGAGGGGCATCTAACTAAAAATGTCAACACAAGTTAAACCACACAAAATAATTTGATCTTAACTACTCTGATACCAATATGATCTGTAAAATGCCTCTCAAAAATAAAAAAAGATCCTATCTTAGTGACAATGAATGAAAAAAATTAACCAAAGTTCCTTTTGTCAAGTATGTTATGAAAGAAACATTCACACAATACTATAATTGAGAGATGAAAGACAAGGAGACAAATATTTTATCATGGAAAAACCTAATGTGGGAAAACTACAGCTAGGTAAGAAATTTATTCCCTTCACTATGTAAATATTTGATATAATACCAGTTTATTGCCAATAGATGACCTTAAATAATGATTAAAGCTCCTTCTACTTGCATTAATTACTCATAATCCTTAACAAAAAATTAATTTTTCTATGAAAAAACAAGAATAGTTCATACTCTCTCCTTTACTCACACTTGAATTCACTCCAAATCACTTGTTAGAATGAGTAAAAATTATTGTATTTATAGATATCTATCCAATGATGAAAGGAGAGGTGAAAAAATTTGAACTGGGAGCCCAAACATTTGCAACTATTCAGTTTCCACATTTTTGATGTTGTCGGGGAAGAACCATCGGAGTCTCGAGTGGCGGTTGTGCAAACCACAAGTACCTATAGGAAATGTTCCCACACCACCACTCTATGTAGAGTGGAAGTTTTACAACCGTCAAGGTGGTTCCATCACTGTCTCTCACTGCCACTAACAAAACATAACATAAAAATGGTCTTCTTGTCATTTAAAGGTGTCTAGATCACTTGTCAAAATGACTTAACCATATTTTAGAATATTGAACTTGTTGAGGGTATGTACTGCAAGTTTCAATAAGAGAATTTATAGAATTGGGTACTTCAAGATCCATTTTTGGATTAAACGGTGTGCTTGATTGTGAGATCCTTGATTAAATGAAAAACATAACATTATGTGCAATTGAGTGGCAATTTGATAGAGTAACACTGCAAATGCCTTAAGCTTCCAATGAATGATTTTTAAGGAGATGAGCCTCTTATTTATAACTTAAGGAGAGGCCATGGATTGAGGATCAATATTTGACTAAGTTCCAGATGAATGGATGAATTTTCTTGATTTAGAATGTTGATTTTGTTTGTGCAGTTGGATGAGTTTGAATAAGAATTTAAGAGGCTTTAATTTGAATAGTTGGCTCTTGAATTATTCAATTGTACATGTAATTTAGCTTCCTCTTTTGTAGGGTTATAAAACTTGAGTGAGTGAGATAGTGAAGTGGAGATGAGTGGAAGGTGAGTGGATATTTAGTTTTTATTTTATTTAAATAGCTAATTAAATTAACTAAGGAGTGCATAGTGCATGCTTTATAGGTTGTATAATTAATTAATTAATTCTAGTGGGATGTGGATGAATATAATTAATTCTAATGGGATGTGGATGAATAATGATCCAAATAGTAATGTGCAAAGAGTAGTGTGTATTTTTAGGGTGTCTACATTTTCCCCTCTTTAAAGTGTTGTTACAAAGTAATAGCATTTTAAAGATAATAGACACGTGTAGATTAATGAGTAGATGATAGAGAGTGTGGTGGACCTGCCTAATTTTCCCCAGTGAAGAATTTGGATGCCACAGTATAATTCTACATTATGCTAAGGGAGTGCTCCCTCAAGTGGATGGGTGATGTGAAAAAAATAGTGGATAACTGATTGATAGGAGGAAGGAGAATGCTTATAATTCAAGAGTGATTAGAAGGATGATGGGAGTGAATTTTCTCATAGCTTGAGATTCCATTAAAATATTGTAGTTTATAGAAACCTTAGTTTTCTATTGTAAAATAGAGTTTGCATCATGATTATTAAAGAATACTGGTGTTTAACCCATTATGTGCGTAAAAAACACACACATAGTAAACAAGGAAGCAAAAATAAACCCAATATACATAGTAAACATGTACACAATGACCATAAATGAGCCAAGATGACAAAAAAATACATGTAATTGGTCCAAAGTAACTATCAATGAAAAAACTAGAAATAAAGACAGTTAACTATGCCCCTAATGTGTTTCACAATGATGATTGATTGAATTAATTTTACCCTAAGGAAAAATGTAAGGGTTAAGATTAGAATGAAGAGTGACACTGTTGGATCTAGATGAAAATTTAATTTGATTGCATTTCCCTCAAGAAAGGATACATGAAAGGGGTAATATTAGATCATACTGAAGAGTGGGTTCAAGTGATAATCTTATTGGATCCATGTTGAAGATTGATTTGATTGATGGGGTCATTTCCTCAAGCAAGAGAGATAATGAGATCCGTGATTGCCCCAAGAAAATATGCACACAAGGGTTTTGATTTGTTGTAGGATAGTTGGAACGAACACCAAGGATATGAGTCAAATGTTCTATGTTTTGAGATGATTGTTGATTTATTGTTTTTGGTACTATTTGGAAGAGTACCTCAGTGTTTGATAGTTGTGTGAATGTTTTGATGTTTGTGGACAATGTTTTTCTATTTTTTAAATTTTTGACTAATTGTAGATGTTGTTTGTTTTTGGATAATAATTGTTATTTTTAGACTTTTGATGATTTGTGATTTTTAAGGATTTTTGGAATATTTGATTTTGTTTAGATTTTTGACTTGGTAAAAGGGTGCACTATTGTATGAACTCATGTTCAAACAATTGTAAACATTTCATTCCATTGGTAGAATGTAGATGATATAGTGATATATGATTTCTAACTCCACTCTTGACTCCACATAACTAGTAAGATGAGGGACTCAACACCAAGATCCAAGAAGGACGTGATAAAAATGAGATAGTGATATGAAAATGAAGATGATGGATGTAAATACAAGGTGTAAAAATGGTCCATTTGAAAATGTGACTCATCTCTAGTCAAGATTATTTGACTAATTCCAAGATGATTTCAATTTATATGATTTTAATAGAATAAGATCTATTGATGGCCTATTAATTGATAATATAGAGTTAAAAGACTTGTTCTCTCTTAACATGAGCAACTAAATTGTTTCTTTAGATTTGTATTATTAAGCACTTGTGATTCAGATTGTTTGAATGATTTATTTTTAATTTTTAGAGAGACCCTTACATCTCGCCACATGCCACCAGTAAGAGGAAAGGGATCAACACCAAATAAAAATGTAGATGAGTAAGGATAACTTCCTCCTTTCCCAAGTCTCATACTACTAGTAAGAAGTGTGGGCTCAACACCAAAGATTATGAAGGACGAAAGGTGTAATTATTTACATTTTCTTATATTTTTGATTGATTTTTCCTTGTTTTTGAATAGTGCTTGTTGGGAAGGAATATTTGCCCCAAAATATTATCCTCATGCGACTAGTAGGATGCAAGGGTTCAACACCTTATATTGAAATGGATGGTCAAAATATCTAGGTAAAGAAGTTATGTACTTTATTGTTAAGGAGAAATATTGTTTGGAAGGAGGATTTTCTATCAGTAGGATTCTAGACAAGACCATATGTAAAAATATGTGAAATGGGAGAAATCATAACAAGGATGAGATACAAAATGCCTAATAAGAATAATATTAACATGTTTCTCATAGGAAGAGAGTGTGAAGATATGATGATGCTATGTTTGAGATATCTGCTAATGGATGAAAAGTTTAAAACTATTTTTTAGATGAGTTGTTTGGTACACGTGACCTCCCTATTGTGGAGAGTACATGTGGATACATATTTTTTCTTCTATGTTTTTTATTTTCATATAATGCTTTGATGAACTTGCTGGTGATGGAATATTTTTTTTCTTTTTACACTTTTTTTTTATAAATTTGTTAAGGATTAGGGTTGGAAATGGAATCATCATTTTGGAAGAGGTAAATGGTTTATGTGTGTTGAATGGTCATGATTTATGAGACTTGGGTGGATGAGGTCCAAGTCAATGGTGTGGAAAGAAATATTTTCAATGAATATGTGATTTGATTGGTCCTAATGTACAAGACTTAGGTGGATGAGGTCCAAGCCTTTGGAGTAGATAGAAATATTCTCAATGAATCTATGATTTGATTGGTCCTAATTTATGAGACTTGTGTGGAAAAGGTCCAAGTAAATGGAGTAGATATAAAAATTATCAATGAATAGGTTTTATTGGTTATGATTTATAAGACTTGGGTAGACAAGGTCCAAGTCAACATAGTAGATAGAAAGATTCTCAATGAATAGGTTTGTTTCAACTAGAGGTGGAAGAGGTCCAAGTTAATGGAGTAGATAGAAATATTCTCAATGAATATGTTTTATTGGTCTTGATTTACAAGACTTGGGTAGATGATGTCCAAATCAACAGAGTAGATAGAAATATTCTCAATGAATAGGTTTGTTTCAAATAGATAATTGAAGACATGTCCGGATAAAGGTAATTTTCAATGTTGAGGAATTTCGAGTTCATACTCTCCAATAAATTTGTCAATGATTTCCATCATAGGTTGAGTATAAGATACAAATGGTTTTAGTTTGAAAAGGATATCAACTTCAAAAAAGTTTTCATTTGTAAAAGGAATGATGTGAGGAGTGAAGGATTGCCTTGCAGATGAGCATCCAAGGCATCTTAACAGTTTTGAGAATATATTCAATGTGTCTCCATTTTTATAAGAACCATTTTTACTAGATGATTAATGATGAATGCTTCAATGTATAAGGATTTATTATTCATGATGTTTGGTTTCAAAAGGTCATGATGACCAAATGGTAAGATTGGGCTACTTGATGATAGAATTGTGATTAAAGATTGAAATGGTTGTGTTGACACCCTTAGGAACACATGCATCATGGAATGCATGAGTAAGGATATCTTGAAATGTAGGTGATGTTGTGGTCAAATCCATGAGAAGGATTTGTGTAGATGTCTTTGGTAATTGTTTAACAATGTCATAAGAATTAGACAATTTTTTTGTGTTGGATGGTTATTGTGGAACAACAATAAGTTTAGGATTGGAAATTTGAGGTATTATGGATGATGTACAAACCTAATTTTTAATGTTTCAACAAAAATGCTAGGAGTGTTGGTTTTGATGGTAGCCACAGTGTGAGGTGTAGGATCTAGTGATGAAATGATAAGATCAAGCTCAACATTATTTGACGATTAACCTTAGTATATATATTTTTCATTTGTACCATGAGTTAAAAGGGGTCCTAGAATACCTCTAATGTATCATTTTGCATGGTTGTATTAGAAGTATCTTCAAATTCAATAATATCATTGTCAAGTAAATCTTATATATAATGACAAAGATTTGAACAATGACCCATAGGATGGCCATTGCTGCAGTGATATTCACAATATTATGATTCTTTATACCAAATTGATTTTAGTTTCCCTTCTTCAAAGGATCGTATGAGTGGATAGGTTACCATTTTAACATATGATAATTGATGGAGTAAACTTGAAATAATTTCTCGAGAGGTGTGAATTATCTTCGTTTTACTTCATATAGAATAGTTTCTTGACTAGGGGTATTATTGATTGATTAACTGATTTGTTTGGTTGATGATTTTGAATGTTTTGGACATGATGAGAATCAATGATCCCATCACTTACAACATTTTTATTTTGACTGAAGAATTTAGATTTTCTTGATTTTGGGGATTGTTGTTACTATACCTAGATTGATCTTTTGAAGGATTTTTTATGACTCCTATATCAATAAGGGATATCTCGATTTTAGGTTAGTTTTTTTATTATTATTTAAGTTGTTTAGGAAATGCATTTACATTTGGAATGATAGTTCTAGATTAAGATTTGGTATGAAAATACCTATCAACTATTTTTCGAGTATTAAACAATGAAATCGGTGTGTGATTCCTCGACATCATTGAAGGAAGGAGGAGAAAGTTTCATTGTTCCTTTGCTTTTTGTTACAAAGGTATGTCATGGTGAGTTTTGTAGAAATCTCATGATTTTTCTTGAAGAAATCATCTTCCAATGTGTTGCGTGGGATTTCCATTGTACTAAAGGTAAAAATATAAAGTAAAAGGAGATTTATGATTTCAACTCAAAGGATGATAGTGGATTTGTTTTCTTGTATTTGAATTGTAAACATGTTTAGTGAAACCAGTGTTTGATTTGATCAAATGTTAAAACCATGTTTCAGATCGAAGAGATTAATATTCAGATTTTGATGCACTTCAATTGGTATTGATTGGATTTTAGAGTCCATTAGAACTGATTGGGATTTTATTGTCTTTAGATAAAATGAATATCCAAAGTGTAAGACTTTGATTGATTGGATAAGATTTATTTTATAGTCTAATTAGAATAATTTGGATGTTGATGTGCTTAGATTTGGCTAAGGTGAATATCCAAATGATAATACTTTTTGATTTGATAGGATTGAGTTTACTTGGATTTGGATAAAGTGAATATCTAATGTATTCAATGTAATTTAGTTTACTTAATACTTGAATAAAGTGAATACCCAACATATAATATTTTTGGTTTAATAAAATTGAATGTGCTTAAACTTGGATAAAGTGAATATCCAATGTATAAGACTTAGATTGTGGTTTGATTGGATTTGCTTAAGACTAGGATTTTTGGTGAAATCAAATACTAAGACTTAAATGGTTTGATTTGATATGGAATTAAATATCCAAAGGGGTATAGATTTAGATTTTAATATGATTTTTTTAGATTGGATTTTGACTAGAATTTTGAATGCAAGCATTTGAGACTGAAATATGTATATTTCAATAGGAATTATTTTTATTTTGAGTTGAATAAAGTGAATATCCAATGGTATAAGAGGTTTGATTTTGATAAAATTTGTATTTTTGGACGTGAATGTCCAAAGGGATAAAGTTTATGTTTTTTGGTTTTGGTAGAACACAAGTTCTAAGTTCCAAAGGGATTTTGAAAAGTTAGTTTTTACTAGGATTTGATTTGTGTTTGTGGAACACAACCTAAAATTTCAAATTAGAATGTAAAAAAAAGGTATAAAAAGGTGTTTTTATAAACCAAGTTTTATGATAGTACTTTGATAGAACCTTCTTTGTTTACAAACAACAAGGAAAAATTATAAGTTTTGTAAAATGTTTTGGCTTTAAGAGGTAAAATCCATCAGGTAATCTGCATAAAGTTTTATGAATAATGCAACATACAAGAATGCTATGAATGAGTAGATGTAATATATTATCTCTAAAAATAGATGCGTCTTCTGATATATCCTAGAGTTGATATACCAAATTTTTATGGGGACAAAAGTGGTATGGAGAAGCCTTAGAATAGTAGAAGAGACTCACCTAATCATTACTAACTTAGAGAGTGAATCACCACGTCCAATGCATAAGATTTGTGAAAATAGAAAGGTGATGGAGGAATGGTGTGAATGGTGTCCTTATTACTCCATTAATATTACTAGGGATGATTACACAAACTTTATTGTTACAACTATATTAGGTGATACTTGCAGTAACCCCAAACATGACAACATTACCTATAAGTGGGGGACAGAGGCGAGGTAGATACCGAACATTGTTTGAGACTAAGTCTCAAGTGTAATGTAATGAAAAATGTGTTGGTGCGTGGTGTTGAAATCCACATCATCGGTGTAGTTTAAGTGGTGATGAAATCCATATCCACTACATGTAAATACAAATGTATGAGATGGTTACAAAAAAGGTTTCTTTCTAACTTGAAAAGAGTAGATGAAAAGTTAAAAATGAAAGTGTACTTTTGATTTTTAGCAATTTTTAAATTTATTTGGCCAAGGAAACATGCATGCACAAGAGTTAGAAGTTTATTTATTGATTTTGTAAGATGAATATCCTCTTAAACGAAGTGGTCATGTATAATAAATATTAGTAGTTTCTGCTGCAAAACCGAGTGATTTAAATACAATAAAAAAAACTTCTACCATTTCTAATTCTCAAGTTCACCCAAAGGCATAGAAGAATAGAATACGTGGTTTGGTTATGATAAAAGTTAAACTATAAAGAAATCATAATTGATTTTTAATCTCAAGATCATACAAAGGACACAAGAGAAGAGCACACACGATATGGATTACAAAAGTAAAATGCTATGATTAATAAAAATAGATTACTAACATAATTGCTGCTACTTTTAATTCTCAAGATCACCTAACAATGTACGAGAAGAGAATACATTAGTTTGATTTAAAATTAAAGTGGTTAAGATGCTCAGAAAATGAAAGCTAAAAATAAGCTAAATGAAGTAAAAAAGTTAGAAAAATGATTAAAGAAAATGTTAGGTTCTATTATTTAGTCTAAATTTATTGAAAACAATAAGAAAAATGTTATAAAAACAACAGAGAATGCTTTTCTTAAATTATGGAAAAACTATATAAAAATATATTTTACACAGTGGAAACGAAGGTAACGGAAACAAAGATGTACTTACTTGTGATAGAAACATAGTTTGAAGAAATGAAAATGCATCTTGGATGCACGCAGATGCACTTTAGATGCATGCGATGTACTCAACACCGTGGAGTTGTACATACTATTGCACAAATGTATATATGAACATGTGCATATAAAACTATCTAGACAATAGATTAGAACGCTAGCACAAGTAATCACACACTAGTGTAATTACTAAAGCATAGACATAGATATGAAAAAATAAATAAAAATAAAGAAAAAAAGACTCAAACTTAAACATGGTAGCACATCCACTGTCATGAAAACATATGTTAGATCATGTAGACGCAGGTGGTGTAATAGAGATGCATGCAAGGGTAGAAAAACATACTTTCTTCATGAAAAAGCACTTCATGAGCAACACAGACACATTTGATTCCACAAACACACTTTATATGGATAGAAACAAACATGTGATGTGAAAGAGACACATGAATATGAACGTAGACGTAGGTTATGTAACATAAACACGATCCCTTCATGTTTAACATAGAATACTAGAAAACAGAGACACACGCGTTAGCTATGCTAGCGGAGCTAAAGAAACGATAATACATAGAGTTATACAAAAATGTAAATATGAAGAAATATAATAAAAATGACAAAAACATAAGTAATTGTTATAGAAATGCATTCGGGAACATGGTAGTGTAGATTGAGTCATGATAGTGTAGATATGAAAAATAGATAGAAAATATGAGAAACACTAGCACATAAAGGACAACATAAACATACCTATATCCACACCGACAAAAAGTATATGAATGAAAAAACACTTTTGAAATTCTAACACAAGTCACGTGCTTTATAATAGCACACAAGGAGATGGAGACACAATTCACCCATACCTACACAAAACAAAGGTTAAATCTGCCAAAATGACTAGTTTTTTCAAAAATTCTCTCAAACCACTCACTAGAAGACCTGAATTTTTGGGTAGCACTGTAAACACTTCAAGAAATATGAAAATATGTTATAATGAAAAAATAAGTAATAATGTGTGGAACTCCCACTAGGTATGCCAAAATGTAAATAAGAGAAAAACTAATAATGGAAGAAATAATACACAAGTGCAAACATGATCCCTTCCTTCATGTCTCCTTGCAACCTCGGATGAGATGGATGAAATGCGATAAAGTACCAATATTTTTGAATCTCTCTGGTTGATTGAATGTGGATGCTCCAAAAGTGACTCCGAATGGAAGCATATTATGCTACAAGTAATGGATGAATGGTGTGCTTGATTGTGAGATCCTTGATCAAATGGACAACATAATGGTATGTGCAATTGAGTGGCAATTTGATAGAGTAACACTACAAATGCCTTAAGCTTCCAAATATTGAATTGTGAGGAGATGAGCCTCTTATTTATAGATGAAGGAGAGGCCATGGATTGATGATTAAAATTTGAATGAGTTGTAGGTGAATAAATGCATTTTCCTTATTTAGTATGTTGATTTGGTCTATGTAGTTGGCTGAGTTTGAATAAGAATTTAAGAGGATTTAATTTGAATAGTTGGCTCTTGAATTCTTTAATTGTACATGTAATTTAGATTCCTCTTTTGTAGGGTTATAGAACTTGAGTGAGTGAGCTAGTGAAGTGGAGATGAATGGAAGGTGAGTGGAGATGTAGTTTTTTATATTATTTAAATAGCTAATTAAGTTAGCTAAAGAGTGCATAGTGCATGTTTTATATGTTATAAAATTAATTAATTAATTATAGTGGGATGTAGATGAATATAGTTAATTATAATGATATGTGGGTCATTATAATTAATTCTAATGGGATGTGGATGAATAATGCCAAATATTAATGTGAAAAGAGTAGTGTGTATTTTTAGTGTGTCTATAGACATCTTGTTTGAAACATTGCAATCAGTCACTTTTCCTTCTACTAGACAACCTCCTGATTTTTTATTCTATCATGGAAACATTCAAAGTAATAAATAAAGCTATAATTTCAGCCCAACAGATATCCCACCCATCATAAGAAAGGAGACATGTGCACCTATTTTTATTACAAAAAAATATGGGGTTTTCTTATCAAGTGGGTACTAATTTATAATGGTTATGGTCTCAATATTTTCCCTAGTTATCTACTTAAGAAAATAGGGATTCGTATACATTCAATTGGCACAACAATTACTACTATATGGGGATCTCGTAACATTACCCACTCCACATTAGGAACTGTTACCTTTGATTAGTGGTGGGTCTTAACATATTTACCACTACCTTCTACATAATGGACACTAATCTACATTACAATATTATACTACATATTCCATGTATCCATGCTCTACAAGAAATCCCATCACCTTTTCACCAATGTATCAAATTTATACATGATTCTTGTGAGTACATAGTGATTACGGCCCCAAACCTTTCAAATATTTCCACATTCATAATTCTACTTTTTAAGTCCCTATCATCACCCCAATAGAAACCCTTTCTTGTGGATCAGTTTCCCACATAATTTATAGAAAAATCTAGCCATGACACTAGTATTGCTAATCAACAACAACCATTAATTTAACTCAATACTAATACCTCCCAATAATACTATGATGTATCATCAAATAATGATATCAAAACCTTTGTAATTACAAATGATAACATATGAAAATTGAATTATAAGCTTATCGATGAATATGAATCTATGTTTCACTTGCTCTTCACATCTATTGGTCCTAGCCATTATAAGCTCAAAGCTACCTCATCAAACATATATCCTTTTATTACATTTTCTAACATTGATACATGTTCTCTAGATCCTTCCGATCCATTGCAACATGTTGTCAAAACACTTGATCGTGTAACATTTTTTTGATCTTTCACCATTTCGAACATCTTAGATAATCCATAGGAGTTTCTATCCATCCTTTTGGATCTTGATTTAGTGCCTTTACCCTCCACTTAAAATTAGTCTAATCCCAAGCTATTAAACACCGACTTCCCCTTTTGTGACTATCATTACATATCTAGACATGGAATTAATCACTTGAAATATCTTATCACTAATATAACCATGCTCAAGACTAAAGGTGTCATCATTATCTTATTAGAAGATGCCCCAAAACTAAAGTATTCATGATTTTTGGAAACTACATCTTCAAGAAAATGAGCGTATCGGGATCTAGTTCATTAATACTACCAATTGAATATTAACATGCACATCACTACTCTAAGGTGTCTTTACCCATTAGATATAATTGATATTGACCTTGACACAAATTATCTTCTCAAATAATACTAAGCTCTTGCGCTAATACCCCTCTTGTACATAAATATTTGCAAAATACTTAAAACATTCAAATAATTACATAATATAAAAATATTCAAATATGAGAAAAATAATGAATCAATGACATATTCCAGCTGGTTTGGCTATCATGTTACTTTATACATCATATTGGTTACATTGATTTGATACATAACATATCTATTCTTTACACACATGTGTTTATGGGGTATTTTGAGCTTGATACAAAGCACTCAAAAATTCTTATGTATGATGATAGGAGCTATCTTGGTTCCTTACCCTACTCTTTTGGGGGAATCCTCCATAAGGTACATGTGATTTTGTTACATTACATGTTACTTTACACATTCCTCATCATGCTTATTTACATACATAATGTTTTTTTATCTATTGGATCAACATAACTAAAACATGTGTTTTGTGCAGTGCTAACTTATCATTATTATTTATATTATAACTATTAATAGTAGTTACCTATACTCTCTACATTTCTTTCACTCATTTTTTATATGGATGAATTCCTTGATTACTTATTACGTAGATTTATTTGACCATGATACTATGAATATTTTCTTTATATGGCCTATGAGGATTACTTTTCTGTGACAACATGGCTGTCCCATGTTTGTGGCTTCATTCCTACTTTGCATATATGCACTTTCTTATTTGATTATGGAACATTATGTATTCTACTGTGATTATATTATGACACCGTTGGTGTTTCATGTTTGCATATCCATGCCTATCGCTTACTATGATTTTAGTTGATTTTTCTCGACTTGATTACACATTGTTGTTTATATTACTTTGTTGATTCTAGTTGGCACCGATGATTACACTTATATTTTTGTATGGATTATGCCATGATTATTATGATGATTACACACTTGTTTTACTATGGAGTAGGACATGATTTCTATTATTCTCTTTTTTACTAGTTGGTTTACACATGCATTCTTTCTTGTTGCTTTTTCTTCGCACCATGGTTTCCAACATGCACAACCCCTTTTATAGGTATATATTCTCAATGATTTCCACCACTTAAGCATTCTACATTCTCCTACAAATTACCAAGCATATAGTATATGGGTACACATTTATTCTTTTGATCTGACCACAATTTATTTACCACACGTTCCTCAAAAGATGGGGCATTCAATAAAGTATTTCTACAAAATATTACAAGATACAAGAAATTTTTTCTATAGGGATCATATCCTCATAAAAGGTCACAAATAAAAAAAAAATGTTACAAAATTTAAACATGTTCAAAACACATATTAGTCAAGACCATCATATTTTCTTGACCTCTCCATAAATTCTCAAACACAGGTAGTTTTATTTGAAATTAAAATTTTAACAGATTCTACTAATCATTTACAAGATTTATATATATGTAAATATATATTACATAGTTTAGAGTAGGCTATATATGGCACAAATGTTTCATTCCTTCTTCACAATGGTATTTTAGATATAGTTACATAATGGGTTTGGGGGCATAAACCTCCATCTCCCCAAAATAATTATTTAGAATTATGAATAATCAATTTAAATATAACAACACCTTATGATGGCATAACATGGGTCATTCCATCTAATATATATTAGAACAAATCAGACCAAGATCTTCTTGCAATAGTTTGGTCAGTGGGTTAGAGGAAAGTGTTGAAGAAATATTGCAAGCTTCATATACTTGCTCTTTCCCCTTTTTCACTAGATTCTCGAAAAGAAAAACATCAAATCAAAAATATGAGCTTCGTAGAATGATATTTCTTCCTCTTGAATGGGGAAGGAATGAAGTACATGGGTCCTTCATAGTCCAATCATTTTACCTTTATTATCTCATATGACACAACATTGGGGGACCGATCACCCCTAATACTCGACATCTCCAAAGACCATTCCAACTCTCCAAGGAATGAGAAAAATAAGATCTCTTATCTCCATAAAACAAATAGGTGTACTCTTTCCATGTTTTGCATCTCATTTCATAGTTTTTGCAATGATTCAAAGTTATAATGCACTATCTATATTTTGATTTAAAGTTTAGTTTCTATTATAGACATTGACTACACTCTATGTTGCAAGTTTCATTATAGAGAATGCCAAAACCAACACATAAAAAGTACTTTTGAGTGAAGGTAAAGTATGCACACACACGCACAAATACACACACACAAACACAAACACAAACACAAACACACACACACACACACACACACACTCTCTCTCTCTCTCTCTCTCTCGTATGTTTTTCAAGCATTAAATTTTTCATTACACACTTAAAGGTGGGGAAAATATAGACACTATAATATGTTAAATTACCCTTATGTAATGCTAAGTTTGACTTGTAACATTGTTAAGAAAAATTCTCACAATTGGAATATAATATCATCATTTCTCTATCCATTCTACATATTTATTATCTTTACATCATACTCTTTCAAACATTTTGGAAATATTAATCAATCAAAGATGCATAAAACATATGATATTCATTGAAAAAAATTTAGTTTAGGAGTTTCTCTCTCTTATCCAAAACCAAATGAAAGGATTAGGATATAGGGTTTGGTATTGGTTTACCTATAAGTTCCTACCCCTCCTCAATCATCATATTTTATTTCAATCCTAAATCATTCTTTAGGTCATTTCATCTTCCTAAGGTCAACCTTATCATCATATCTCACCTATGAAAGACTATATAAGAGATTCATTATCAGATTATTACTCACCTAAAATTATTACAGTTACTTACTTTCTTTCATGCATTTTTGCTAGCTCAAAAATTCAAACTTTCAAGCATGACAACTAAGCCAAATTTGAAAATTTTATCTCGAGTCTTCTTGAATCCCTCTCCGGTCAATTTTTCTTCTATGTCATGATCATATTAAACTTTCAGGTACTTCTAATATGATGAAAAATATTTTCCTAGTGTTTGAAATGTTGTAACAGGTCATTCATCTCATTCAAGAAAGTGCCTCTCGAATACTAGTCTCTTAGTAAGCCTAGAAGGTCAATTTTATCCATTCAAGGCAAGTGCACATCCTCTTGGATGGATATGAAAGCCCAAAATCATACAGAGGTGGTATTGAAGAGTCATAAAGGTGTTGGAATTTATTTAGGAATAGTTAGTGAAGTTTTTGAGGTTTAGGGACAATTTGAACAACATAAGGGTTTTCGTGTGTGGAGTGTGTAGTCAAATCTAGTACCTGAACTTATTCGGATGGTTTTGGGAGACCCGTAAAGATTTTAAAGTAAAAAAATTAGGCATTATAAATATGGATTACTTTTCTAAATTTTTGGAATCGTCACATATTTCAAAATACCTAATGGTTTCTCAAGGTAACTCATTCTTGGTGGACACACCTTGTTGTCCCAAAGAAAAAGGGACAATTTTTGAAGATGAAAGCATAATTGAAGTCTGAAACATATCCCATTTCTCTTTAAATGGTATTGGGAGTCAAAATAATATAAAATTTCATTTGAAAATATCATTTGGAGCTCTGGGAATTGCGTCGTCAAGTTCTCTCTTATGTGAGGTACGCTTCTCATACTTAGTCATTTTTGGGGTGACACATGTCACCTTCTCACTTCATGGCAAATTTTTATCCCTATTGTACCTTTACCAAGGGGAAATATTGGAAAAAAAAATGTGCCCCACCTCATCCCTCCTCTCTGGTCCTCCATGTGACCCACTCATCCTAGTGGAGTACTTATCAAAGCAAATTCATCTCCCTCTCCTCACACCACATAGTGATAAGTGTTATCATCAGGTTGAGGAAATTTTTTTACCTCTTGTTTGCTTCAAAGGATGGTGATTCTTATTTAATAGATCCCATATTATCTCTAGGATCAAGTGATCAAATTATTCTATTTCCTTTGTCTATGTTTCCTCTCCATCTCAACTAATACACCAATAGAGCATTTCAATCTGCACAACCAGGGGAAAGAGTGTATCTTTTGATGGATTTAATGAAATTGAAATTAGTTTTGATGATATTATTTGTCTTAATTTTCATATTGGGGTCTTATTTTTGATAACTTAGAAATGCTCTAGTTTTATGTCCATAAATTCTGTGTGTTATTCATTGAGTAAAACCCCTTCTCTTCTGGGGTCTTATTTTTGATAACTTGAAATGCTCTGGTTTTATGTCGATAAATTATGTGTGTTATTCATTGAGTAAAACCCCTTTCTCACTTTCTCCTAATATCTCACCTCTCATTTTATTTCCTCCCTTGTACTTCATACAATAACTTTACCATAGATGTAGTCAAGTACCCCTATATGATCCTCGGTCAAAAGACCACCCCCATTGATAGTATAATGTAAATATTTCCTTTTTTCAATAAATGGATCTGCCCCATTAAAGCATAGGGACTTAGTCCTAGAGTATTGGTGAAAATCAGCTAATTTGTCCTTGTGACAAATTATTTGGCCAAAAGTTTTTGGCACCCATTATGGTATATATTTATCACATCTGCACCAAATATTGACTCCAAAAAATCCATACAAAGTATATATTCCAAAAAAACAAAAAAACTTGAAATTTGAAATTCTAAAATCCCACAAAAAGAGTGAACATTATTTTACCTTGAGTTGAATTGAATATTTCTCAAAACTGGAAGAAAGAAGGTATATGAAGGCCTACATAGCTAGTGGTGTGACTAACTCAAAATTTGAAGAGAAATTGGAATCTAATTTCAAACTTCCTATCACTCAAATCAAGGAGAATAGGTCAAGAATATTTTCCCGAGTTTGATCCTACCTTGCCTCTTGAGTATTCCATTGATGGATCAATAGTTAAACCATTAAAGTACACTCCTCTAAATAAGAAATTATAGAAAAAGTTGTAGAAAGATCTGAATAAGAATAAAATGAGGAATAATAACCAAAGATGGACCAACAAGCACCTATGCCATGGGGAAAAAATGCTAGTCCATTGGCTTTGACTTTGACACTCCATGGACTAATGAAAGGATCAAGAAATAAATTTCCAAAATCCTTTTGGAGATGGAAAGAAACAACCAAATGATCATATCACAACTTTAATCATATCCCATGGCATTCTTTGGGTATAACATAAATATGTTGCGATAGATTTACTATTCATGGAAACATTACAATATTTTGTCGTGGACTGGTTTTACTATCTTCTATCACGCTCAATTGCTGATTAGGGTAATATGAAAAGAAATTTTTAAGAAATATTCAAGAATGAATAAGATTCACATGCCCTCCTTGATCAATTAACTCAAATTAAGAAGGAATTACAAGAGTCCATGAGAGACTTCATCGAAAATTCAAAAAGTGATCAACAAGATTCCCAACATTTCTGTCCTACTGCAAATAATATGAAAAGGTTCTTCGTGAATTCCAAGTTTCCTAAGGATAGTTTCATTCTATGGAGAGTTCAGAAAGATATTTGGACCATTCTACAAAAATTTTCATTGAAGTGAAATATGACCTCATCTTGTTAGGAAAGATCAAGAATCCTTCAATGAAGGATAAGGTCCACAATCCTAATGATGAGTGTGCTTTGATTCATTATTGTAGAAGTTGGCTAATGAATTGATAATGTTGAGGAATGAAGTTTATCAAAGAGCATCTTATCAAAATCAGAATAGGAAATAGATTAAAAAATCACCTAGAAGGCTTGCCTTGGAAGCTCCACCAATAAATGCAATATGTGAAACTCAAGAAGATGAAGAAGAACTTGTAGTGCCAAAATAAGAAAGTGAAGACAACAATGCCCTAAAGATTGAAGAAGTGGAGAATGATGCTCAAATCAGATTCCTTGAATATGTGGAAGGTGAAGAACAAGAAGAAGATGATGATACATGTAGCTTCTCATGTGTACTGCTTCACCCGCTCCTAATCTCGAAAGAAAATTCCTCCACCACTGATCCAAAGAAGAAGAAGATTGAAGATCCTCCTATGATGGCACTATAGAAAATAATCATCAAGAGATGATCTCCACTACCACCTTCCATGGAGTCCAAAAAGATAATCCAGATCTCATAACATATAAGAGGCTATTTTCCATTCCAAGTAAGTCTCCCAATGCTACTCCTAATTCTACTTCTAATCCTACAAAATCGAGTCCTTCAAAATCTTCTAGTACATTTGAAAATCAGCCATTACTCCTCAAACATCCACTCCCATTTCCAAATCTATTCAAACTATGGGAAGTATAATGAATAAGATGGGGGTGTGAATTAATCCTTTAAAACTTTCATTCAATTAACCATGCACAATTATAAACCTTTAAGCATTAATATGATTAGACTATGCAAATTTAAACATACACATGAGAAAATTACACAATGACACAAGATATATGTGGGAAACCCTCAAGGGGAATAAAAACTATTGAACCTCTACATATATTACTCAACACAAAGTAATATTATGTATATTACACAACACAAGAGATTTCTTTAGTGAGGCACTAACCCCATAAGGAGCACTAACCCCTATTTAGTAGAGCACCCACTCTACAAGGAGGCTACAACCCCAAGATGACCAAACACCCACTTATCCACCTGAATATGAATATCAATTGATGTCCTTATTTCTCAACCAACTGATTGTGATAATGTTTTCATCCCTCTTCACTCAAAACTCTCTTAAATAGATTTCTCTCCTTCTTCACTCATGAATGCACCAAAGCATGCTAATTAGGTCATATGACCTTTTTATTTTTATCCCCTTCTTTTCTCAACCTCTCAATCCTATTCTCTCGATATACTCTAGATCCCTCTAACCTATTCACACACTTCCTCTTGATTGCTCAAACCTCTATCCTCATCACTAGATAAAATGTACAAATACAAATTTCTTTTATACATGACTCATGTCACAAAACCCTATAGGTCAGAAAAGACCATATGACCATACAAGGTTGGTCATAAAAAAATTAATACATAATATACACATTCATATAAGTTACATAAAGGGACCATATAGGTCAACATAAGCCTTACAAACAAACTTTCTCAATTAGGCCTAAAAATTAGGTCTTCACTCTAACACTCGCCATTTGAATTTCAAGGGAACTAAGTAGATCAAATAAGAAAAAATCATCTCTACAACCTACATCTTCAACATGGATCACTTCATTTGGCAAACACCACCTATTAGGTCTAAGCACCTAATTTACCAATCTCCAAAAGTGAGATGGTTCACACCTAAAAACACCTCTTCATGACATAAGTGGCACAACATTGGAAATATATCATCCTTAGGAAACTTAGTCAAGTTATATCAATCATCAGTTCAATGCATAAGGATCCAAAATGCTTCCTTCTTTGAAACCGCTCAAACTCGCTATTAGGTCTCAAGAACCAGTCTTGAGCTATTTGACCTCCAACATCTTCAAAGTGAAACTTCCAAAAACTTGTAAAATAGGGACAAAAACCTGTAGAATTATATTAATCAACCAAATAAAATTACAATAGAGAGGCTGCAATTCTTATAGGAATTGAACAACCATGTGCAGACAAATACAAGGTTGCACAGGTACAACCTGAAATCATAACAACTTCCAAAATACATCTGGGAAGCAATAACCAAATACAAACAAGTATAGTTGCAACAATAATGCAACAAATAAACAATATGATATAAAATGACAAATATTGTTATAAAACTATATAACAATATATAAACTAATTACCTTATTAAATAATTAAATATTTAAGGTAATATAATGCATAAATTAACCTAACATTCCCCCCCTTAATTTTGCATTGCCTTAAGGGATGAGGAGAGGAACTCTCTAAACAAATTCGAACTTGTCACATGTAAGTGACTTTGTGAATATATCTTCTCGTTGTTCGGTGTTGACAAAATTGAAGCCAGTATATTGTGCTTCAAGACATGTTCGCGTATGAAATGTTTATGTACCTCAATATATTTTGTTCTTTCATGAAAAACTGGATTGCGAACAAGTTTGAGAACACCTTCATTGTCAACATACATGGTGGTCAGTTTTTCCTATGGTATTCCACGTCCTTTGAGTATGTGACGTAGCCATATCACTTCACAGAAAACTTCTCCAACAGAACAATACTTGGATTGTGGAAGAGCGAGAAATAAAGTGTTGTTTCTTGCTTCACCATGATATTGGTCCAGATCCCATAAAGAACACAAACCCTGAAGTGGATTTTTTGTCATCAATATTTCCTGCATGATCTGAATTTGAATATTCTGATAAGAAGAAGTTTTTGTTCTTCTTGGATTCTAGACCAAGATCCACTGATCCTTTGAGATATCTTAAGATGCACCTTGCTACTTTCTAATGAAAAATTTAGGTTCCCGCATAAACCTCGGATAAATAAGTCACCGCAAAGCCGATATATGGTCTAGAGTAGGTAAGGTAAATGAGACTCCAAATCAACTACCAATAGAGAGTGGCATTTACCTTAGGAGATGGATCTGAACGAGATAACTGAAATCTATTCTCCATAGGTGTAGGAATAGGTGTGCAATCCATCATCCTAAATTTCTTGAGCGTTGTCTTGGTATATTTAATCTGAGAAATAAAAATGTGTGATTCTCTTTCTGCCATAATTCCAATCTAAGACAATAGTGCATTAGGCCGAGATATCTCATGTCGAACGATTGATTAAGATCTTTATTTGTTGCATTGATCATCCTCACTGAACTGCCAGTGATGAATAGATCATTGACATAGAAAATGAAAATCACAATCTCCCCCCCTTTATTTTTTAGGTAAAGATTAGGATCGTATGGATTTATAACAAATCCATGTTGTATGAGATGCTCATCAATTTTTACGTACCATACTTGGGGTGATTGTTTGAGGCCATATAGAGATTTCCCGAGTATGCATACCTTTGTTTCTTGACCAAGTAAAACATATCCCTCAGGTTGAGTCATGTAGACTTATTCTTGTAAATATCTGTTTAGAAAGGCACTTTTAACGTCCATATAACGGACTTTCCAACAAAGTCAGCAGCAACTAGAGAAAAGATCATCCTGATCATTTTGATCTTAGCTATGGGAGAAAATGTCTCCTCATAGTCAATTACTTACTTTTGTGCATACTCCTATGCTACAAGTCTCGCTTAATACTTGTCTATTGTCCCATCTTCTTTGTACTTTGTTTTAAATATCCATTTGCATCTAAGGGCTTTCTTCCCTGGTGGAAGATTGACAAGCTTCCAACTATTGTTTTTCATCACTGATTGATACTCAACATCCATGGCATATTTCCAAGATTTTGATTGTAGGGCTTCCTAGATTGTAGAGGGCTCATTAGATTCAATAACTCTACTCATCAAAGAAAAGTTTACTTCTTCTCTTGCTTTATTGTGAGTCCATGGTCCAAGGGTGGATGTATCCAGTGGAGCATCCATTCTTGCATCTCGTAACATGATAGTATACCACTTGGGCATACGCTAAACTATTCCCGTGGGTCGTGGTTCAATCAGATCATCACCATCATCCCCATCATAATTTTCATCATCTACAAGAACATCAGCTTCATTTTTACAACTGGTGAAGAATCTACATTAGGTGAGTTTGGAGGAGGAGACTATGCTTCCTTATTCTCAAAGAACTCAACATCTCTACTAGTGTAGACTTTCCTGGTCTTTGGATCCATTAATCTATACCCAAGAGTATCTTCACTATACCCAATGAAGATGAGTTTTTATGATTTCATATCCAATTTATTTCTATTCTACTTGGGTATGTGCATACTTTCTTTGCACCCAAATACTCTGAGGTGTGCAACAAATGGTTTCCACTTTGACCATGCTTCATGTGGTGTTACTCGTCAAGAGAAACTATGGGCACTCTATTCAAAAATACCTATATGTCTTTATTAATTTTTCATAGAATGTCTTTGCTAGTCCAAATTCATTGATCATGCATCACACCATTTCCATGATAGTACAATTTATTCTCTCAAAAACACCATTCTGCTTTGTGGTGTGTGTGGAGGAGGCATTTGTCAAAAATCCCATTAGCTTTTAGGTAGTCTTTGAACTCATCACTAATGAATTCCCCCCTCGATCTGAGTAGAGATTTCTGGTGTGATGACTAGTTTCATTCTCAACAACTACTTTGAACTTAGTGAAGGTTTCAAAAGCTTTACTTTTCTTGCAAAGACAAAAAATCCACATTTTTATTGAATGGTCATCAACACAAAGCATGAAGTATTGATATCCAAAATGAATTAGCTACATTGACCATAAATATCGGTATGAACTAGATAAAGATTACCATGAGCTCAATATGTACTCTTCCGGAATGAATCTCTATGTTGTTTTCCTAAGGCGGTGAAGACACTTGTTTGTATCCTTTTACGAGATGGTAACCCATGTACCATATTACGCCGGTGAAGTGTATTGAGATACTTGAAATTAATATGACCAAGTATCTGATGCCACAACTATGCAGAGGTAGAGTTCTTAGCCACAAGTGCCTGATCATCTCTGTGGAAAAAATCAAGCTAGAACATTTGTCCCACATTAGAGGAGTTTGCAACTATTTTTGAGCCTCATGATTTGTCTCGAATTAAACACATTTTCTTTCCGGAATGACTATAAAATTCAATTTTTAAGTTGTGATCTAGGATTTGAATGACTGACAACAAATTATTTGTCAACCCAAGGACATATAAGACATTTGATAGTCTACAGTTACATGAACCAAGGGGTAGAGAAATTTTCCCAATCCCCTAAACTGTATATGACGAATCATCACCCAACGAAACATGGTTTTTCAAAGGTGTGTCCTCATTAAAGTAAACCAATATCTATGGCTGATCATGTGTTGAGTGGCTCCCAAATCAACATACTAGACATCACTAGATGATGTGGAGGGTTCACTTGATCAAGTAGTGTACAAGTAGTCTTCATTATCTGAATGTTCTTCTTGTTTAACAATATTTCCTTGCTAATGGGGTCTTCTTTTCCAATTCCCTCTTTTCTACCCTTGATTTTAGTTCATATGTACCTTGTGAGATTGTTGATGTTGAGGTCTAGAATTACTTGATGAACCTTTCTTGTATGTATTATACCAACAATATTTCAACTCATGTCCTCTTTTACAGATTGGACATTGCTTCTTCTGTTGTTTGTCCCCTTGATGTTGATATTGATTCTGATGTTGGGAATTTTGATAGGAATTAGGTTTAAATTTTCCTTTTCCTTTCCATTTTTGATGAGAAGAAAGTGCCTGCTCCTCTTCATCATCCTTATTATGCATGGATTCCTCTTGTTACAATAGGTTTACCAGCTTGTCAAAACTAACTATTGTATCTGACAAGTTTAGTGTTGTTACAAAAATGTGGTAAGAAGAAGGGAGAGCTCTCAGAACAATGGGAATGAGAGATTCATCTATGACTGCTTCTCCCAGGGATAGAAGTGAAGCCCTCAACTCTACAACTCTTCTCAAGAAAGCTTCGATTTTCTCATTTTTCTTGAACTTCAGTGTGTGTAATTGACTCTGTAAATTTAGTATGACATTCTTGTTTTTGGCCTCGTATACCGTGCTCAACTTATCCCATGCTTCTTTGGCTATTTTGGCATCTCGAATGTGGGGTTTCACATCATCGACACTCCAAACAAGATGATGAGTTTGGCCTTCTGATCTGATCTATCAAATTGTTGTTGTTGTGTTGTATCAGTAGTTGATCTGGTTAGAGTACCATTCATAACAGGAAAAATTTCTTCAAAATCAAGTTGTGTTTTTATTTTTGTCTTCCATGCGAATAGTTGTTTCCTATGAGTAGTTGTGAATCGGAAGAAAAATTTAGGGGCATTGTGCCCATTTTACAAAAATCACTCACGTGGTTAGGCTCTTATCACTACGGTATAAGGTGTAATGCCTACTTCCCTTTGACACCTTTTGATACCTATTTTGATACTATGATTACATTATAGACATTATTATGTTTTGATTTAGTATGTTGTTAGACATTGATCATGGATTATTGTTGATCTTGATTTGATTATGATGCCTGATGATTATTAGAGACACCTTATATGTGGATGATGATATATTATTTGACATGGATGTTTTATGGATGTTGTTTAGACATGTGATTTGGATATTATGAGTTGATCTAGAAAATGGACATTATTTGATGATGATATAGTTGTTGATTAAAAATGCAATTGATGTAGTTGTTACTTCGATGTTGCTGTGATTCACTTACTTAGATGATTTTGTGATTTTAATTGTATCATATTGGATGTTATGATATGGCCACGAGGCCGAAGGAGGTATTTGTATTTTGTAGGTTAAAAATATCACAACAAAACATTGGGGGATCGAGACCAACCAAAATGGAATTCTAAGTGAATTCGACAAGGTCACCATGGCAACTCATTTTATTGTGTTGTGTGTTGTTTTGTTAGGGATTCCCATGGGGGGATTTCCTTTATATGTGACCATGGGTTTGTGTATTTTATTAATGTGTTTCTTTTATTATTGTTGTATGTATTTTATTAGTAATGTGTTCCCTTATTTTAATTAATTAAATTGTGATAGATTAATGTGAGGAATCATATGATTAAAATTTAAATAAATTAAATTGGGATATGGGAAAGTAATTATAAGAGTTGTTGGTTGTTTATATTTAATATGTAAGGGATGTGTAAGTTGTGTAAGAGCTTGTGTAAGTCAGTTTTGGAGTATGAAATACTCCACCTCCATGAAAAATTCGAATTTGTCCTTGGGGGCTGTTTTGGAGGCTTGTGGGACAAGTAAAACTTGTCCCATGCCTCTAAATTTAATTTACCAACCATACTTATGGTTGGAGAAGTAATTTGTGACTTTTATAATGCATTTTATTAAATCATGTTGCATGTTTTTAATTGCACTTTCTTAAATTTTATTTAATTTGTTGTCCCTTGAGGTGTTGGCTTTTTGGACTGCAAGTAACTTTTCATTTTTCACCCACCTCTTTATTGTGCTTGGTGTTAGTGTAAAATCACAACACCCCTAGATGCTGGTCAGGTTTCTAGGTTGACCATACTATCATCTAGTGTGATTGCATAACATTGAATCCTTTCTCCAAGTGTGGGACTTGAAAAGTGAGAAAGGATTCTCCAGAGAAGGCTGGTTCCTATTCCTCTGTTCAGATGCACACGAAATATGCAGAGGGTTTGCTCGAAACCTAATCTATTCTGCTAAGGAGACAGGGTAAGAAGATGCATAAAAATAAATCTAAGATAATAGAGGTGATGCACTTAGGAATGAAGAACAACCTATCTTGCCAAAGAAACATAGACCATTCAAATGTAATATAAGATCATGCATGATAACAAAACTTGCAAAGGAAAGACCAGAGGATGCAAAATGAACGCAGAGAGGGTTGAGAATCATCCACAGACATGTATTACTTGCTCCAAAGATTGATACAATGCACTATAGAATGCCAAGAGGTAGAGTCGTATTATAGTTTCAAATGAGAGGTTCGAACTCCACGAATTTGCCTGATAGGAGAAGAAGGGAGGAGAAAAACAGAAAATGTTTGACCTTTTGAAAGAAGCTCCTCTTTACAATATATAAGAAGAATGAGAGAGGGAAAAGAGAGGAAATTCAGAATCTTCCCCAACCACTTCTAGGTCATATTTTAAATCGTCTCATTATGGCAGAAGTGGCAGATCCTGGCAAAACGACGGGCGCATAAATGTAAGAAGCGGTGAACTATCTGCTGCATTAAAGCTGGTTGTTGGAGCGTCACTTCTGGCATTACCATGCGTCAGGGATGTTTTCTCAATTTTCTCTCTCCAGACTACACCAAAATGCAATATTGATCCCAAAATCACGTAGAGAATTTCAACAGCTTTTTGTTGATATAAAGAATGTGCAAATCCGCACTCTGGATCGAAAGATATGACGATCTGAAGATTTAGGGCAAAAACAGGAAAAAACAAGTCGGCGGGAAAAATATTTGAACTTTCCCCGTGCTCTGCCACTTGGATGACACGTGGCAGGCTCTGATTCGCTGAGCAATTCTCTCTCCTCCACCTTTCCACGGGCTTTCCTTTGAAATTTCCTTGTGGGCCCTTAAACTTGGACACGTGGCACTATTTCATTGGTTCGGGTCAGTGCTTGAAACCTCGCCCTTTGACTTCTGGACTTTCTCCCTTGTGACACGTGTCATGATTTGATTGGTATTTGGGTCTGCCGGCTTTTCACGTCCACCGCATCCATTTGTCCCGGATGTCCCAGTGCTTTTGGGACAGAAACTTCCGATCCGCCCAAAATGGGCTTCCTTGTCCTCATTCTGCCGGGTGACACGTGGCGTTGCTTGATTAGCTTTCGCTCCTTCGCTTCCGTGTCCCACACATCCCTTTGTCCCAACTCGTCCCCAACTGCCCTGCATCGTCTGGGACAAATTCTTCCAAACCACCGAAATGGGCTTCCTTTGCTCTCGGCCGCTTCGCCTTTTCGTCCTTCGCCCTGCGTCTTCATGTCCCAAATGTCCTGGTGAAAGTTAGTCAATTTTCTTCTCCTTCACCAAACCGGCTTTCCAGTGTCCCACGCGTCCCGCCCCGTCCCAAGATGTCCCCTTTGCTTCGCGGCCGCCCTGGAGGCTTTTCGGCCGATCCGCGCCTCGATGTCCCAACTGTTCCAACTTTTGCGAGGACTAGGACTTAGCCAATTTTCACAATTTTTTTGTCCCAAGCTTGTTTTTGCCACTTTTTCACCTTTTTCGAACTTGCTCTTTTCCTCTCGGACAGGGGACTTAGAAAAAATTTGAGGGGACCCTAGAAACATGATTTTTGCCCTGAATCAATCCATTTGCCTAGGACTTGAGAATTCTGATGCATGTTATCAAATTAACCTTGGGGGTGAATTTTGGATAACAATTGGTGACTCAGTGGGGGTACCTTCCTGCTAGGTGAGGTGAAAAGATCAAGAGGTCTTTTAGTAGTCCATTGGGCATGGAGTCATCAAATATTCTGTTTAGAACCCTAACTAACTCATAATGTGCAAGGAGGAAGATGGAATATCACCTGATGAAAGCAAGGACTGCTAAACATCTCCATGGACATCAAGCTGTGCCAAAGCACTTAGGGAAAACAAGACTAACCTACAAAAAACAATGTGCACAAGCACTTGGAGGAAGGAAAATCTAATCTAATATTTACAGAGGTAGTGAACTCTCCTCTAGAAGCAAACGCTTGAGATAGATTCCATTGACTCGAATTTGCAGCTTCTTCACCATCCAATGAGGCTAATTAGAAAGCATTGCTTGTTCTTGCACTTAGTGACCACTTATGGGCCACTCCAAATGGCATCAAATTTTGAATGCCTTCCTGTTTTTCTCTCATGTCCATGTCCCATTTCAACACTAGATCTCCAACTTGAAAAGATCTATCCTTGGCATTTCTATCAAAGGTCTTCTTGATCAAAGCTTGATCCTTTTCCATTGCTTGGGATGCCTGATTTCGATCTCTTGCAGCTCCATCAACTCGCATACCTCACCTCCATGGGCTCAAATTCAAGCAACTCCACTGCTTCATGAGTTCCAATGTTGGTAACTCAAGTGACATGGGTAAGATTTCCTCTCTTCCATAGACAAGTCTGAATGGAGAATTACCCGTAGATCTTTTGGGAGTGATCCTATCAGCCCATAAGGCTGATTTCAGCTTAGTATGCCAAGACCTCTCGATTCTCATAAAGAGTCCTCCTAATGATCCTTAACAAGTTCTTGTTTGTAGACTCGGCCCGGCCATTACCTTGAGGGTAATAGTTTGATGAAGTGCTTAGGTAGATCCCGTTCTTGACAACCCACTCAATCACCTTAAATCCAATGAATGCCAATGCATTATCAGAGATTATTGTAGCAGGTATGCCAAATCTGGTAGTTATCCCCTCATAAAAGTCAAAGATGCTAGACTCATTTGCCTCTTTGAGTGCTACTGCTTCTATCCATTTGGTGAAGTAGTCCGTGGCTGTCAAAATCCATTTGTGCCCTTGGCTTGAATTGGGATTAATGACTCCAATGAAGTCCAAACCCCATTGCATGAATGGCTGGTCAACTGAGATTGGATGTAATGGAAGGGCAGCAAGTCTTTCTTTTCCTATGAAGAATGCACAATTCTTGCACTTCTTGATCCATGCATAGCAATCGCTGAAGATTTTAGGCCAATAATAACCAGCTTTCATGATTTTTAGAGCTGTCACTCTTGGTGCAAAATGACCACCAGCTGGTCCACCATGGAACTCTTCCAACACCCTTTGAATCTGATTTGTGCTAATGCATCTCAGAGCAAAGACTCCATTCACATCTTTCTTGAACAAAACTCCATCAACAATGGCATATGGAACAGCTTGCAACCTGAAGTATCTCCTCTTCGCTTTACTCATCTCTGGAGGGCATAGGCCTGTCTGTAGGAAGTGTATCATACTCTGAGTCCAACAGGGAGTGGGCACATTATCATTTTCCTATTCTTGACCATCCTGTAGTACCAAGACAACATCTTCTTCATTACCTGCTTCAACTTGTCGACTCAAGGCTAGTTGTTTGCATAGTCCCTTCCCATGTACTAATTTGGTGACCTTGATCTCGATGTCATATTCCATGACATGAGTTATCCATCCTGCATGTTTCTCATTTAGATCCTTGTTTAGAAGGAAGTCCCTGACTCCCGCATGAGAGACCAATAATTGGATTTTGTTGTTTGAGACTAGGTGCTTGAATTTCTTTAAACTCCTGATCACTGCGAGTACATGCTTTTCAATGAAAGAGTACCTAGTTTCGTATTCCTCCAAGCCTTGACTGAAGAAAGCAACTGGTTGTTCTAATCCTTCTTTGTTTTGTTGTGCCAAGATTGCAGAAATCATATCTCCACCACCAAAGGTGTATAACATGAAATCCTTGGAGAAGTTTGGATCGACGAGAGTTGGAGCTTGAGATATAGCCTCTTTTATTGCCTCAAAACTTGCCTTGCCTTCAGATGTCCACTTAAATGCCATGCTCTTCTTCAACATCAGTGTTATTGGCTTTACGAGAGCTGCAAAGTTTGGAACAAACCTGTGGACAAAATTGATCCTTCCTAAGAAGCTTTGAAGAGCCTTCTTATGACTTGGCAATGGCAACGCTCGAATTGCTTCAACTCTTTCTGGGTCAATCATCAATCCCTCCTTTGAAACAATATGGCCAAGAAGTTTTCCCTCATGAGCCAAGAATATGCATTTTTTGGGATTCAACGATACCCCAAATATTCTACACTTCTGAAATACCTTGCCTCGAATGAAAGAGGTGATCCACCGCATTTTTTTGGAGAATACAGTGATGTCATCAAGGTATATCAAAACTATGTTATTGATCAACCCCTTGAATGCCATATCTATTTCCCTTTGGAAAGTGGCTCCAGCATTTGATAGCCCAAATGGCATCTTCTTGTAGGCATAGGTTCCCCATTTGGTGGTGAAAGCCGTCTTGAACTGGTCATCTTCCTTCACCATTACCTCGATTATACCCGAGTAGCCATCTAGGGAGAGAGAATCTCTCCGAACCGGATACTACTGCAATATTTGTTCCATTGAAGGAAGTGGGTAATGGTCTTTGAGAGATGCCCTGTTTAGGTCTCAGAAATCTACACACAACCTGATTTCTCCGCTCTTCTTCCTGACCGGAACCAAGTTTGCGACCCAGCTTGAGTGCTTGATCGGGAATATAATGCTTGCTTCTATTAGCTTATTTAGCTCTTTCTTCATTAGAGGCTCAATGTGAGGGTTGACTGGTCTCTGCTTCTGCCTGATGGGCTTAGCATCTGGATCCAATTCTATGGTATGCTGAGCCAGGTTGGGATTGAAACCTTTCAAGTCTTCATAGCTCCAAGCGAAGACATCTAGAAATTCTTGGCAAAGTTGTATGAAATCTGATTTCTCCTGTTCAGTGGCTACCTTGCCAATTTGAAGTGTTTTGTTTTCCCCAACCGGAATTGGCTCTGAATCTTCTCTTTTGACCTGTATGTTAGCCTTTTCCTTACGGAACTGGTCATTAGGGTTGAAGATAGACTCCAATGTTACTAAACCCCTAGGAAGCTTGTTTGTCCGCAGCTGCACTACTTGATCCCCATACTGCTGCTCTAATCTGTCCTGATTCCTAGCTGAGAATTCAGCCTCTTCTTGTAAGAAATTGACGATCTGTTGATCGTTCTCAAACACCTACCAGCTGGTGTTATTATCTGGAACTGCTGGCCTCACAATCACATGGACATGTGGCTGTGTTTTTTCCCTTTTGATGTTGTCAACCACATCAAACATTGCTCCAATAGCTGCGAGCCTATCCGCGGCTTCATTTTTCTTCCTAGGTATGGACGCGATATTGAAAGCTTCGAAATCCTCAACGAGGTCCCATACCCTGTTCTTGTAGTTCTTTAGCAGTTCATTCTTTGTAGCATGTTGTCCCCTGACTTGATTGACGATTAGTTCACTGTCACCAAAGACTTGCAAGTTCTTTATTTTCTTCTTGATTGCCCAATGTATCCCTTGCACCAAGGCTTCATATTCAGCAGTGTTATTTGAATAGGAAAACTGGAAATGGAAGGCTGAGTAATACCTTATACCTTGTGGTGAAACGAGCATAGCTCCTCCTCCTGCACCTTGTCTACTCCTTGATCCATCAAAGAACAGCTGCCATACTTCATTCTTGTCCTTATGATCTGGCTTGGTGATGCTGGGGAGAGGTTGATCCTCTTCATGTAAACAATAAACCCCTAGCTCAGATTCTTCTACTTCTTGATAAGGATCAAAAGCATGCACCTTGCTTGCCCATTCATCAAGAGTCAAATCCGGGATACTTCCAACCTTGGTGTCAGCCTCGTCAGTGCTAGGGTGATCTTCTTGATCAAATGCTGAGAAATTGGCATTAATCTGACTTGGAGTGTAAGGCTCAATATGGAAGTTTGCAATAGGTTCAGACCTAATTGTAGCCTTAGTTCCATACCTTGTTCTAAATAGCATGTGAGACCAATCCACTGAAAGATAGCCTCCAATTTTAGCAGTGAAGTCTCTTGACAAGCACAATGCAAAGAGTGGTGGAAGGTCTATGACTGATACATCTTGTAAAACAACAACATTTGGACATGCATGCAAGGTAAGACTCAAATTTCTAATCACTCCAACTGTTGCTATTGCTGTCCCATCTAGCTGCACTACCCCTTTAGATGTTATTTCATACTGGAGCCCTAGCTGATCAGCTATCTGTTTAGGCATTACTGAGCTACTTGCCCCGGAGTCTATCATGCAATTATGTACTAGCTGATTTCCAATGATTAACGAAACATAGAAAGGGGGCTTCAACATTTTACCTTGTTGTGCTCCATGACTTCCTTCAGGCTGGGCAGCATTTGTAAGCACTTTGTCTTGCATCTGAACCTGCTGATTTGAAGTTGGCCAATCCTTCATGGCAGCTTGCAGCAGATCTCTTTGGCCTGGGATGGATAGGGATTCCCACATAGATATATTGACGTTTGTCTTCTTCATCTGATCAATGATACTGAATGGTGATGAAGGATCTCTCTGTTGTCCCTTGGTTTACACATTTACTCCTTGTACGTGGGCAGCAACAGCTGGCATTTGAGTTGGCCTAGGGGCTGTTCTTGGCTGCCCTTGTGCATTTGAAACGGGACTTTGCTTGCCAATCATTTCTGGAGTCATAGAAGGTTGTGGGCTGGTTGGAGCTAGTGGCTGCTCCTCACCCAAATTTCTCCTTTTTGACCTTGTGTTGGCTGCAACACCTTGAGAAACCGCTTGATTCATGCCACAGAAATCCTCTGCTTGCCAGTTCACCAATGTGGTGTCATTTGGGGCTGATTGCTGTTGGAATGTTTCTTGTTGTTGACTGTTTCCTTGACTGCCCTCGCCCTCCACTCCAGTAGTTGTCACCATCAATGCTTGATTGAGAGCACCATTGAAACACATGGATTGGTTATGAGGCTCATTACATGGAAAGCACCAATCGTATTCTTGAGCAATGTTGTTCTGTGTTGGCACTAATGCCTTAGAGGCAGATATGACATTTGGATTATAGGGCTGGAATGGTCTATTGGCAGGAGGCCTTGTTTGATTCGTATTTGCAGCTGGAATAGGTGGTCTTTGTGGTTGGTATGGCTGCCTATTAGGTTGAGCTTGGGGTTGATAAGAAGGTCTGAAACCTTGGGCTTGTTGCCTCTTGAGAGTAACTAGCTCATTGCCTAGGTTTTGCAATTGCTTCATGACCTCTTGAAGCTCATTTGGGGCACTTGGAGATGAAGTGGAAGCTTCATTTGAACTCTGATTTCTAGGAGTGGGAGAAGGAGTCAAATTAGGTGCTTGACTAGTGTTTGGACTCTCTAAACTTGGAAACAATGGCATGGGAGGCCTAGGGGAAAGTTTGCCAGCTTGGATTAAACAATTTTCAGCCCTAATGGAAATGCTATAAGCCATAGGGATAGTTATGCCTCCCATGGACTGAATCAACATAGAAATATCAGAATTTAAAGCTTTGAGATAGTAGAGAAAAGCACCTTCTGCTGTTGGCCTGACTGCTACTGGAATCCTCTCCCAAGTTTTTTGAAATCTGAAGTTGAAATCGTCCACCTACTCATTGGGAGCCCTCTTGATGGTTGTCAATGCTCCAAAAGAGACAAGTTGTCTCCTTTCTCCAAAATTGCTCATGAAGTGCTATACACACCTGATTCCAGCTTGTGATAGAACCAGCTCCAAGGCTCCTAAACCATTGCAATGCTTTACCCTTAAATGAAGATGCCAAGAACTTGATGCACCACACTTGCATTTCATTGATTTCATGGATTGCACAAAGGTTAGCAATATCTTTAACATGATCACCTGGAGTAGTCTGATTTTCTCCAGTGAAGTAGGGAATGTTCTTCAAGGCTGCAATAGGAACTGGATGTTGTGCATTGAGAGCAAGTGGGCTGCTACCTGTGAAGTTGACGTAGGGGTTGTTCTGAGCCATTCTAATTGGTCTTAAAACCCTTGTATACTGAATGAAAGGCCTATCAGGTGGAGGAGTTGAGAGAGTTCTGTTTGGTGGAGATGGAGACCTCTGAATCCTTCTTCCTCTTTGCCTTCTTCTCGGAGATAATTGCAGGTATTCAAACAACACTTCTTCTTCTCCGACTCTTGACCTTGTGATTCTTCTCATAAGTTTTCAGGCCTGCACTGCTGAAACCAGTTGATTTTTCCCCTTGGAGTCGCCAGATATGCAAATAATAGCTCTTTTTAAGCAAGAAAAATGTAGCAGATGCACATCAACCCTGCTACAATAAAAATGAGACCTCTAGGTCCCACCGGGCATGCCAAAACTGTTAGTGTAAAATCACAGCACCCCTGGATGCTGGTCAGGTTTCTAGGTTGACCATACTATCATCCAGTGTGATTGCATAACATTGAATCCTTTCTCCAAGTGTGGGACTTGAAAAGTGAGAAAGGATTCTCCAGAGAAGGCTGGTTCCTATTCCTCTGTTCAGATGCACACGAAATATGCAGAGGGTTTTCTCGAAACCTAATCTAATCTGCCAAGGAGACAGGGTAAGAAGATGCATAAAAATAAATCTAAGCTAATAGAGGTGATGCACCGAGGAATGAAGAACAACCTATCTTGCCAGTAAACATAGACCATTCAAATGTAATATAAGATCATGCACAGATAACAAAACTTGCAGTGAAAGACCAAGAGGATGCAAAATGAATGCAGAGAGGGATTGAGAATCATCCATAGACATGTATTACTTTCTCCAAAGATTGATACAATGCACTACGTAATGCCAAGAGGAAGAGTCGTATTACAGCTTCAATGATAGGTTCAACTCAACGAATTCACCCGATAGAGAAGAAGGGAGGAGCAAAACAGAAAATGTTTGACCTTTTGAAAGAAGCTCCTCTTTACAATATATAGGAAGAATGAGAGAGGGAAAAGAGAGGAAATTCAAAATCTGCCCCAACCACTTCTAGGTCGTATTTTAAATCATCTCATTATGGCAGAAGTAGCGGATCCTGGCAAAACGGCGGGCTGTCTAACAGAAGCGGCGAACTGTCTGCTGCATTAAAGCTGGTTGTTGGAGCATCACTTCTGGCATTACCACGCGTCAGGGACGTTTTCTCAATTTTCTCTCTCTAGACTACACCAAAATGCAAGATTGATCCCAGAATCATGTAGAGAATTTCAACAGCTTTCCGTTGATATAAAGAACGTGCAAATCCGAGCTCTGGATCGAAAGATATGACGATCTGAAGATTTAGGGCAAAAACAGGCAAAAACAGGTCGGCGGAAAAATATTTGAACTTTCCCGTGCTCTGCCACTTGGATGACACGTGGTAGGCTCTGATTCACTGAGCAATTCTCTCTCCTCCACCTTTCCGCGGGCTTTCCTTTGAAATTTCCTTGTGGGCCCTTAAACTTGGACACGTGGCACTATTTCATTGGTTCGGGTCAGTGTTTAAAACCTCGCCCTTTGACTTCTGGACTTTCTCCCTCGTGACACGTGTCATGATTTGATTGGTATTCGGGTCTTCTGGCTTTTCGCGTCCACCACGTCCATTTGTCCCGGATGTCCCAGTGCTGTTTGGGACAGAAACTTCCGATCCGCCCGAAATGGGCTTCCCTGTCCCTTTCTCGCTTTGGTGACACATGGCGTTGCTTGATTGGCTTTCGGCTCCTTCAGCTATCCGCGTCCCACACGTCCCTTTGTCCCAACTGTCCCTGCATGCTGGGACAAATTCTTCCAACCACCGAAATGGGCTTCCTTTTCTCGGCCGCTTCGCCTTTTCACGTCCTTTGCCTCTTCATGTCCCAAATGTCCCAGAGTAGTTAGTCGATTTTCTTCTCCTTCAGCCGAACCGGCTTTCCGTGTCCCACGCGTCCCGATGTCCTAGATGTCCCTTTGCTTCACGGGCCGCCTGGAGGCTTTTCGGCCGATCCGCGCCTCGATGTCCCAATTGTTCCAACTTTTGCGAGGACTAGGACTTAGTCAATTTTCACGATTTTTCTGTCCCAAGCTTGTTTTTGCCGCTTTTTCACCTTTTTTAGAACTTTCTCTTTTCCTCTTGGATAGGGGACTTAGAAAAAATTTGAGGGGACCCTAGAAACATGATTTTTTCCCTGAATCAATCCATTTGCACGGACTTGAGAATTCGATGCATGTTATCAAATTGACCATGGGGGTGAATTATGGATAACACTTGGGAGAATGGATTTTATCTTTTGTGTTTGAATTGGAGGATGTGTGATGTGGCATCCCACATGGATCCATGTCATCCTCTTCTCTCCCTCTTCTATATAATTCAAACTCCTTGCTTCTTTTGGTTTTGTTGAACCTTTTGACATTCTTCCTTGGGGTGCATTTTTGTTGTTTTGGAGCTCTTGTGGATTGTGGAGGAATTTGGAGATATCTTCATACTTGGCATTGCTGTTTAGAACTGTGTTATTATCTTAAAGCTTGTTGTTTGGAAGAAAAGTAACCAACTTTCCTTTTCGTTGTTATTATCTTCTTGTGTTGTGTGAATGGTGCATGTTTAGTTTTAGTTGTTGGCTAGTTAGGTAGGCGCCTTAGGGAAGGTGTAGGAGAATGCTATGGGGAATCCATGTGGGGGGCATAAGGAAATTCCATTGGTATTAGATTTTGTGGAGGGATTTTGGGTTTGGGATCCACCATGGAAAATAAATAGCTTACATTTCTTACTTTGTGGGGGGCATAAGGAAATTTGTGGGGGCATAAGGAGGGATTTGTGGGGGGCATAAGGATATGTGTGGTGAAATTTATTGGTGGTTTGTTTTGGTGGATGCCCAATTCCCAATTGGGAGGCATAAGTAGCTTCCCCCATAGACCTTTCTCCTTTGGCTTGCATGATCAAGCCTGAGTTTTGATTGGAATGTTTTTAATTGCAATTGTGAACTGCTGTTTTGTATTGAACTATGTTTTATATTGAAATGTGCATGTTTGAAAGAATGTTGTGTGTTGTGGAAGCCAGTTGTTGCCATGGGTTGAATTACATCTCTTATTGTATTTTGGTTGGGGCTTGGGGGCCAATGATGAAGGAAGGATTCTCCTTTCATTGGATGTCTTGGTTGGGTGGAGAGCATTACCTTTCCCCTCTTTTGTTGTGATCAACTTGGAGAAAGAGAAAATGTGCATGTTGTTGTCCTAGAGCAAAGAAAAATGCAGTTTGATAGTCCCTTGTGAAAACATATTTATTTGTAATCCTTTCCCACTTGAAGTGGATGAAATTGTAATATGTATTTTGTGAAGAAATATGTATGTAATTTGATTATGAAGTTAAATATTTGAATTGTGAAAGACATGTATATTCTGTTCTAGTTTTTGGAAAGAAAGAATTAGAAATGTGTTATTTGCACCCAAAACATGGAAAGATGTAAAGATGTATTCCTTTTGGATTAATAAAGAATTGCAAGTTCATCTCTCTTTTGCATTGTTGTGATGAAGTTGGAAATATCAAATTGTGATTGGAATCTCTGTTTTGAAAATTGAAAGAAGAAGAAATACGTATGAGGGAATTATATTGCATTGTTTCCTTTTTGAAATATATTAAAGTGGAAATCAGATTTGTAATTTAGCTTTGAAATGGTTTGTTTATAAACAAATGAATGTATTGGACTAGTTTAGGAATGAAATGCCACATTTGAAGGATGAATTTGATAAACAAATTTCTAGAAATGGGATTTTTGTTACAAACTTAAAACTGACAATTAATTTTAATAAAAATGTACAGTTCGGACCTGCACTTAACAATCAACTTGGAATTGATATAATTTAGCATGCTAAGATATTAAGGAACTCAATTGACAAAGAACACTTAAGAAAACAAGTTTAAACATTGCAAATTCAAGCCAAATCCTTCTCACATTCTTTTTTTGTCAACTGTTGGAAAATTATAATGTGAAATCAATTGAATAAAAGTTGCCTTCCTAAAACACTTTAAATCCTTCCTAGATCAAGCCTCCATGTTTGTTTGGCATGTTTAGTGAAGAAGGAGATCTAATTTAATCAAATTTGAAAGTTGAAAATTACCAGTTGGCTTTTTAAAATCCTGTAGATCCTTTTTGAAAAATTGACCCCTTAAACCTTATAAACAAGTAAAATTTATGTTTCTGTGCAAGGATGGCATCAAGATATTTCCAGAAAGTCCTCATTTTCCTAAAACTAAGATTTCTAGAAAAATTTATGACACTTTGAAGTTTTTCTACCTTGGCGGGAAAATTTGGGAAAATTTTCCTAGTGGGCCCGCAACCCAAAAAAATTCCCATTAAAAATCCTTAGAAATTTTTTTGAAAAATTTTGGCTCAGAAAAATTTGTGAAGTTTCCTCCACCAGCCCGTAGCCAATCAGAGGCTGCCATGTGTCCTCACGGGGCAGCGGCGGAGGCGCAACATTTTCTTTTGCCCTTTGAATTCCATTCGCCTTGTCGGCTCGCGGCTATCACATGCGATCACGTGGCACAACGGAGGGGTGGAACCTTTGTGGAATTTATCTTTTGAAGTTTTGTTTTTGGAAATTTTTCTTAAACTTTCCGTGGCCCCGCACCCTGGCCCTCGCCTTGGGATTTTCTCCTCCATGGATGCGCGGACCCGCACGCCTAATTTTTCCCTTTCTCCCCTTTGGCATTGTTGCTCCAAAAAACCCTACCACTGCGCCTATCCCTCTCTCTTCTCCTTGTAGAAAATTGTGGAGCGTCACGTGTCCTGGTGGACCCATGGGCGCATGGGTGTTGATTGGTTGTTTTCTCCCCTTTGGTGAAAATTCCCCAAATTCTCTGCCACTTTGCCCTTCCCTTTTTCCCCGGTGACGACTCAGAGGCTGCCACATGTCCTTGGAAAACCCATAGAGGCACAAGCACAACTGGGAAATTTCTCATGCGCAAGAAAAAAATTGTTGATGCCACCTCATGACCTACCAACCCATCAAAGGGGTTTTCTTCTCCTCTCGCCACGTGTTGCCTTGGGGAAAATTTGACCTCCAAAGTCCGCTTGCCCATATCTTGAGTTTTCGAAGGAGTTAAGAGGACTTATTTATATCACCGAAAAGGTGAGAAAATTTGCTATCCAATGGGAATGATTTAGGGAACTTTTGAATATGTTAAGTATGAGAAAAATCAAGTTGAAACTTTGAGCCTTGTTAGAGAGTGGGCATGGGGTAAATTTCTCCCTGAACCTAACTGAAACTTCTAACCCTAAAATTTGAACCATGTGAACTTGTTATTTGTTAATGAAGGAAAAATATGATCTAGTAATTTTAGAATTGTTCGGAACCTAATAGTTTCAACTGTTGTCTTGCAACTTGGTTGTGGACCCTTCTAATAAAAAAATATATTCCATAATTTTCTAACTAACCCTAGGTTGTTTCTTGGGTCTCAAGTGGGTTGTTTTTAATGGGCATCACATAAGGTATCCTAATCTATATATCCTCAATCTGATATACCAAACCTTTCTATATACACGCCCTTCCGATATACCTATTAGTACGTGGAAGAAGCTTTCCTTTCTATATACCGACAGTGCGTGAAAGAGGCATTAATGTATGCGAAATAATTCAATATGTGGTACCAAGAAAGTACTTGAAAAGTGCAGTGATGATTTGACACTCGGCTCAAAGAAATATCCTCATACGCGTGCGTAACTTTGCTATATACTTGGATAATTTCTCAGTCCAGATTTATGTCATGCAATCATTCACAGACGGATGAGATGGCTCATAGTGTGTGCACTGTGTCCTTATTACTCCCCATCAATTTAAAGGGTAAATTCCTAGATGAATTTATTACAGCTATATTAGGCATTAAGTGTAGTATTAGTCATGATAGATTTACCCATAAGCGCTTCCTAGAGGCACTATATATACCGAACGCTACGAATGATATCTAGGATCTCATGAGTGTTTTAGAACCAAATTTCACTTTTTTATTACAATTATCTCGATTCTTTGAGTAGTTACAATGTTTTTGATTGACTATGGAAACCTGCAAATTAGTATAATATATTGAAGCATATAATTAGATTCAATTATTTTTGAAAAATTGAATGACATGATTTTAAAAAATAAAATTATGAGGCCCTAGTGGCCTCTAGAGCCCAATACGACCCTCTATGCCAAAAATTGCAAAAAAATAGCTGAAAATGCAATTTTTAGGTATACCTCCTTCAACAAAAGTTTCTCAAAATGAAAAAATAAGAGGTCTAGGAGAAAAAAAAAATTTTCCCTAAAATAAGGTTTTTCTCACTAAAATTTTAGGGATGGATTTAGTGATAATTGCGCTTTAGCTGAGGTTATTCCATTAGTTTTGCCTCCAAGTTTGGGGCTTTTTTTTCCAAATTTTCCACTATATGTAATTGTTTTTAAAAAATGAGTTGTGGATAGGGGTCGAACCCCAAACCACCCACTCCTCGTTCTTTTCTCTTATCTAACTATGCATATAAACTACTTTGCATAAGAAAGGAAGCACTTTTGATTTAAATTCAAAATAAATTGACTAAATTTTTAAACGACGTGGCTGTGAAGGAGGCCTACGTGGCAGAGTTAGAGGTCCATATGGCCTACATGCATAGAGGAAGTTTAGGTTTTTTCCTTGTTTTTCGGATCTGAAACTTCTGTTTCCACCGTTGTTTTGATTGGCATGCTACCTTTGATTATATTTTTTGATTTGTTTTCCATTCACACTTTGTATTTGTGTTGTGTTTGCTACATATCACATGGAAGGAAAGTCAAAATGATGGAACCAACTGCTATTTTTATTTGTGCAGGTCGAAGTCGCTCAACGTGTAGAGGGCTCGGGAGGATTTCAGACATGGGGCACAACTCTTCCAAGGGCCCGATCAGTGTAAAATACCCTTTAACATGCCCTTAACAGAGCTCGGAGGTGTCATTTCTCATGGAATGGTTAGCATTCAATGTTTGCTAAACTCGGTGGGGCTCGGCATGATAATGCACACAACTTTTTTTTAATCAACTCATTCAATGCTTCAAGACCTGCAAACAACTCACCTTTGTAATGGCTCGACCCGCCAATGTAGATTCAACTCTATTTGAGATCGGTGATAATATCTTCAATGAACACGTAGGGTATATCTTGCAATGGCCTGGAATAGACCAATGTTGGCTCGATAGGAGGGGTTTGGCCTCTAGAAAATGATTGCAACTCTGTAACTTGGTGAGTGACTCTTCAACAGCTTAGCTAGTATTAGCTATAGCTAATACTATCCTGATTGGGGAAAAATAAATTATTATTATTATTATATTTTAATTTTCTATTCCTACATAAAAAATTTCACAGTGCGGGGTGCACCAAAGGTGAAACAAAAAATTTACCAAACACCGAACGCGAGTAGGAGGTTGTGGGGAGGTAGGGATGGGGATGGGAAGTTACAGGAGGCTACGTAGGCTCTCAATTGCTGTAAATTATTCTCCAATCTCCTCTATCTCTTCTAATCTCTCTTTTCACACCTTCTTTGCTCATAGGTCTAGATTAACCAGATTTGGTACTAAATGTAAAATAGGGACAAAAGCCTATAGAATTATATTAATCAACCAAATCAAATTACAATAAAGAGGCTAAGTAATTCTTATAGGAATTGAACAACCATGTGCAGACAAATACAAGGTTGCACAGGTACAATGATATCATAACGACTTCCAAAATACATCTCGGGAAGCAATAACTAAATATATACAAGTATAGTTACAACAATAATGCAACAAATAAACAATATGATATAAAATGAAAAATATTGTTATTAAACTATATAACAATATATAAACTAATTACCTTATTAAATAATTAAATATTTAAGGTAATATAATGCATAAATTAACCTAACAAAATTTCCATCACTTGCAAAACTTAAATGACATCCTTAAAATCCTCCTCAAGCACTCATATGCATGTCACATGAAGAAATCCATACTTGCATACACGTTCTATAAGCCTTCTTGATAAGCCCGATTGGGTTGATTAGGCCATTAGAACTTAAGAAAACATACACCACTTCTGATCAAACCATGAGATCAAACACATCATTCCATAATCCTATAAGATATCCATACTCATATTTCACCGCACTTCACCATGCATTTCTACTAAAAACCTCCTAGACCTCCATGACTAGTTTTGACCTCATTAGAACATTAGTGGTAGGCACCCTTGGAAGAAATATTTCACAAATTTCTTACACAAAATCTATCCAAATATTATCATGAGAACTTATATTACATCCTAAGCTTGAGGAATCAATTGGTTTCACTTCATGAATCCTGCAACTCATACATGCACATACAAATCTTCAAAAATAGAGGTTTTTGTATCTTCTCATCACACCTGAAACATGACACAACCACCAAAATGATATCTAATGAATAAGCCACATCCTTGAACCTTTATACTAGCCTTCCCATGCCATTTGGATACCAAACCATTCATATTTTCTACATCACTCTCAGACTAGGGTTTTACAAGGGTTTAAACCCACTTAGTTTCTTAACAATCATTCATAAAGGATAGGGCATCATTTTACCTCATTCTAATTGAAAATAACTCTTAACTCGATTCCTCAACATTGATTAATGGATCAATTCCCCATGCATAGTTTTCATGTGTGGGTGAGCATTCAAAGTTGACTACTTGAAATGGAAAAGACAATTTTGAGAGATCGGTAGAGCTCAAAACAACTTTTCATGATTTCTCCTTTGAATTTTGACCTAAAAATTTGCACACACCTATGGGATGACCCCCTCTAAAATTTTAAATTGTCATTCATAATTTCTTACCTTTTAAACTCACCATACTATCTAGTTTTCCCATGCCTTACTTGCCTTATCTTCTAGACATTGCTTTTCAATACCTTGAACATGCACTATACACCTGAAACATGACCTTGTACACCTTCCAAACATGATATGAAATGTCAAAAAAAATCATCACATTCTCAAATTATCTTTCTCTACCTCATACCTGAAGCTACCATACCATCTTCTTGCAGTAGGTCTAGGACTAGGCCTAGTTAGGCTTATACCCACTCATGCCTTAAGTAGACTGATCTTATCACCATTATTCAAGCTCTCTAGGACCTTTTCCACCCTAATTTACATTTTTAGACAATATAAAACCTTCATACAACCTATGAATCTCACTCACTAGTCCATGCAAGTTGAACCATTCCCTAAAAATGGATATGCACCAAGACATCATGTTATATGACCAATGCAACACCTTATGACAACATCATGCTCTCTCGTATGCATACCAAGAATCCTTTTGACATAAATGCTACTTGAAACCAATGAAATAAATAATGAAAAATATCCAACACAAAATCAAAATGTGTATACCTCATCCACATCCTCCCCTTTTGATACCATAAAACATGTGAACAAGTCTAAAGTGCAGATTTCCAAATCTGAATATCTATAGACTCACCCAAAAGAATTTGATAAGATTTTCCATCATATCAAAGGTAGGATTTCAAATCCTAACACCGTGGTCCCTATTTCAAAAGTACTACTATCAAATCCACCTACTCCTCCATCCTAAAATATTCTTGGTGTGAGTGCATGTAAGACCGATAAGATTGATCCACTATATATATCCCTTCTCATTGGAGGATATCAACTGAATAACTACATAATAGATTCAGGAGTTTCGATAATTTAATTCTGTTAAAGTTTTCAATTCTCTCAAACATACCTTGGCATAGGCCAATGGCTCTAGAATATCCATGGATTCCAAGGAAGTACCACTTGTGGGGAAGATCAAGGATGCACATGTGGATCTTGTTGAATTTCTAGATGAGAAGGTGTTGTTGACCATTTTGGTAGTAGATATTATGGAATCATTTAGAATGTTGCTAAGTATAAGTTTTTGTCAAGAATTAGGAGGTGAAATCTAAATCGATTGGTCTTGTGTAACCATTCTAGTTAAGAGAGAAATGGAAAAGTTTCTTCCAAAGTAGGAAAGATGAAATACATGGTAAGAAAATCAAGAGATCCAGAACTAATATCTTATACCATGATAATGGGATTGGAAATAATTTCATAACAACTGAGGATAATGATTAAATTCCTATCTTGAGATAACCAAGTATTCCTTTCTGATTGGGTATTGATAAAGATGAAGAGTGGAAAGATATTGACCTACAAGAGAATAGTATGGAGTTACAAAAATCCACAGACCATAAAGAATATGAAGTGATTCTTGATGAGTTCCAAAATGAAGAATCAACCAATGAATCTAGTCATGAAGAAGAGGTGTTATTGTTTCCATTTGAATAAGAAAATCCGGTAGTTAATCAATGTATTGATAAAACTTCTTTCACATCTCAAATTGAAGATGCCATCCATGAAGAAGGAGCCTAATTTGTGATGAGTTGATGGAATATTTGAAAGAGGAATCCATGCAAATACATTGAGATTTACAAAATAAAAGGAGGATCCCCAGCTCAAGCTTGAAATCCTAATGTTAGACATGAAATTACAAGATAGGTATGAATCTAATTCTGACTTCTCAGTTGATTCAAAAATTCATCATGATGACATAGATAAAAATGAGAAATCTGATATCTCTCTTGAGGCAATGGTTGTGGATGTAATAACGAAAGTGAAGTATCCTCTTTTCCATTTAGAGAGGAATATTATCTCAATGATGAAAAGGTTGAAACAAAGGTCTTTAAGTCTTTTATAAATGAGAAATCCCTTAATGAAGAAGAAATTAAATTCAATGAGCTTTGGGATGATGAATCAATTTTTCCAAATTGTTTCCTCAAGTTTCAAAATAAAGATTATCCAAATGAATGTGGAGATGAGATCTTGACAGTTTTAAAGGTGTTTGTGTAAGAAATGTTAAAAGTTTTGGAAGACATGGAAGGTTCGGAGCTTAGCCTTGATATCATGGATAATTCCATGGATGTGGAAGATAGGTATGAAGCTAAGTATGTTTCTTCGTTCGGTGCCCAAATGTTTAATGCTAACATAGGAAAAAAATATGGACTCAATGATTCTCATGAAAAAATTGTTAATAAGCATGAATGTGGAAAGGAGAAACACTTGGAAACTTTTAGAAATCTAATAAAAAAACATCCTTGAGGAAGTGGTGAGATGAAAAATGAGAAATAAGCAACATGGATGAACATAGAAGAGAATTTAGAATTTGAGATTGGTTTTCAACATAGTAAGAACTAAAGAATGTTTAGATGAAGCTTTAAGCATCGAGTAATTATGAAAGCTCACTCCTCCCCTGTATATAGATATTCATGAAAGTAACTAAATTTCATAAGTAGTTGAGGAAATGAGGTTACTTCTTGGAAACAATCGATGGGTTCATAGAACATCATCACCTAATGTTATCCATTCAGGGGTAACATCGAAAAGAAAAGTGCTACGGTGGAAGTGGGTTATCCCCAAAATTTACCATAGGTGATATTAGGTTGTGTTTCCCTTACATTTTGTGTTTTTTTTTCTTGTTATGTGTTTTGTTTTCCTTTCTATTGATTGTTTTCCTTTCTCATGGTAGTGTGTTGAAATGGCGACTCTATGCCCAACTGATAAATATTCATTGTATATCTCTATTAAGACTCTATTGTCTAATGGATAAGGTACTGGTCCACATTGTGTCTTGAGATTATAAATTTCATGATCATCCTATCCTCATCATGTTCAATCCAAAACAATTCCCTGAGATAGAGCCAATTTTTGTCATGCATTTTTGCTAGCTCAAAAATTCAAACTTTCAATCATGACAACTAAGCCAAATTTGAAATTTTTCTCCCGAGTCTTCCCGAATCCCTCTTCCAGTCATTTTGTATTCTATGTCATGATCATATTGACCTTACAAGAACTTATGATATAATGAAAAATATTTTCCTAGTGTTTGAAATGTTGTAACAGGGTCATTCATCTCATTCAGTAAAGTGTCTATGAAGACTAATCTATCAATAGGCTTATAAAGGTTGATTTTGGCCATTTCATGACAAGTGTGCATCCTTTGCGAAGGATATGAAATACCACACTCATAAAATGTGGAATTTAATATCCATGAAGGCGTTTTAAATTATTTAGGAATATTTAGGGAATTATTTGAGGTTTAGCGATAATTTGTACAACATCGGGTTTTTCAGGTGTATGGAGTGTGTAGTCAAAATTGGTACTTGAACTTATTCAAACGGTTATGGAAGATTTTTAAGGAGTTGGAAGGAAATAAAGTAGGCATTTTAAATATTAAGGAATTATCTAAATTGTGGAATTATCATAGATTTCACAAGATTTGGTGGTTTCTCAAGGAATCTTTTTCTTGGCAGACACACCCTGTTGTCCTGAAGACAAAGGGGCCAATTTTCAAATATTCTAGAATAATTGAAGTCTAAAAATTTCCCATTATTATTGAAATGGTCTTAGGGGTAAAAATAATATAAAATTTCACGTGAAATAACCATCTGGAGCTCCGAAAATCACTTTGTCAAATTCTTTCTTGTGTGAGATACACTTCTCATACCAAGTCATTTTTTTCGAGTGAAACATGTCACATTTTGGATTGATGGCACAATTTTTGTCTCTCTTGTCCCTTTACCAAGGGGATATAGTGATTTTTTTTTATTTTATCTACCTAATCCCTCCTCTATGTTCTTCCATATGACCCATCTCATCCCATCAAAGTGCTTATTAGGCTAAACTCGTCTCCCTCTTCTCGCACCACACAAAGTGACAAGTGTCATCATCAAGTTGAGGTGCATAAAATTTTCCCCATTGTACCCATCCCAAAGGGAATAGAGTGTATTTTTCCCCCATCCTATCCTCTCTTTTGGTTCTCCATATGACGAACTTCGTTTCTTGGGTGTAAAAATCATGCCTTTCTCCATCTCTCCCATTTTGCACCTTGTAGTGACACTTTTCATGATCTTCTTAAGGAAAAATTTATTTTCCCCCTTATCCAAATTACCAATGGTACATATGGGATACAAAAATGTGCCCCATACTCAAGATTCAAAACCCTAACTTTAAAACATGAGTTGCTTCCTCATCCGTGAACAAAAATAAATGTTGGGGTAACTCAAAAACATAAAATAAATTACTTTAAGGCTTTTTTATTCACAAACTTTGACATTGTTTCCATTTTTGAAGCCATTAAACCTGAAAAAACACTATAAAATTTGGAAAATATTTTTGAGGGCAGCCATGAACATGAAAATAGTGGTTTCTTCTTAACTTCAAGTCCGAAACCAGATTTTAGTGAAAGTTTCATTAATGCAGATCATCATTCCAGTGCCTTGAAGAAGACTATTATTTAAAATTTTATGATGCCATATATTTTTAACAACATCCAATGTGCAACCCTTTCACTATAAATTCATTTTTCATTTTTCAAGGGTCTAGCGACAAAACACTACAAAAATTGGAGCACGAGATCCCGGAGACAAGATGAACTCCGACGAGGAATTTTCATTGAAAATGGACACGAGTAAGTGAAAATTATAAAAATGGAAATTTTTGGGTGTATAAAATTAATAAAAATAACAACCCTCTAAAAATTGCAAGCTCCAATCACTCGAGCATCCAGAAATAGTGAGGAACAACAAGTAAGGAAAACAAGATAAATTTCTCAAAATAGCAAGTTTGGAAAAAACAACTTGCTAAAAATAGAAAATTCCTAAAAATGGTAATGGAGGTTAGTTGAGTGTTCTTGGAGATTCAAAAGACAAAATTTGAGAAAAGGAAAAAATTCCTAAAATAACAACTCTTGGTCATACCTACCAAAAATATAAAGTTTTAGTTTTTAGTGCAAAAAGTTGTAGTTGGTCACTCATCAAACTGGATTTTCCCATCCTCACAGGGTTTTAATGTTTTATCATAGCTCAAACAAGAAAATCCACTCTTGAATAGGATCGTGAAGCATCATTCGATCGCATAGTGTCCGGGAGCAAGATAAAACATATATAGGTGCAATGGGTGAAAGTCGAGGACACTGCAAAGTTGGAAAGGATTTGAAAAGTATCAAGGACCCCATTGGAATCCAAGATCATCAAAGGATGTGATCATAGTCATAAGTAAAATGAGGAAATCATTAAAATAATTTGAGCACAAAGGTATGCAAGCATCCCAGGTCTGATCTTATTCAAATACTATGAAGTATCAAAGGCTAAAGAGGTGACTTTCATGTGTGGAATCATGAATTCAAGAACATGTAGAATCATCCCAATCCCATTTGATGTCACAATGTTCTTAAACACTCAATTAATCACCTATTATCATGATTAATCCATCGAGGAGGTCATTATAACTTATCAAACAAGGTGGAAATATTGTATCTCGAATCCATCATCTTCTCTCTGAAAATAAAATCAAGTGAGCTAATCAAAGTATCTAGGAACTCAAGATCACCTTGTGTAAATAATCAAGGACTCACCTCATTTCATTTCAACTACTGACTACTTCTTAATAATCTCATTCAGATGCAATATTCTCTCCGTAATTTAAGGGTTTTTTTGGTGAATGAAGGTTGAACATCAAGAGTTTTGTGCATCATGGAGCTGATTTCTAATCACTAAGGTCAATTGTGAAAGGCCAAGGAGTGAGAGAGTGACCCTCACTCTCACTATGAAGGAATCATCATGAGTGATTCCTATAGTCATCTCAAGCTCGCATCAAGAGGTCTCACTATAGTGTTCCTAAGTACTCATTTGGAAATCTAAAGTGTTCATGCATATTGCAGAAGGAGGAGAGTGTGATCACCATGCCTCAAATCAGCAAGTTCTTAATCAACAACAAATCAATAATTTACTTCCCTTTCTCTCTTCTCTCACTCTCCATATTCTAACTTTCAATTGAGAATGTACTTTTTGCTATTTTTTCCTATCTACTTAAGTGACAATAAAATATTTGTAAAATGTAAAAGTACTATCTCAAATTATAAGAGAGGTACTTAATTTGTCTCTTCTAGGGAAATTGAAATGTTGTAAGTGATTGGACATGAATATTCATGTGGGGGGTAGATGAAGAGTTGCATTGTAAAGCTATAAATTGGGAGATCCTCCTCACTTCAAAGGATGATTATTCTTGTTTACTAGCTCCCATATTCTCTCTAGGAACAAGTGATCAAATTCTTATATCTCCTTTATCTATGTTTCCTCTCCATCTCAACTAATACTCGAATAGAGAATTGTAATCCTACACAACTAGGGAAAGATTGTATCTTTTGATGAATATAATGTAATTGAACTTGGTGTTGATTATATTCTTTGTCTCACTTTGCATATTGGTGTCTTCTTTTTGATAACTTGGAAATGCTCTAGTTTTATGTCAATCAAATATGTGTGCTATTTATTGAGTAAAGCCCGCTTCTCACTTTATCCTACTATTTGATTTAACAAATATAAAAAATTGTAAAACCTTAATTTAAGAGTAATATATGACAAATAATAAGCAATAAATTATAGAGTTGACCTAAGCAATAAGCTAGATAAAAAATGCAACCCTACATGTAAGAAAGAGGATAGAAGACTTAGATGATTTAACAATTAAATCCCAAATTATGCCGGACTACAAACTTGCTAAACATGAGGAGGAATATGTCACAACCACACTCAAAAAATTACATAATTTTTGGATATGCCTATCTTGGGTCACTTGGACTGGGTAAGGGGCACTTAGGTGATAGAGTCTAATTTTTGGCACTTGTGACTGTAAAAATGGTTGGAATCTAATTTTTTTATGTCGCAAGGTGTTCGCTAACCTTCGTTTTTGGTCACTTCATCTGTTGAACTATGCACATAGAATTCAACCTGTAACCTAAAAAATAAATGATCTCCTACAAAACCCCAAAACACATCAAATCCTAAAAATAAAAATATGTAAATGGGGAGTTAGGATGACCCCAACGGTCATTAGGCAGTGAACTTAAAGCGAGTACTATACTACATCTTAGACTCCATGTAGTAATGTGCGTGGGTGTGTATAATCATTCCCTAGGAATCTCTTGTGTAATATGCACCGAATAACGAACAATAGCTAGATTTAGCAATGTAAATAGATGTTTGGATGTCAAAATGAACTTCCCCTCCTATGAAGTGTATGCAGAAAAATGTAGTCCCTTTTCCTTTAAATGATAGATAAATGGATGCTTTGATGCTCTTAGAATGCCTTTAGATACAACCTTAGGTGATGATAGTAGATGCTTAGAGTTGGTCCCTTATTATGGTCACATAGCTTTGTATTTATATTATTCCTTTGTTTGAATTTTGTAATTGACAACTAAAAGACTAACTCATAAGAAACAAATATTCCCAAAAGATAAAAGAGGCCCAAAAGGGGCAAGTAAGATAAAAGAAGTTGGGGCGCCCAAAGGGGACTAGGGCACTTGGGAACTAACATATTGGCTGGGAGTTGTTGTCAAGAGCCAAGAAAGATAAAGTAGTGAAAGTCATACTAGGAGGTGAGGTGTGCAAGACCACAAAGAAAGTAAGTAAGAAAGAAAAGAGGCCAAAGATAGTCAATTACTAGTTTTCTTGCTTAGGAATCATATGAATAGTGGTATGTGATTAGGACCTAGAAATATACCCAAGTGCGTGATTTAGTGTCTACATTTTCCCCCACTTTATGTTGTTGAGTGAATACTTAATAACATAAAGTAGATAAGATATGTGTACCTGATAACCATGTAGATCGATGGCAAAAGTGTGCCGATGAGACAAGAAAAAGTGTGAAGTGATAAAATGAAGCGTGGAAGGTAAAAAGAGGAAGTGACCCTAGGGGTGAATAATATGTGTTATATCTATTGTACATATTATTGTTTTCACTTGATGTGTTTGATGATGTGACTGTTGCTTCTCATAAGGAGAATCCTGCTAAAAGAAGAGCAAAAGAGTAGTCAAATTTGTGTATAGGTGAAAAATTCGATCCAAGTATGTAAAAATTTGAAAAAGTAGTGAAAGTAACATGTGCACCCAATCCGTGATGAGTAAAAATGATAAAAAGGTCATGAACATGTTGTAGAAGAATGAGTTTTTTGGGCAATCTCACACAAAGTGCAAGTTTTTGGGTGATCTCATGCCATGATAGAAGAAGTGTTGGGGAGAAATGTCTAGTGTTATTCTCCATCCCAAAATTTATACACCATTATAGATGGTGTGATCCATGTTGTTCCAGCTCAATCCACTTCCATCAAGTTCAATCCAAGTAGAACAAAAGAGAAGAAAAATGGAGATAGAATGCATTCTGATTGTAGGAGGATTGTGCTTGTACTATGAAAACCACTCTGTAAACTATTGTGAACCATGCTGATTTGAGAATTGTTTTGTAACTTCTCCCTAGTCATAGGTTCCCAATAAAGGTTAAAAGCACCCATACACTCATATCTATATTAGGGTGTTGGCATCTATGTAGTGCTAAGGACCTAAGTCATATTCTTGGCCATTTCTATGATTGAAGACTGCTTTATTCCTATATTGTGCAAGTATGAACAATGACTATGTCTTGATGTATAGGGGTGACTGATTCACCCAATGTATGGCCTCATCATTTGGGGTGCATGCAGCATCACTAGGAGGATGCAGCCCAAAGGAGAGGACTAGATGCTGATCTAAAACTGATGCCCTATATGAGGAGGAATGTTCTTGGTAAAAACCAAGGCATATGCAAACAAAGTGGCTAGAAACATGTATTAGTGCAAACAAGACAAATACACATATAGAAGACAAAGTGTAATCTAGAAAGCAAGAAGACAATGTAGACTATGAAAATTGGGTTTCAAACATGGGACATCGCTCACAATGTTGCAAGACAATTAGGACCGTAGTAGCCAAAAGCATACAATGAATGAACAAGCAAGACATAGGGAAAAACCCACAAATAATGACATATAATTACAAACAAGATCAATGCGAAATAATAGATAATTATGGTGGAAAATAGTTCATGTAAGGAAAATACTACACATTAAACACCCATTAACATGTTAGAAATATAAAAATTATGTCAAAGCATGCATGTTCTAATAGACTACTATGCTAGTATGAATAGGAAAAAGTATATAAAAAAAAATAACACCCGTAGTGTGTGTATGAAGGTAGATTCTCCCAAGAGTCTTAGTGGGACTAGCAAGAGGTACAAGTGCGAATCATCCATATTGTGTGTAAATATGTGTAAAGGATGCATTCACAACTAGAGAACAAGTGAACACACATGTGTAAATAGAAAGGATAATGACATATGAAGTATTCATCTAACATGAAAAGAAAGTGTATATGTAACAAGTATAAGCAAACAAGAATATGTGCAACCAAGACATGTAGTATGTTTTGATTGTGAATGGAATGGGATGGAATGAAAAATGAGTGTGATAGGATAAGCATGACCACCGAGAGAATCGAATGAGTATGTTTGAGATGATGTTCATTTATAAATTCCCCACATCGGTCAAGAATGAACCATATAACAAGAGTGCATCATCGAGAAATAGTTTGATAGTGTGTGCTGCTAGATAGATATGATCGATGAAGCATATAGTTTAGATAGTGAGTATGGTGAGGTTCATTTCATATTTATACCCTCATCGATCAGTATGAATTGTGGAATTAGAGTGCATCATAGGGTTATGATGATATAAGTGTATAAATATGTGTAAGATGCATGCGAAAGACTAGATGTGAAGTGCAACATGGAAAAGTAGAAATTTTAGACATATGAGAATGATAGAAGGGGGGAAGAGTAAGCATGATGCCCCTAAAGTGTATGAATATGCTATCTGAAAAAATTGAATGGTAAGGGTCCTCCACCCATTGCTTGCAAAGATAAAGGCATGTGTCCATGACTTTAGATCCCCGATGTAATAGTGAGTGAGACCTATGTTCATGAGACCTAGGAGGTGATGAAAAATATGTGAAGAAGACCATGGAGGTGATGTACACCTATGTGAAGGATACCATGGAGGTGATGCACACATATATGAAGGAGACCGTGGAGGTAATGAACACCTATTTGAAGGAAACCGAGGAGGTGATGTATACCTATGTGAAGGATCCGTCCGAGTGGTGGACCTAGACTGATGGGATGGACTGGTAGATTGATGAGACAAAGTAGGTCATGTGCAAATATGTGAGATACTATCATATCATGCTTTAGATTTAAGAGGTCCCAAGGACCTAGATGCTCTATCAAGTGCAATGAAAACCTCAAGAGGAGGTTGTGGACACAATGTGCATGGAAGAACACCTTTGATGGTGATTAATTTATTATTGTGAATGAAATTTAGACACAAGTGATTCATGGAAATGATATCCTAAGAGTGTATGGAGCCAAGGAAGACCTAAGAGCATGTCACACCCTTTGATTGAAGGTTCCATAAGAAATGACATAAGCATGGTAAGAGGACAAACTGTTACTAGAAGCTTGATATAATTGTAAGATTTAGGAACTGGATATGAAATATATGATAAAAGATAATGGATAACAACAAGAAGTGAATAAGAGCACACACACATATGAACCAATGGATCAATCATTTCATTATTGATAGCATGAGGCCCGATAGAATCATTTATATGTAATTTGTTGGAAGAGAATGTAGCATGATAGTCGTGATTGGAGAATGAAATGAATGGTTGAGATACATTAGTATGAGAAACTAGAAAATCAAGATCCCCTGATAAGGAGATGACACTTCTGATATGTATGATTGGCTAAAGAGTCAATAACTTGCTTTTTATGTTTAGGAAGAGGATTGTTGAAGATATTAAGCTTGTGATTATCATTGAACGATGTAGATGTTGTAGGCTCATGAAGCTCAATGGAATTATTATCTATGAGATCTTGAATAAGATGCTAAAGTTTGAAACATCGATCATGTAGAATGCCTAATGCATTGATGATAGTCACATCTGAAATTTTCAGTTGAGTTGTAGCCTTTAGGGAAAGATGGATCTAGATTAAGAGGAGGAGGAAGCGTAATAATATTTCTCTCAACAAATGTGGCAATAGAATATGTGGAGCACAAGGAAACTTTGTGAAATGTACACTGCATGTCATTGAATCTTTTTAGGAGTAGAGAAAATGTTGAGGGTATCCTTTGCTTTAGCTAGCTTAGTAGATGGCTTGAAAGTTGATTTTTTAAAAACAGAGAGTAGAGGATGAAGCATGATCGTGATATTTAAGCTTTCTCATGGATAATAGTTTACTTTCACTTAATTTAAGAGTATGAAAAATATGATCAAATGAAGGAATGTCTCAAAGATGATACTCTCTTAAATAGATCTTGAAGTTTAGATTCTAAGAGTACATTAGACATATTAGCTAAGTTTTCTTGTATTGTACAAAATAGTCCTCTACATGCTCATTAGATCTTTCTTTAATTTATGTGAGTTAGGCATAAGATATCTTATAGCTGATATTGATTGAAAAATGCATGAGAAAAGCATCGGATAAATGCGTGAATGATGTTACCAAATGGATAGGTAGATTGTAAAACCAATGCATAACATAGTCTTGGATCCTTCTAGGAAAGATATTTGCTAATAAAGTATGATCATCCGCATAATCTAGACATACCACATGAAATGATTAGAGATGCTCTTGAGGATCACCATGGCCATTGAAAATGTGTAGCTTGGGAGTGATGAAGTTTAGAGGAAGTGCATAAGTGTAAATGGTGGGTGTGAAAGGAGTATGAAGTAATAATGTGAAATCAAGAGATGGAGATACACAAGAAGTAGCTTGCTGTAGTTAACACATTTAAAGTTAGAGATATTGATAGAGAGAGGATAGATCTTGAGTGCCAGCGGAAGAAACTTTCCACATGTGAGAAATAAAAGGTGGAGTGAAGTGGTTTGTGGGAGTAGGAATAGATATGGGAACAACATAATTAGGTGGAAGAGTTAAATTAGGGGTTGAGTAGTAATAGGAATGGAAGCGGGATGGATGTAGGAATATTAAGCTCAACAAGATTGGTGGCTTCCTCATGAGAAATGAATAAAAGTAGATCTATATCTTGGGGATGTTTAACAAGATGATCATTAAGCTATTGAAGGTGGGATTCAGTAAATGGTCCATAATATTGAGCCACGATATATAGATGAAAAAATACCTAGAATAAAGGTGGAGTTCGAGTGATGGGTTCACTAAATGATTTAACAAATATTAAAATTTGTAAAACCCTAATTGTAGAGTAACATATGATAAATAATAAGTAATAAAGTAAAAATCTGACCTAAGAAATAATTTAGATAAAAATGAAACCCTACGTGCAAGAGAGAGGATAGAAGACTTAGTTGATTTTGAAATTAAATCCCAAAGTATGCCGAACTAGAAAACTACTGAACAAGAGGAGGAATCTTTCACAACCGCACTCATAAAATTACATAATTTTTGGATATGCCTGACCAGAGGGCACTGGATCAGGTTAGGGGCACCTAGACACTAGAGTATACTTTTGGGCACCTGTGACTACAAAAATGGTCGAAATCTAAATTTTCTTATTTCACAAGGTGTTTGTTGACCTTCGTTGTTGGTCACTTGTATGTCACATTATGCCCATAGAATTCATCTATAACCTACAAAACAAATGATCTCCTGAAAAACCCCAAAACACATCAAATCCTAAAAATAAAAAGATGTAAATGGGGATTCGAATAACCTAGCGATCACCTAACAGAGTGAAGTTACGACCGAGTGTTGCACTACATCTCATAATCTATGTAGTTTTATGTGCTTGTGTTTAGAATCATTATTTAGGAAGATCTTGTGTAAGATGCACCGAATAACAAGTAATAGCTAGATGTAGCAATGTAAGTAGATGTGTGGATGTCAAAATGAACTTCCCCTCCTATGAAGTGTATGTAGAAAAATGTAGTCCCTTGTCCCTTGAATGATAGCTAGATGGATGCTTTGATTCTCTTAGAATTCCTTTGGATGCAACCTTAGGTGATGATAGTAGATACTTAGATCTTGGTCCTTTATTATGGTCACATAGCTTTGTATTTATATGATTCCCTTGTTTGAATTTCGTAATTGACAAGTAAACGTCCGAACCATAAGGAAACAAGATTCCCAAAAGATAAAATAGGCATAAAAGGGGCCAGTAAGATACAAAGAGTTTGGGGTCACCCAGAGGGGAGGAGGGCACCTAGGCATTGGCGTCTTGGCTAGGAGCTAGTGTTTAGAGTCAAGAAAGATAAATCATTTAAATTCGGACTAGGCGGTGAGGTGTGCAAGACCATAAAGAAATAAATAAATAAAGCAAAGAGGCCAAAGACAACTCACATTACTAGTTTTCTCACTTAGGAATCTTATGAATAGTGGTATGTGATTAGGACCTAGAAATGTACCCAAGTGTGTGATTTAGTTTGTACACTATCTCACCTCTCATGCAAATTCCTCCCTTGTACTTCATATAATTTCTTTGCCACATGTGTAGTGAAGTACCCCTTTGTTATCCTCGGTCAAAAGACCACCCCTAGTTGATAAAATAATGTAAATATTTCCTTGCTTTCAATAAATGGAGCTGACCCATTTAAGTAGAGGGACTTTTTCCCAGAGCATTGGTGAAAATAAGCTAATTTGTCCTTGTGAAAAATCATTTCTCCAATGCTCCCATTGAAAACATCAAACCAAAATCTCATAAATGGTTCTTAAATATCCTCAATCACTTATAAATAATCTAGGAAAGTCATTACTACAAGTTTGAAGCACACAACTAGGTTGAGGAGTCTTTATTCACCAGTTTACAAACATGCAAAGATCATATAGCCAAGTCCTAGGAAATATTAAATTCATCCCTATAATTTCACAAGGGTTTCAATCACCACAAATTCTATCTCACATAGATGAGTCACACCACATCTCACTACTAATATGCTAAGTACATTCTATACTATGTGATTATCCTGCTATCTTAGTGTCAAGAGACATAAGGGAACCCATACATGGTTGGTTAAATTTACAAACTTGTAAAAGAACCTAAGAGAAATACACGATGCTTGATTCTACATCAAGGGCATGTAGTGTAGCACTAGGATTAGTTTAAAAACTGGGTTTCTAACCACCTAGGGTGGTCTACCGTAAAAAAACACACACATATTTTTCTCCTTTATTTTTTAATTCTTAGATGAAGGATTCTATAGGTTATTCAAGTTTCTACTTATTTACAAATTATTACAAGATATTTTGAGGTTCTCAGAATAATAATGACATATAAAAGCATAATTTATAGAAAAGTGAAACACCCAATAAGTTTTATATCCCAATTGTCTTTTGATCCAAGACCATAGAGTCCTTGTCCCACACTACACAACTCATGCTTAGAATATACATATCATGTACAGTCTTGAAAATTTAAATTTTCTAGTTCTAAAATCCTTTATGTCAAATCTAGAGTCCAAATTCTCCTATTTCAATGCCTTTCACAATTTTCCTTAACAAGATAAGTCTCTCTCTCTCTCTCTCTCTCATCTTATAATTTAAAAAATTCACTTATCAATTATCAATTACATAGTTTATTTAAGTTGAAATACATTATTATAGTCATGCATGATTGATGTTAGAAGTTCATTAGATTAGAATAGTCTATCTATTTCTAATCCTTTAATTTTCCTTAACAAGAAAATTCTCTCTCTTCTCTTATAATTTGAACAATTTACTTATCGCTTATCAATTACATAGTCTATTTAAGCTGAAATGCATTATTATAGTCATGCATGATTGATGTTGGAAGTTAATTAGATTAGAATAGTCTACCTATTTCTAATCCTTTATTTTTTTCATTAAAAATCTAAATAATTGTGTAAACTTGTATATATCAGACAAGATCAGACCCTATAACTTGAACCTTCCAAACATTTTCATACCAGAGATAAAAAGAACAAGATCGAAGGTTGTGCCATAAATCTTTGACGTTTTATGTTGTTTTGACTAAATAATATTCCTAAAATTAATGACTGAGAAGAGTGTAAAGATAAGAAAGTTGTGTAAGAGATAGAGTGATGTGGATATTAGGTTTCAAATGTGAGCATTTGTCTTAACAAGGATATATGGCCAAACTTGGTGTTTCCCAAGGAAATGTTACTAAATTTTAGTGTCTACATTCCCCCCCACCACCCAAGCGTGTAATTATAAATTAAATTCTTAAAATAAAAATATACCTAAGTGTTCACACATTCTTTTCCTTTTCTTGAAGGTATTTTTGATGTGTTAGTATTAACATGCGCCATGACAAAACCTACAACATAGAGTGTGATAAATTTCTACAATATAAACTAAAATTTAATTCAAATATACAATTAATGCTTGTAACTTTTAACATTACAAAAAGCACACAATGAACATGCAAGAAATAGAAGGAATATACCTATTTTTGTAGATGGATGAGCTCCCATTTTTTTGTGCCTTAGAGAGATGAAATTTTCTTATGGAGGTGTTAGAGGATTGAGAGTGATTGGTCCCTAATGTTGTTCCATAATAGAGAAGAGGAAGGATTTAGAATAGGAATAACCCACGTGCTTTGATGCCTTCCCCATTTCATAATTTTTTGAGAGAGGAATAAAGAGAAGTCTACAAAGCTAACAATTTTGATTTGATGACTTCCACATTTGAGAATCTAGTGAGAGAAGAGGAAAGAGTAGTCTATGAATTTCTTAGTTTTTCTTCAATGCTTTCCATGAAACCCATGTATCAAACTACTATAGATGGATCCAGGTCCAATTTGTGTTAGGAAATATTTATATAGTGCTTCACATATTTATGTGTGTGAATAATAATTACATGTGTAATTATTATGGTTGAGAGAATATTGTTAAGAGCTGTTATAATATATTGTTTCAACAATATATTATTATTGTTATGTGTGGGTTACGTGAGTTATTCTCACCCCACATAATTAGGCTTGGTTGAGATTTTGTAGTTGAGTTAGTTTCCTATATTCTAGGGAAACTCCAGCCTATATATTAGGCTATTGTATTGTGTGAAACATATAGAAAATATAATATTATTGTGTGTTATTTTCTGTGTAAATTCATTGCTGCACTTTCATTTGGTACCAGAGCGACATTTTTCCTGAGCATGATGGTTGTTTGAGAATTAAAAAGGAGCAATGACATGAAATTTGAATTGCTCTCGAGTGATAAAAGATCATAGTTGTGGTCGAAGAATCTAAGAGGACACTCATCATTGGACTGCTCCATGAACTATCAATAACATCTCCTTCATGGCACATCTCGTATGTACATTGGAGGTTCCAATATTTTGCAAGTTCATTGTCATTTCCTCTTTCAATTAGACAAGTTCATTGCAATTACATATTCAGTCAGGTAGATTGCGTGTATTGTCAAGACGTCTCTCTCAGCAAGAAATCCGAATTAAAATAACATCAGAGTTTTGGCACAGATTGGCGATGGTTTTTAATAGTATATGGCATTTGATTTCTTTTTATGTATCCATTCGAATAAAAACTTGAGTGATTGCTTCGATCTGTCACAAATAACCGTGCCGGTTGGAAGATATCAGTTGTTATTTTTGGTCGACCATTGTGAAGTACATGCACATTGATAAAAATGTGAACATTGTTGAGACGCTGCAATGGACTGATAAAAGGTATTAATAAAAATGATTTGATAATGTGTATTATCTATTTGGAATTTAGTCGGTCTCCTCAATGTCCACATACCTGAGTCGTGGTTTCAACGCTGCGCACCTCTATTAGCGAGATTAAAAGTTTGAATAACCCACGTTGCATTCAACAACCAAAGAACCTTGGGAAGCGGATTCGTACAGCTGATCCATCTTCATTTGATCTAAATACAACCACGGGTCATTCACAAACTGGTCTGCGCAAATTGATGATTGTGTGTTGTGGCAGATTTTCGTGGTATGTATGTGTTTTTCAAACATCTATGCTCAGTTCAAATTGCCATCTAGTTGTTCGTGCATACTCAGCTAGTATCTCTCGGATCAATTAAAAGTTGCATGGGTCTATTCTTGTTTTTGTAGCAGTCTTTAGATATTTTGGTCCACTAAAGTTGATGGTAGTCGTTTATATAATACACGTTTTATTTAGTCTAGTCTCTCTAAAGTGTGTACAAGTAAAAGTCGGTCAATTCTACAAACTCGATTAGGTGGTCTCGAGAATAAGTAGTATTGTCTCGTGTGGGTCTTCAAAATTGAATGAGTCATGTCATATTATTAATGTTCGTGCCTTTATATTGTTAAGTGTCAAATGCTCCTTTTTATTTTGTCTAGTCATTCCATTAAAAAATAAAGAAGAGTGTGTCATTGTTAGATGTCTTGTTGTAACAGAATCATTAACGTCATTGTGTTGTCAAGTTAGTCAAATAGGTGATTTTAGGATATTTGTTTACTCTCATTTTGTAAGTTGTTATCATGAGTCAGAGTCGTATAATTGTAAAAATATTGGAAAATAAAAAAAAATTGCCTCACAGACGCATTTTCGGTGTTACCCGACGTCTGGAAATAAAGTATTTCACATTGCGGGAAGGAAGAAAAGAATAATCTCAATGTGGAAACAGAGCTTCAAATTCACATTCCGCTGAACTAGCAGCGTCATACCGGAGGCAGGAGGCATCGGAGGTTGGAGTTCATTCAACAACCTCTTGTCGATTCACTACCAACGATGGGTGCACAGATGGTTTGGTGACATTTTTATGGTGTATTTGCTTTCAGCTTGTGTCATGTGCTTCTTGTCATAGTTCCAGTATCAGTGTTCCTGTTTGCAGTGTTCGTGATTGAATAAGTGGAAATTTCACATTGAGGGGGAACATGATTTCAATGTTCCATTTCCAGTATGTTAGCTTTTTTATATATGTATGAGCAAATGATGTCGGTAGAGAATTTCCTATGTTATTCCCTACAGTGAAATGTGATGAGGGCCGATGATAGTACTTGACACATCATGATGTGGTTGTAGGTAAACCACTTGAAAACCTTCATTTTTGGTTTGTGGTAAACCAATAGCAAAACCACCATTCTTGGTTGTTGGTAATCCATTTGCAAAACCATCACTTTGTGGTTTGTGGTAAACCAATTGCAAAACCACCATTCTCGGTTTTTGGTCAACCGTTTGCAAAACCATCCTTGAGGTTTGTGATCATCCTGTGAAAATCACCAGATCATGAGCAGGTGCAAGTATAAGGTAGGTTTTCCCCATGTTCGCACTAAGGGGGGGAATGTTAGGAAATATTTATATAGTGCTTCACATATTTATGTGTGTGAATAATAATTACGTGTGTAATTATTATGGTTGAGAGAATATTGTTAAGAGCTGTTATAATATATTGTTTCAACAATATATTATTATTGTTATGTGTGGGTTATGTGAGTTATTCTCAACCCACATAATTAGGCTTGGTTGAGATTTTGTAGTTGAGTTAGTTTCCTATATTCTAGGGAAACTCCAGCCTATATATTAGGCTATTGTATTGTGTGAAACATATAGAAAATATAATATTATTGTGTGTTATTTTCGTAAATTCATTGCTGCACTTTCAATTTGTACCAACTTGAAAAAATAGAAATTATAAGGAAAGAACATTTCCATGCCATTATACAGTTCTATAAGAGGATCATCGTCCAAACTCGGTTTTACAACTAAATATTAATAGTATCATAAATAAGGAATGAATTAATCTTACCCCATGTAACTTTCTATGAATTATTTCATCTATATATGTAATTGTATATGAATCCTATAAAACCCAATATAATCTATAAAATTTGAAACCTTGAGTTGGTCTCCTCTATTTGGGAATATATGAAATGGCTAAGAGCATAACATGGTCATAAATACACTTTGTATGGTATTGAATTTGTTTAGAATTTCCCCCACTTTAGTATATGTGAAATTTTGTGAGGATATGAGCCTTGTAAAATATGATCATGTATCCTATAATCTATCCTTTAGTTGTAGAAATATCCTAATGAATGCCCCTCATTTGAGGTGTGTGTTAAAACATTTGATCAAGAAACTCAAAAGAATAGGTGTGTACCCATGTACCATATGTATGATAATATGTGTATGATCACATAAAAGGCTAAAGTGCTAGCCATTTTTGAGAACATGTATTTGCAAAGGGGTTTCACATGGTGGTAACCATGGTATAGAGAAACATTAACATGTAACAAAAAATAATACATACGTAAAGTAACTAGTAATAACAAGGACAAATAGAAATCATGTCCTATTATAAAGTGAAAAAAGTATAAAAACAACATAATAAACATGTTAGAAGCCATAATAAAAGTAGTAGTGTAATCATCAGAGTATAATCCAAGTGTGTCATAAGCTAGAAATCTTAGAGCAATACAAATAACAATGTATATTAAAGTAAAAACTAACATGTAGACATAGATCCAAAAATATGGGACACCCAAATTGTTACAAGATAATCATGGAAGAAGGAACAATGTGCCATAGTTAAAGAAACACATGTATATACACAAAATAGGAATCAAGACACATAGGACACTCATGATGTCACAATACAATCACACTAGAAGGAAAAATGTGATATAGTAAGAGAAACAAGTATCTATACTTAAAATAGTCATGAATACACAAAATGGGACACCCACAACATCATAAGATAAGAAAGGCCCCTAAGATGTGTAAAAAATAGTCATAACATTGTAATCGGAGAAGACAATTGAGTGAATCCAAAAGTAAACAATCAAGGAATGAATTGAGATAAAATAAGTACTGACAATCAATATGAAAATTAAGTGTAACAAACAATAGTAGTAATAGTAGAGATAGAAAGATCAATTAGCACTACACAAGACACATGTTTTAGTCCTATCAATTAAATAGGTAGTAATAATTACTATGTATGCAATCAAGTATGATGAGAAAGGTGTAAAGTACCAAATAATGAAACAAAAGCACATGTACAATGTGGAGGGATTCCCCTAAGAAAGTAGTATAAGGAACCAAATGAGATCTTATCATCATGTAACAATCAGGAATGTCCTACATCAAGCTCAAGATACCTTGTGAATGCATGTGTGTAAAAAAATAGATATGTTATCTATTAAATCATTCGATAATATCATGTATAAAGGCACAAACTAGCTAAGAAATCTAGAACATGTCCTAATTTTTATATTTTAATGTTTTTTTATTACATGAATTCTTGATTGTTTTTATAGTTATGATAAAAAAATATGTACCATAAAGGGGATGACAAAAGAGATATCCAAAATTGTCATCGGGGTATATACAAACCGAAAATGGAGAAGGATGTGTAGAATTTAAATATGTCATAGTAGAAAAATAATAATCATGTAAAAACTATGTAAGAGTCATAGTATGATGTAAAGTTGAAGATGGATAAGTCCATTAGAAATAATATGAGTAGAAGACTTTGAATTAATATTTGTGATTATAGTACCATGTTTGAAGAGATTGCAATTGAATTTTATTCATGCGGTGAAACCCATTGTGATTGAAGAGATGTGATATAACATTTGATTATTAGGTATATTACTAGTAGTATTGGAATAATCACCCTTATCGAGTACGTAGGAGCATATATAGTTCTAGAAAACCTATTCTTGGAAAAGAAGGAAGGTATCTCCACATTCTTCCAAATCCTAGTTTCCATAGGGTTCCATTTCTATGTTTTATTTCTATATCCAAACCTAATTTTCATCTATCACATGCCATAAATTTAGTTTTCAAAATTTTCCCTAGAGTCTCATGGCCAGTCCTGCCCTTCGGGTCTCTTTTTAGGGCTTCTTGATTTCCAAATCACCTTTAGTTACATATTTTAAATATAATGATTCTATTTTCAAATTACTATGAGGTTTTATTAAGTTTTATGTATTTAATGAAAGCCTCTTTTATTTGGCATAATTTGTAGTATAATTTATAGAAATTCATAATAACTATTCTTAGTAATTAAGGCATTATAAAAAAATACACTCTTTTGAAAATTTCTTGGAGGTTTTATTCCAAATTATCATATTAAAAAACAAATCTTTTTTTTCATTCAATTCATTGTTTAGTTTCCTATATGTTTTTTTAATAATTTGAACATGATCACTTTTTGCTAAACATCACTTTTGGGTCTTATCCTCTATGGTATCTTGATTGTTGGCCTTCCATGTGCTGATTTTTATTATTTATTATCTAATTAGAGGATCTTATATAATTTTTTGTCACCATGGCCCATGATAAAAATTCCCACCTTTCCTTATATGAATACATACCTCATAGGGCTATCCTAAGTTTATTCAATGATTACATTATGGTTTTCAAGTCCACTTTCAAGGTATGCATATTGAGATCAAATATCTCAGGAATGAGATAACATGTATAAAGGATCCTCTAGTTCTCATGTCAATAATGTCTCTATACATCATGATAAATCTAATTCTAAGGCTACTAAGAAGAAATGTGATCACACCTTATCTTTCAATGACTACCTCACCTCAACCCTACATGTAATGATATTACTTGTAAGATATTTTAGTCCACCAAAATCTATCCCGATACAACTACTAACTATGTGACATATATTCTCAATACTCTGAATCCCACTAAGGAATGTATATCCTTTGATATGAAGAATTTGCATCCCCAACATTCCATAAACAATGGTCTCCCACTATATATTCTGGTGGTACTACATAATAAATTTGTTAAGTGTGTACTTTTCAACAATTGATGGGGTGTAAATATTTTATCATATCCTTCGTTAATAATTTAGGTATTTATGCCAAGGACCTTACCAATTATAATATGTGTATTTGTGTCTTTTATAAAGCACTACATTAGGCACTTGGACAAATCCATGGGAGTTTGTATGATTGATATTGTTTTTCAATTAATTCATAATGATATTAATTACAACTTCCTTATAGGGAATCTTTGGATACATTTCATGGATGTTTCTCCTTCCACCATACATTATTGTATTAAATTCACTTACCAAGGAGTTATATATACTACTTGTACGATCTTGAACCTTCCAGGTTATTATGTTTCCATATGTATCATAGAAACATATATTCCTTACACACATCCAAAGTCTATTTCTTCCACTCAAATATCCATACCTCATCCTACACATACTCCATTCCACTAATATGGTTTTATCTATAAGTATTTACACAAACATGAATTCAATGGGAAAGGACTTAGTATACATGTACAATGTATTCAAGAGACCATTACATTATCTATCATTACCACATGCCAAGGTATTGGATAAAAATCTCGTATAATAAATAAAACAGCTAAGATTTGGTATCGAGCTAAGGAGGGAAGAATATGGGCCTGTAAGCGCATGTGAGGGGATGTTGCATTATGCTTCACCCTTGGAATGACAAAATCAGATTTTGTAGGAAAGGACTGTTACATTTAACTCAACAAGCTTTGCATTGATCTCCATCTGATCGACATTTTTGGTATTACAAGGGCTTGATTGGGATCCTTCCTCTGACTGTGTGGGTTCAACATTCTATATCGAATAATTATCTTGTAGTCTCTCGCTTTCATTCTAGCAGAATTGGAGATACCTCGTGGAAGTTTGCAATATGAGGAATATATATGTGTTTTCATTAATGGGAAGACAATAGGATTCGATCCACCGGTAAACTCTTTTTTCCAGACGTGCATTGCATCCATGCACCCGTTGTCAACGTACCTACAGCCTTGGCACATATTCGTGACAATATCAATATCAGGTCGCATAGATACATGTGCCCAACACGTCTGATGCTTAGCCCCATGGAGACAGAGCCGCAACCTGAGCTCATTCTAACTCACTCGACAGCTAGTTCATGGAGCACTTGGGCATTGTGATCTGAGCAGACCATAGCCAATACAAGAGTTCATAAATTTTTTTGCCTTGATCCTAGTGGCTTCATAACAGTATTGCGTAGAAGTATTCCTTTCATTCAATGACAACTGTTCTTACATGCCAAGCATTACTTTTCAGTCACTTGGATCTGTCTACTAAGTGATTCACGTACAGTCTTCTTTGGGTTGCGGATTTTAGGGTCACAGTTGGAAAACAATTGTGGAGAATCAAATTTGATTTGCTCATATTTTTACTTTCGTGGTTGATAGACCTAGATCGACCAGGATCTCCTATCTACATGCACCATTGACTCTACTTTCGTATGGAGTGACCAGTCCATCTTCATTCATGTGCATTTATCCATCTCCACCTGCATCTGTCTATGCGCACAAGTATATTCTTTCAAGACCCTTCCAAAATTTCCATATGCTCTATAACAGATATCTTCCTTAAAAAACCAAAGTCGTGCCTTTTTATGTTTTTGTCATTGAGTTCTTAAGTTTAGTTTATTAGATGCTTTTACTATTTATAGTCGGTCCATAGTTGATTTTTATTTCAAAATAAAAAGAGAGAGTCTATTTAATCTATAGTTAGATTAAATATAATAACAGATTTGGTTATTTTGTTGAGTCCAAGTCAAGTCTCATGGTAAAAGAGTCTATTGGTGTATATATACATTATGTGTCCATAGTGTGATTTAATTTCAAGTTGTTAAGTATTGTCAAAGTCATGTAACAACAATTCGTAAAGTTATTTTCCGTTATCAATGTGGCAAAAATGTCATTGTATTGTCAAGTTAATCAAATAGGTGATTTTAGAATATTTGTTTATTGTCTAGTCCAAATAGTCAAGAGTCAGAAATTGTAAAAATAAAAATAAAAAAAAATTTGCCTCATGAACGCATTTTCGGTGTTACCCGACGTCCGAAAAAATAAAGTGTTTCACATTGTGGGAGGGAAGAAAAGAATAAACAATGTGGAACAGTTGAGCTTCATATCCAAATCCAGCTGAGCTAGCAACATGAAACCGGAGGCAGGAGGCAAACGGAGGTTGGAGGTCATTCAGCGACCTCTCGTCAGTCACCATGATGGGGCCACACAGATGATTTGGTGGCATTTGTTTTCAGTTGTGTGTTTGCTTCAGTTTGTGATCCTATTTTCAATAAGTGGAAATTTCACATTGAGGGGGGGAACATGATTCCAATGTTCCATTTCTAGTATGTCAGCTTTTTCTATGTATGTATGAGTAATAGATTTCAGCAGAATTTCCTATGTTATTCCCTACAGTGAGATGTGATGAGGGCTGAGAATAGTACTTTGCATATCATGATGTGGTTGTAGGTAAACCACTTGAAAACCTTCATTTGTGGTTTGTGGTAAACCAATAGAAAAACCACCATTCTTGGTTGTTGGTAATCCATTTGCAAAACCATCACTTTGTGGTTTGTGGTAAACCAATTGCAAAACCACCATTCTCGGTTTGTGGTCAACCGTTTGTAAAACCATCCTTGAGGTTTGTGATCATCCTATGAAAATCACCAGATCATGAGCAGGTGCAAGTACAAAGGCAGGTTTTCCCCATGTTCGCACTAAGGGGGGGAATGTTAGGAAATATTTATATAGTGCTTCACATATTTATGTGTGTGAATAATAATTACGTGTGTAATTATTATTATTGAGAGATTATTGTTAGAGATGATATAATATATTGTTTCAACAATATATTATTATTGTTATGTGTGGGTTACGTGAGTTATTCTCACCCCACATAATTAGGCTTGGTTGAGATTTTGTAGTTGAGTTAGTTTCCTAAATTCTAGGGAAACTCCAGCCTATATATTAGGCTATTGTATTGTGTGAAACATATAGAGAATATATTATTATTTTGTTGTGTAAATCTGCTTGTTCTCCAAGAGTTTTATCTATAAGTATTTACACAAATATGAATTCAATGGGAAAGGACTTAGTATACATGTACAATGTATTCAAGAGACCATTACATTACCTACCTTTACCACATGCCAAGGTATTGGATAAAAATCTCGTATAATAAATAAAACTAGATTAAAATCGGTTACAAAAGAGTGAATATTTGTAAAACAAGATGCTCAGGATAAACATGTATATCCTTTAGTAGAGCTAAGCCAACCATCTATGCAATAAACTACTATTTCATTTTTTAATCATAACACTACACATTTTCAATCTAGGATGGCCACCCTTTCTTTATTTGGATATAATATTATTTATTGGTAGTTAGTCATGGATTTAATTTTGCTTGTAAATAGATATTTTTAAAATGTTGTAAAAATTCAGGTAACCACATAATACAAAAACATTCAAATATGATTAAAACTAAAAAAATCAGGCCCTTTTCTAGTTTTCTTGGCTAGTTTGTTACTTTATACATGATTTTTGTCACATTGATTTGATAGATAGAATATATGTTCTTTACACACATGTGTTCACATGGTATCTTGAGATTGATGTAAGAGACTCACAAATTAATACACGATGATCAAAACCGACTTGGTTCCATTCACTAATCTTATGGGGGTTTCCCTATGTTATAAATGTGATTTTGTTTCATTATATGTTACTTTATACCTTCCTCATCATGTTTGATTACATACATAGTGTTTATTGTTATCTATTGGATCAACATGACTAACACATGTTTTTAATGCAATCTTTGACTTATCTTTTTATCTCTATTGTTACTATTACTATTTTCTACACTTGATTTCCATACTACTATCACTATTTTTTTATGAATATTCATTCCTTGACTACAAACTAAATTAATTAAATCAAATGTCTAATTTGATTATGATGCTTATGACTACTTTTAATACAACCTAAGGGCCTTGCTTGTCTTGTGACACTTGTGGATGTCTCATGTTTGTGACTAATCATAATATAATAGATACATAGTTACCTAAGACATGATGAGATGTAACATGAAATGGCATTACCATCATAAAGAGACATGATTGATAATAAGTTACACACTTGACTAGTGTCAATAGTGTTAGTTTGTGTGAGCAAGAATAAACATGCACAATAAGAAGTGATATAAAAATGTGTTTGATAAGAAATTTAGAAGCATTATGTAGTAAAAATTAAGGAAATAACTAACATGTAAGAATAATTATGTGACAAGAAGTGTCCAAATATTGTAATATAACAATCAATGTGCACAAAATAATTTGTAACAATAAACAATCCATTTTGTAATGTTTAATTATCTAAAGTGTTATGTAAAATGAGTAATAACTACTAATCTATAATTAATGATTCTAAAGGCATAAAAATGATGTCAACAAGAAATAATTTTAGTGGGAATAAACCATAAAAATACAATAAAAAATATGTGTTAAGTAAATTTTCCCATAGTCCACATGTGTGAATCAATGTATACAACATGCAGTGTGCAACAAAGCAATGTGTGTTGTAAGATAAATATGTCATAAAAATGTTTGTTTGATAGAAATAATTCAAGCATGTAATATACCATATGATGTGTTATCCTATCATAGATGTAGCAAGTAACATGTCATAGGATATTTTTCCATCATAAGGGCATGGGAAAATAGATCATAGAGAATACAAGTATACCAAGAAAACACCAAAAAGATACACATGTGCACAAATAAAACATATTATACAATATATAAGAAAGAGTAAACAAAAAATAGAATAAATCATAGTGTAGTAAATAAAATACAATATTACAACACAAACAAGTGTCTATAGAAAAGAAGAAATATAGTATTTGTTATCCATTTTTACCTTCCCGACAAGAATGGACAATAGATATTTTGGACCCTAGAAGGTTTCATTGGGACCCTAATAAAAAAATATAAAAATGGGTGAAATTCATGATCAAGAGGTATTTTTATGCTTAAAGTTCTCACTTTGGACGTAAGGAAATTTCCCCTTCTCCATAAATTTCAAACAGTTAAAAAATCCAAGAAATAGTTAAATTTTGGAGCAGGAGCTAGGAGTAGCTTGGCGAGCTCATGGGCGAGTTACTAGGTGAGTTGGATGGATGTCTCCATAGTGAGTGAGTTGGTTGAGAAATACGAGTAGCTTGATGAGTTGGAAAGGATCTTGAAGTATCCACAACACATGACACCCCTTGTTGTGTGGGCTTGGAGCAAGGTTGTGGGCCCAAGAGACCCAAATGGAACGAGTTCCAAAGTGAGGCTGAAATCTCTGCAAAGAAAAGGGTGCGAGATGATGAAAGGATGTAGGCATAAGGGGGTGTGGATAACACATTCCTGTAGGGTTAAAATATCCACAAAGCAAAGGCCGAAGATTTTAGTGCAAAAATTCGACCCTCGATGACCGAGGTGACCCAAGTACTCAGCCTTCCTCATGTACCTTGCATACCCATAATATCCAAAATTCAAAGGAAAAGGGCCTATTGAGTAATGCAGATGGGATAAAATGAGGAACAATGCTAAAAATATGAGTTTTGAGCATCATGACCTCTCTCGACCCACATCGCCATAACTTCTTCCACACTCCACAAAATGTGACAAAATTATACTCATTGGATTATTATTTCAGAGAAATTTATCACGAAATATAGAAATCAAAAGTTTGGTGAGAGTAGGTGAGGGAAAAGGAAAACAAAAACTTTCATTGTTGAATGCAACATCCTAGGTGATTCAAGAAGCATTAATGGAGACATGAGGGCATTTTTCTTCTTCCATAAGCTAAAGGACATGGAGGCATGCTTTGGCAAGGTTTTACCATCATGTTTCTCATTCTAATTTCCATATATGTAAATGGGGAGCTCATTTTCTAGGTGTTGGACATTTTGGTTATGTTGTTGATCTCTTCCCAGTGTGTTGTTTCCATGTAAATGACCTCCTAGCCTCATTTTGGACATTGTATGGTGGATTCATGCATCTTTTCCTCATTGTAATGGATTGTGCAATAATTTGAAGAAATAAAATTGAAGTTTTGTTGTTATTTCACCGCCACAACTTTTCTTATTGCATTCTCTTACTTCTCTATCATATTTGCAAGTATCTAGTTCATATATTGTTATCCTTATAGGGTCTAATATTGTCGTGCTTTAAAGGAAATGATGTTATAAATGTTATTCTTGGATTGTGGTGTTGTGTTTGCCCTTTCCACTTTCATTTTATCCCATTTTCACTCATTGTGAAGTGTCCACACCACCCTTCTCTTGGTGTTATCACCCCCTTAGTGTAGGATTTCCATTTTCATGTATTTTCCTCTCTCCCTGGTCCCTTGGAATCATAGAATAGGATTAGATAGTTGTATTTCCAGCATTAGGAGTAGTTTTAACATTATATTAGGAAGAGGAACCAACCTTCTCTAGAGAATTATCTCGATTCATGGTCCCACACCTAGAGATAATTCCATGTTTCCCAAAAACACTAATTTCCCATTCAATTCACATGAAAACAAATCAGAGGGTTTTGATTATTAGTGATAACAATTTTGGCACACCCAAATGACCTTAAAAATCAATATTTCTAGTTTTATCAAATTCAAATACATTGTGCATAACTTTTTGTAATTAGTTTGGAGAAAGGGAAGATAATATATCTTTATTGGAACAAATAACCACTATAAAAAGGTATCCAAATGAACTTGTGGAAGATTTCAACTTCAAATTTCGGAAAATGTGGAATAGAATTCCAGCCCTTGTAAGGCCAACTTCTCAAGGTGCATTTCTATAATTTTTAAAATCCCTTAATCCTAATATTGGTGTCATGACTCACTCTATGGGAGGTGCAAAGTTACCTAATTTTTTACAATAAGCATTAGGGATGAAAAATTTCCAGTTCAAGTTGGTAAACTTTCCCATAGACCACTAATGCATATTTACCCGCAGATTGGAAATCCCAACTCTATCCAAACACCCGAATTAGCTCCCATCGCAACTCTAGGAATTAAAATTCTAATGAGGCATCTACTTCTTCAAGAACATAAATTGAGCTTTAAGAAGTGATGAAATAACTACAAGAAGTACTACAAGGACAAATTTTTTTGGGAATGAGTTAGTATCACTTAAGAGGCAACAGACTCAAAGTTTCGGACCTTATCGGCCAAATAAACCTCCTGTTCAAGTTACAAATTAGAACCAAATACAATTTCCTACTTTGCTAGGCCATTCCAACCTTATAACCCAAATACAACCTCTTCATCTAAAGATATGGTTCCTATCTAAAACAATATTATACAAGATTATGAATGGTGTTTTCCTTGTGGTCACCCACATAACCAAGCAACATGCCTTAATGGTGTAAAGTGCTTATGCTTCTCAAGAAAAAAAGAAGAAGAAAATTAGTAGCAGACAATTTCTCAAGAGGCACCTCAAAGTGACACTTCACTTGTGAATTGGTAAGAAGAAGAAGAATTTTTGGGGATAAATTAATCTCTTCCTCAAGGTGTAGCTGCAAACACAAGATCCAAGAAAAGAGCTATAGAATAAGGGAAGTTGAAAAATGTAGGTCATTCTCAACCTTCTCTGACAATCCAAGGAGGTGGCAGCTCAAACACAGTCCCAAATTCAAAAAATCAACCTAATTCATCTTCCATACCAACTCAAGTACAAAAATCCATCTCCATTCAACATACTTGAGCAAATGAAGAAAAATAATGTGAGTATTTCCATGTGGGAATCATTAACAATTCCAAGTGAAAGATATTTATCACAGAAACCATAGCTAACTTATCCATCTCAAATGAGTCATCTAAGGAAGAAGAAAGAGTCCTCACCAATGCAATGCAACAAAAGGAGGGTCAACCAAGTAGAAACATGAAGCCTCCACCATTCTACATATCCTTTATCATTGAGGAAAATATAGTGCAAAACTACATGATTGACTCAAGATCAAGCGCTTTAGTAATGCCAAAGCATATTGTAAATCAACTAGGCATCCAAGGTATGAGCCTATTTCTAAAGGAGTGGTACAATTGGATGGGACAACAATGGGAACTGTTGGATTGATCAAAGGTCTAAACCTTACATTGCATGCATGTCCCAATGTCATAGTTTCTCAAGATATATATGTGATTGAATTACCTCCACTCTTTGTGCTATGCTTATCTAGGGGCTTCACCGCTAATACTAAGGGATACTTATCATTTTATTGGTCTCACATGCTCTTAATGATCAATTATGAAGATAAGGCTAGTATCAAGTCTAAACTAAATGTTGTATACCATGTATAACCTTACACCCCTAGTTACATCAATGCTAGTTGTACAATCTTTCATCAAGAATATTTCCCAAGAACTCAAGAATCTAACACTCTTATTGGGGTATTCTTAATTTAACACTTGACGAATGGGTAAAAAAAATGTTACAACTATGATCCATAAAAAGAAATGAAAGAATTAGAATTAGGTATCTACTACCTACATGAATAAAATTCACCTCTTCTTAATGTCACCTAGTTAGATGATGAGGATAGGAATGGAGTTTGGAAAATGTTCTTTGATGGTTCAAGGAGTAGACAAGGTGCAGGAGGAGGAGTAATGCTTGTGTCTCCTAAAGGTATGAAATATAACTCTACTTTTAGATTTTAGTTCAGTTTCTTGAATAAAACAACAGAGTATGAATCACTTATCCATGGTATATGTTGGGAAAGGAAGAAAATACCAAGAACCTACAAACATTTGGGGACAATGAGCTGATTGTAAATCATGTTAGAGGGATAAATTCAGCCAAGAATGATCTACTCAAGGCTTACAAGAACATGGTATGGGATCTCATAGAATATTTTGAAGCATTCAACATCAATTCCATACCAAGGAATAAGAATAAAGCTGAAGACATGATGACAACAATTAGGGCAGCGTTTGACATTGATGAAGATATCAAGAAGGACAAGACACAACCACATATCATGGTGGTAGTGAGACTAGCTATTCTAGATAACAACACAAGCTAAAAAGTATTTGAGAGTGATCATCAAATCATCAAATTCCTTCAAGAAGAGGTTGAGTTCTCTTTAAGAAACCAAGACAAGTTAGAGAAACAATATAGAGATTAGGTGGTCCAACTCAGAAAAAACAAGCTGCCTAAGGGTCTAGTGACTCTAGAATCCATCTTCAATCCCAATGAATAATTTAGAAAAGAAAAAGAAAACATCATGGTCAAAGGTGAAGATTCAAATCCCATTTCAGTTAGAGAAGGAAAATTTCTCCAAATTGGCAAGGTAAATACTCAACAAGAAAAACATGATTTTATACAAATTTTTCAAGAATTTCTTGATATATTTTCATGGAGTTATGAAGATATTAGGGGATTTGATCCTATTTTAGCTCAACATACTATTGAAATAGATTTAGAAGCTAAACCCATTAGGTAGAAGCAAAGACTAGTGAATCCTCACATAGAACCTCTAATGAAGAAAGAATTAAACAAGTTGATTGAGGCAAGCATCATTTTCCCTATCAAACACTCATCCTAGGTTGCAAACCTTGTTCTAATATGGAAAATAAATGGGGAAATCAGGTTATGTGTGGATTTCAGAGATTTAAATAGAGCTTCCCTCAAGGATCACTACCCACTCCCATCAATGGAACAAATTCTACAAGTAGTAGCTGGTTCAGAGAAATTTTCACTTCTAGATGGATACTCAGGTTACAACTAGATCATGGTGAGAGAAGAGGATTAATTTAAGATAAATTTCACTACAAAATGGGGGACCTATGCCTACAAGAAAATGCCATTTATCTTATCCAATGTTGGAGCTACATTTTAGAGAGCCATGGACATGACATTCAAGGGGTTGATTAATAAGATGGTTCTTGTGTACCTTGATGACATTACAATATTTTCTAAGAATGTAGCTGACCATCTTTCCCATCTCAAGCAAGTGTTTGAGAGATGTAGGTAGTTTGGAGTTTCCTTGAATATGAAGAAATGTATATTCTTAGCTCATGAAGGTAATCTCCTAGGTCATATTGTGTCTAAAGAAATATTAACTATTGATTCAGAGAGAGGAAATTCCATTCTCGCATTACCGCGCCTAGTCACAAGAAAGATATCCAAAGTTTCTTAGGGAGGATCAAATTTTTTAGAAGATTTGTGCCTAAATTTTCCAATCTTGTCAAACCATTAAAAATGATGTTGAAAAAGAGCATGGATTTCAAATGGACAACTGAGGGTAAAGATAGCTTTGAAGCTATAAAGTAAGCAATATCACAAGCTCTAACTCTCATTAACCTAGAATTCTCAAAGGACTTCACTTTATATGCTTTTGGTGGCACAGACACAATATCTGCAATATTGGTACAACTGAACAAGGAAGATTTGGAGTAACTTGTTGCATTCTTCATCCAGAGCCTAGAATACTATGAGGTAATATACTCATTCATTGAGAAGCATGTTCTTGATGTCATAAGAGCTTAAAGAAATTCAAACATCTATTTTCAAACAAAAAATTAATCTATTAGTCTCTCATGTTGGGATGAAATATTTCCTCTTGAACAAATATTTAAATGAGAAAAGGGCTGGTTGGATTACTAGGTAATGGAGTATGATATAGATATCAAGGTAACCAAACTGGTTAGAGGCAAGGGCTTGTGTGAGCAATTAGTCTCAAATCAACACACAAAGTCAAAATATGAAAAAGGGGTTGTTCTAGTGCTCTAGGATGATAAAGAATAACAAGCCAATGCTTTACCCAAACCTTGCTAGACTTGAGAAATTATCAAATTCCTCCAAACAGTCAATGCCATCAAGTTTTGAACAAATCCAAGAGAAGGTATTTCAGGCTCCAATCTATTCCATATGTTCTTATTGATGGCATTTTGTTCAAGAAGGATGTGAATGAAGTCCTCTTAAGGTGCATTTGGTAGATCAAATTGATAAAATGTTGCATGAGTTCCATGATGGAGAAGCTAGAGGTCACTTTGCTCCATGGGTAATGTCCCTCAGATCATGAAATCTATTATTGGCCTAATATTTTTCAAAGGTGATTGCTATGCATGGATCAAGAAGTGTAAGAAATCTGAATTTTTCACAGGCAAAGAAAATATAGCAGCATTTCCACTCCACCCAATCTAATTTGATCAACCATTTATATAGCATGGTTAATATTTCATTGGGGTCATCAATCCAAACTCAAGATAAGGCCACAAGTGGATTCTCACATCAACTGACTATTTCAGCAAGTGAACAGTAAGTAGTGGCACTCAAGGAGGAAAATGAGTCTATCATAATGGATTTATATGAAGGGATTGTAACTGTGTTTGGTCTCCCATCCACTATCATATTTGATAATGCTTTGGTATTCCTTAGCGCCTAAAATTTCTGATTGGTCTATTAAGAACATGCTATACTTAAGCTCTTCATCAAACTATTACCCCCGACCTAATGGCCAAGCTGAGTCCAAAAAAAATCTCTTGAGGATTATAAGGAATAATTTGGATGAACATTAGAGGAATTGGCACACCAAAATGAAATCAGCCTTGTGGGATGATAGAATAAAACCAAAGAGATCCATTAACAACTCTCCCTTTAAGCTAGTCTATGGTAGAGAAGCAAGGATTCCAATATCCCTTGAATTACCAACACTGGAACTTATTAAGCAGGTGGAGTCATCTAAATTTGGAGCCATGGAAGTCAGCTTATGCAAAAATGATAGAGTTAGAAGAGCGAGAAACCAAACAATGCAAACCATGGAAAAGGATAAATCTCTAATCAAGAAGGGATTTGATAGGAAGGCTAGGAATAAAATCTTCCAAGAAGGATACTTGGTCTTAAAGTAGATGCAAACATGGAAAATCCTAGAAAAATTTTAAGTTTGATGCTATATGGAATGGTCCCTACATGATCTCAGGATGTAAGACAAACAATGTTTTCCAACTGTCAAAGTTGGATGGAGAAGAACTATAGATTCAAGTCAAGAATCTATTTAATTTTTTTTTATTGAATTGAAGTGATTTCCGATCTTTGTATATATTAGTTTATGTTTCTAATTCCTCCAAGTGCTTTCAACACATTGTTTTGTTGGTAGAATATGTTTCCTTTCCCTAAGTGTTTTGCACAGGTTTTATTACTTCTGATGGTCTCTTTGCACATGTTCATGGAGGTTACAAAGGTGTTGTGGGAAGAGGTTCAAAGTGTTATGAGAAAATTTCCATCTTCAAATAATTTCAAATGTAGAGAAACTAAAAATCATATTTAGAGACAGTTTCAATTTTCTCATTCTTTTGTCTCTTCGATCAGTTACATTTTGAGCTTCTAGTGCCTCTTCTTTGATCAGAAAATTAGTTTTAGGGGCAGCTTGAGGCATTTCAAAGAGTATGTTTCATAACACCTTACATGTTCTCAATCATGGTAGGATTTCCTCATCAATTTCATTCAAGTTTCTCCTTGGTATCGAGAAAATATCAACCTCAAATCAGTTTTCCACACTCATTGAATCTTGTTCAAGAGAAAATATTATGAAATTGTGAGCAACTCAAGTAGTTGCAGGTCAGCTTCAGCTCTTGACAATGTTCTAAGAAGGTTCAAGGATTGGTGGTCTCAATAATGTCAAATTTGCAGAGGGAAAAGAGTGGAGTTTCATATTCAAACAATTTTCCACTCACATAAAACCTCACTCAGAAGATTTTTTGGTGTAAGTGGTCGATTTGAGCATTTTTAGATTAGTTTTAGGCCTAAGTGGTTTTTTCTTCAAGGTTTAAATAAAATTTTATATCATCACCGACTCCATGCCCAATGGATGTCACTTAATAAGGTCACCGATCACTTCATCTCGATAGGTAGATAGTCCCATTGAATTGCTAAATTGTTATCCATTTTTACCTCCTGGAAAAAATAGACAACATGGATTTTAGACCCTAGAAGGTTTCATTGGGACCCTAATAAGAAAATTGGAAAAATGGGTGAAATTCATGATCAAGAGGTATTTTTATGCTTAAGGCAATTCGGCCCTAAGGAAAAATGGGTGAAACTCACTTTGGCCCTAAGGAAATTTTCCCTTTTCCAAAATTTTTAAACAATTAAAAAATCCAAGAAAAAAATTGAATTTTGGAGCAGGAGCCGTGAGTAGCTCGACTAGCACATGGGTGAGTTAGATGGATGGCTACACAATGAGTGAGTTGGTTAAGAAATCTGGTAGCTCAACAAGTTGGCAAGGATCCTAAAGTATCCACAACACACAACGCCCTTTGTTATGCGGAATAGAGAATAGTTGCTGGCCCAAGAGGTCTATACGGAATGAGATCCCATGGGGATCGAGTTCCCGTGGGATTGAAATCACCACAAAGAAAAAGGTATAGGAGGAGGAGGATGGATGCGGGCACAAGGGTGTGCAGAGGAACATGTTCCCCAAAGGGTTAAAATATCCACAAAACAAATTCTCGAGAGTATAGTGCGAGATAATTCGGATCTTGATGACCGAGGTGATCCAATACCCAAGTTTTTATGTACCTCGCATACCCGCAATATCTGAAATTTAAAGGAAAATGTCCTATAGAGAAATGCGGACTATGGGATAAAATGAGGAACAAGTCTGAAAATCTAAGTTTTGAGCATCATGACCTCTCCCAATCCACATTGCCATAAATTCTTCCACACTCTACCAAATCTGACAAAATTATACTTGTTGGATTCGTATTTTAGATCACTTCATCGTGGATTCTAGAAATCATAATTTTGGTGAGAGTAGGTGAGGTAGAAAGGGAAAACACTTTTATTATTGTATGCAACATCCCAAATGAACCATGAGGCATTAATGGAGATATGGGGGCATTTTTCTTCTTCCTCAAGATAAAAGAGATGGAAGAATGGGATTTGGTAGGTTTACCATCATGTTTTGTACTCATTTAATTACTTTTGTTGGTGGATAGATGCATAATTCAGGTTCCCACTTCTCTTTATCATTCTAACTTCCATATATTTAAAGGGGGAGCTCAATTTCTAGGCGTTGGACATTTTGGTTATGTTTCTCTCTCTTCCTCGTGTGTAATTTGCATGTAAATGAGCTTCTAGCCTCATTTTTGACATCAGATGGTGGATTCATGCCTCTTTTCGTCATCAGAATGGACTGTGCAACAATTTGAAGTAATGAAATTGAATTTTTGTGGGTATTTCATTGTCCTAGCTATGTTTATTGCATTATCTTGCCTCTTTATCATATCCGAAGTATCTTTGTGCATGTATTGTTCTCTTTGCATGGTCTAATATTTTTTTATTTAAGGAAATGTTGTTGTAAATGTTATTCTTGGATTGTGGTATTGTATTTTCCCTTTCCACTTTCATTTCCTCCCATTTTCACTCATTATGAAGTGTCCACACCACCCTTCTCTTGGTGCTATCACCCTCTTAGTGTAGGATTTCCATTTTCATACATTTCCCTCTCTCCCTGGCCCCTTGTAATCATAGGATAGGATTAGATAGTTATATTTCCAATATTAGGAGTAGTTTTAGCATTAGATTAAGAAGAGGAACAAACCTTCTCTAGAGAGTTATCTCAAATTCATGGTCCCACACCTAGAGATAATTCCATGTTTCCCAAAAATATTGATTTCCCATTCATAGGGTGTTATTTTTTGGTGATAATAGTATCTCATTATCCAAAATACCCACAGGTTATTTTGATAACTTATATTTCCATTTAGAATTAGGCAAGTATAAATTGATACAAATGTATAAAATAAATTTTGGGACACTTCTATCCTCTTTTCTCAAAATGCTCCATTTCCATACTTAGCCAAAAACTCATAAAATGGGAGAGAAACAAGAAAATCGATTTAGTTGGCCTTTGGAGGAACAAGAGGAATTGTTCCTTTGTTCGAGATAAAAACAAATTGGTTAAGTCTTCCTTTGGAGGAAAATGATGAATTGTTCCTTTATTCCTCTTATTCTCTACATTACTAATTTATCCGAATGGGTTGAGGAGGAAACTTCATTGTGGACAAACTGAGTGAATCAGGTACTAATGGAATAGACAAAATGTTCTGTCAGGTCATCAATTTATCGCATAAGTGACTCAGTTGAGTTGAGTGAAGTGTGAAATAGATGAGTAAACAAAATCGGTTAAGGGTGGAACAGGTGGAACTATTACATAGTTTCACCCCAACCTAGAATATCCTCCCACACACAAACCTACGGCCAAATTAGTTAAGTTGGGCCATGCAGAAAACTAGGAAAAGTTACATCCTTCATCTAGTTTTTTGATCGGCCAATCCATCCAAAATTTACACAAAAGACATTAAAGTGGTCTATAGAAGTCCGCAGGAACCATGTAACTACCCTCTTGAGCTCCCGAACTTTAGATGGTGATAACTTTCACCTTGGAACTACAAATTTCACAAACCCTAACTCGTTGGAAAGGTATCATCATGTAATACACCATAGAAATTGGAAATATTAAATTTGGTGAGGTTAGGTGGGTAGAAAAGAGAAAAGGTATCCTAGTATTAAATATACGAGTTCTAGGTATTTCAACTACTATATTTGATGAGGTATGGTTCCCATTCCTTCTTCCTACAAGACAATTATCATGGGGGAATGACTTTGGTAGGGTACTCATGCCTATTTTTAGACATTCAATGTATATTATTGGTGGTTTCAGTGAATATTTGAGTTTCTCTCTCTTTTCCCTCCTATATCTTTCTCATCTTCTATCTATTGTAAAATGAGGCCCATTTGTAAAGGTTGAACCCTCTTGGAATGATGGTGCATCCTTCTAGTAAGTGTTGCATATGTATTTTGAATTGCACACATCAGATATGGACCTCTATAGGATAATTATTTCCTTCTTCCTCCATTGTAATGGATTGTGCATCTATTTGAAGCAATACAATATTTTTTTGTGGTTATTCCATGCCCTAACATGTGTTTATTGCATTATCTTGCCTCTCTATTGAATTTGTGGCATGTTGTGCATATTTATTATCATCTTGCAGGTTTTATTTCTATTGTTCCCCATGGAAATGAGGTTTTAAATGTTGTTTTATACTATGAAACTCATGTCTACCCTCTCCTCCTTCATTTTCTCCCATTTCCACTCATCCGAGATTGTGTTTCCTCCCCTTCTTGTGCTATCACCTCTCTTTAGCTTAATATTTCCCATTTTATGCACATCTCTCTTCCCCTGGTCCCTTAGATTGTTATAATAGGATTAGATAGCTGTATTTCTAGTTGTAGGAGTAATTTAACATTAAGATTAGGTAGAGGAACCAACCTTGTCTGGATATATGTCTCAAGTAGAAAGTCCCACAACTTGAGAGACAATCCCATGTTACCCAAAAACATTAATTTCCAATCCATTAATTCATGGAAAATTAGAGGGTGTTATTTTTTGGTGATAACAATATCACATAATAATCCCACAAGTGCATGGAGAAATCAATGTTAAACAATCTCATACATAACTCAATGGAATACAACACATAAATCAAAGTAATATAAGAAATGAACCATGTAAGTAATTGGTGTAGTGTAAGAATGCGTAGATAACCAAAATATGAGACCAATGCCAATAATAGTGAATTAGTAAAGCATGTAAGCATGGATCATAGTCAAATATATCTCTAGAATAAAGTAATGTGATTATCAAATAAAAATATATTGTAAGTAACAAAGAAGTATAACACATAAAATGGATTTGTGTTAAGAAAATTTATAATGATAAATTTGGTATAGATGCCCTAGTATAGGTATGCCCCTATGTGGTACAAATCCCTTAGGATAGAAGGTTGTACAAATACATAAGGTGATAAATATGTGATTAGAGTAATCTCAAGATGTAATATTCCACTTGGCATGGATATGCCCCAGAGGTGGTAAGGTGTGTAATATCCATGGGTCTTAATAAGTTAGTGTGTTCTATAAAGTGGGAATGCTAAGGTAGTGTAGAGTTCTAATCAAAATTATTAAAAGTCTTAGAGATAAGCAAGGAGCGTGTATGTCATTTGCAAGTATTAATTTTGTATTTTTGTAATATTGTATTATATTTGTGTTTTTTTGAACAATAGATGTGAAATGTAAATGCAAGACTAATTTCCTTAGGGAAGTAACTATAAATAGAAAAAGGTGAGGTCAACGTAAATTTTAGTGGTGAATATTCGTTAATTCATGAATATTCTGGTTTTTGAAATTGGCATTTGGAAATTGTTTAAGGTAGGAATTAGGATCAAGGTTACCCATATTTTCTTAGTAAAAGTTACTTTTAGGGGTTATTTCACCTAGTGTATACACCAATAATCGATCTGCTTTTAATTCAAATCACATTTAATGTGAAATTGAAGATTTCCACATTCACCTTCATAAATGTATTGATTTCATATTTACAATTATGTATGCAAATTCGACTATCAATTTCAAATCAAATATTACTCATGATTCATTTACCCCTCGCCCATTTTCCCATGGGCATTAAAGATTGATATTGAGTGTATATTACAACATGTTAGTATTAAGGTATTTTAACTATTATTGTATTTTTTAATTACATATGTTACAAAATGGCATAAATGTTATCGGCTAGTAATACTTATGCTCTATACTATCGACTAGTAACATATAGTGTGTTATTGGTCGATAACACTTTGTATCCTACCATTCGGTAGCATAGTGTATACTACTCGCCAATAGCACAATTTATGCTACTAGCTAGTAGCATACATAGTACTATCGTCTGGTAATACATTTTATGAAGATTCAAGTACTTATGTTTATCTTTCCATTTTCAATTTCTTAATGATGTTGCTAAAAATGAATCTATTTTTAAATTAAACTTGGATAGGTACAATGAAATCTATGAATAGTGAAAATAAGGAAGATCAATTGAAAAGGAAAAGTAGCATATTAAATTATTTTAACCAAACAAAAAAATGCGGACCTAACTTGCATCCATTGCAAACACATGTAATGTATTATTGTGAAATTTTAAATGTATTTTGTTTGTTTAGATTAAATTTTAAATATATTTTTCATATTTAAATCCTTCTCACATTTAAATGCAAAAACCCTATTGATAATTTTATTTTGCATTAAAAAAAACATATCCCCTAAAGAATCGATTAGCATTTCAGTAGATGAAGATATAATTGATGATGGCATGCTAGAGTTGGAAGATAGTCCTCTCTATCAAATGCCTCCAATAGATGAAATTTTTATTGAAAAGATTCAATTAGAAGATGATATTCACATTACTCTTCCCATAAAAATCTGTGTGAAGGAAGAAAAATAGTTGGATAATTGGAAGTTCTTTTTAGGTAGACTGGGAAAAACAATATTTATTCATTGAACTCGTAGAGATAGTAAATAACAATGATACTCCAAAAGAATGTACATGTACAATTGGGGTTACAAATTAGGAAAATAACCTGAAATGCAAATAAAATTGGATCCAATTGAGAAATATTGTGGTAAATTATATGCCACAATCAAGGAAAATGATGGAAAATTAAAAAGACAGTAAATGGAAAGCTACAAAATAATGCATGCATGGAAGATATGGACATGAGTATGCAAATGAGAAGAAACATTGTCAAAATATTATGGAGAAATTAGGAAAAATTAATGCAAAATTTGGAAAATCTCTTAATGTCAATCTTAATGGAAAAACACACAAATTTTCTACTATATTCTTCATTCTAAAAATGGGCAGACCTATTTCAGTTTTTTTAGAATTTAAGAAATTTTTTAAGTTTAATGGGTTTCCTAACCTTCCAAAATCACATTATTCATATAGAAGTGATTGGAAAATGGAAAATTTTTTCGAATGATTAAAAAGGAGGATTTCAAAGAGAAGGTAAAGAATGCAAGTTTTAGCTCACTTTCCATTGATGAGGTTACAACCATGGACAAAACATATTGGGTTTATATGCATGTTTATACTTTTTAGAACCAAACAAGGCAACCTAATGTTCTATCTATTCATAAAATGATGGAAAAACGCAGTGATGTTATTTTTAATTTGAAGGATATAAATGGAATGGATGAATATACGATAGCTACAAACCTTGTATGTTTTGGTGCTAATGGTGCACCAATAATTTAGGGACATAGAAGTGGTCTATGTGTTCACATACAAAAATAGTTTCCCCTTGAATGATTATAATTCATTGCATGGCTCATAAAATGAATCTTGCATAAAAATAGTTAGCACATTTGAAAATGTCACAAAAGTGGAAGAGCTTATATGTGAATTACACACATATATGTCAAGCAGTCCAAAAATATTTCTAGAGTTTCAAAATTTACAATTGGAGTGAAAATGGTAAAAAAATTCTTAAAGACATTGATACAAGATGGATTTCCACATATGAGCTTGCACACATAATTTTTGATGAATATCCATCATTAGCTAGTTTTATGTTTAAGTACCGTATGTAAGTTGACAAAGAAAAATATTTACTTTACCACTTAACATATTTGGAAAAATTGTTGACACTTTGTGGTATTGTACCCATATTAAATGCAATTATTTTTTTAAGAAAACATGCTCAAGAAAGATCCATCTATATAGTCGACTTAATTAGGTTGAGAAAAAAGTATGTCAAACACTAGATGTGTTATACAACTCGATGATTTTTTTCAAGGAAATGTATTATGTAGTTGGAAAACTTTAAAAAAAAATTAAAGGATCTTAAAAGCTATTTTAAATTCAATATTAATGGTCATCTTTGTATCCTTGTGAATGGGAATGAGATTCAGATGCACACTTTTCAAAAAATAATGGATATTGTTGGAACATACATTGAATAAGTACCTATAACACACAATTTATACGAAGGTCTTATATCTCAAACACAGATCAAATTGAATAAAAATCACAATTCTTATCCAATGAGATAAGATAACACTTTAAAAGGGATTTAATTCTTGAGGCCATGGGAGTGGTCAATCCTATATTTTAGAATCCTGTAGCAGATAAGAAAATTATAAGTGATTTATATAAAAACACATGGGTACTCTCATTAAGAATTTTGGAAAATCAATAGAATGTAACAAAGTTCAAATTAAAGGTCTTCTTCAAAAGGAATTACTTTCATCTCAATCAACTCATTTTGGCATCACAATGGTTGAACAATATGACTTACTAAGTGAACCAACAGATAATGGTGTAATTACACGACTATGGAAAAATTTGTATCCTAGTAGCATCCTACATGAAAACATTAGTGAATATTTCTAATTGTATGAATTGTGTCAAACAATGATATTGGGATCAATGGAAGATGAAATGGTATTTAGCGCATTAACATTTGTTAATTCAAAATATCAAAACCGATCGGATAAAACATGTGAGACTTGTTTAAGATTGTATGTTTCATGATATGCTATGGACACATCTCCTTATGAAAGAGTAATGATAGTATGGAATTATATTTCATAAAGCAGTAGGGTCATAATAATAATACATTGATACAAATAATACATAAAAACCGATATCAACTAAATATAAAAATAAAAGGTTATATAACAATTTGATTCTGAAGAGCTAAATAGTTAATAATTGTTTGAACTACCCGAATTTGACTAAATATGTGTAAACATAGTATTTCTAGAAGTCAAATTTCATATCACATTATAAGTATGTAAATTTTTAGTTATTATATAGTGGTGTTCTTTATTGAATAATATTTTCAATGTTGTTTGTAGACACAAAAATTGGGTCACACTCCCTTGATCACCCGTCAAGAACCAACTTAAATACATTCACCTAACCATGACCCTTATACCCTACATTAATATTAATTTAATTATTTATAATTAAATTAATACCCATCTTGACCCCATTATTAATTTAATTATGTTAATTAAATGGATGGACACCTTGTTTCCATAAATGAATAAGACTTGGTTCAACCCTAAAAATCAAGGCCTATTATTCCTCTAACCACCTTCCCACTCATAAAAACATAACGTCCATTCTGATCCATGAATAAATGAATGAACCTAACCCAAATGATGCGAGATCTACCATTTTTAGTAAACCTAGGGAATCCACCTTAACCGATGCCGGTCATCCCAAAACCAATGTCAATCAACCAGAACCATCATCGGTTACCATTTATTCACCTTGGCAACCTTGTTTTTGGGTTGGCACATTCTGAGATCAAGGAGACAAGAAGAGAACTACATGCAAGCAAAACCAGAGCCTTTTCATACCTACAAACATCCATAGCCAAGCACTAGGACAGATCTAGAGGTATTGCACTCACGGTGACATTCCAGAAGCATCACTACGATACCAAGCTCCATCCCACAAACCAATCATCACCACCACATAGCCATTGACCTGCAACACCAGTAAGTACACTTTTTACCTACATCATCTATTTCTACTTCAGTCTATTGGGTTCTTCTATTGTTGTTATTAGTTTCCTACTTGCATTCCCTTTTCCCCTACCATTTACTTTCCTATAAACCCAACCATTCCTCCACCCACACCATAAAACCACCTATACCTGACCTCTACATATTTCTGAGTGTTCCTAAGATCCCCATATACCTCATTTTTCCCTCTGTCATCTCTTCCTGACCTCATCTCAAACCCCATTAGAAATCTTATTGAATCTTATCAGCCCACCTCTACCAACGTTGGTTACCCATAACCATCATCGGTTTCTTCCTAACCATGATCGGTCATACCTCAACCAACGTCGGTCTCTATGTTTTCCAACACTATGTAAACCAACAACCACCTACCTACCAAAACAACCCAAACACCTTACCCAACCTTGCTAAGACCTTTTCTGTGACTCTGACACCACTTGAACAACTCGTAACTCGACTCAAGACCTTGACCCACATAGTTTTTAGTATTTAATTGGATCGACACTTGATAGTGATCTGAGGTACCCAAATCAAAATACTAGCACTAGATTCATTTATGTACGTATTTCAGTTATTTCATATTTGTTTTATAAAAATAGTGGATTGATAATCTTTCAGGAGTATCACACTTCCTAGATCTAGCATACGCTAGGCAAGTCCACTATCATATATTGTTTAACTCTTCTTTGGTGGTCTTGTTTTCTATTTTAGGTAGTTCCTCCTAGCCAAAAGGAATCTCTCATAGTCAACATCGGATCAAGAAGTTAGAATGCACATCAACCTCCAAACCAACAAAAATATATTCCTCCTTAGCCCATACCCTTATTTGTTTTGTCACATTCCAAAAATGTAAAGAAAATGGTGAAACATTTTGGCATGCCCGATGGGACCCATCTGGGGTTCCTTGCATTTTCTTCATTCTTAGGTAAAATTGTGTGTTTGTTTCCCTTCAAAAAGCTTACACATTAATTTCTCTCCTCTGGAATCATTCTTCCTCTCTTTATTGTCTAAAAACAATCATGTTTTTGGTGCTTAAAAAGAACACATTCTTCTTTCTTTTTGCATTGCATTAGTGAAAGAGCACGTTCCTACCTATTCACCATTTGCTTCATCAACATAATTTGTTGATTTGGGCTTAAAATCAGTTGCATTTCATCCTTGTATGCTACATTTAGCTCACATTAAAATGAGGGCAACCTATATGCTGGAAGTCATGCCTAACTGATGGTTGACACAAAGAATCATAGAAAAGCACATTCTCTCTCTCTCTCTCTCTACCAAACTACACAAAATCTGAATATACACATTTTCTTAAATGACATCTTACCTGGGAATGCTTTCAATGATCACACAATCAGAGGATTGACAGTGGGCACCCCATCTAGTTATTACTTCTATCTAGTCATTACCTCGAGAGAGGCACCCCCACCATAACATAACATGAAACCTCACCTTTTAGATATCCTTCTTCGTAGGAAAACTTCCTCACCAAAAACTCTATTCTAAATTCATGAGTCAAGTTCTAAATAGCATAAGCTAAACAAACATAAAAAATCACTCTTAGGATCATGTTTTTTTAGTTTTTCTTCTTGATTGATGTGTTTTGAGGTGTGAGACTACAAATCTCCATTTTATTCTTCTTTTCCTCTTGCACACTCCACCATCATAGTTGGAGTATTCTGACTTTGTCTGAGTGTGTCAGACCCATATTTCATTCTCAGATTCTTGAGTTTTGACTCTTCACTTGATTTAAATTCACAAAATCTATTTTTCATCGCTTCTCATTTTTTCACAAAGTAATCGAATCGGTTTATCCATGACCATCATCGGTTCACATCTCACCCATCATTAGTTAAGCCTCTAACCGGTGTCACTTCTTCTGGACTTTTAGTTATTTTCCCTAAAGGAATAGCCTTCATCACTCCTTTTGTTTATTTTTGGTCCCTTAGGCATCATCTTATCCTATTCCTATTGATATTTTTGTCATACATACTTTCCCATTACAAATTCATCAAGTTTTTTCACTTTTTGGTAAAACTATTTTTCTCACAGAGAACATCGACTTTCTACCCATCGATTCCCCATTAACCATACTTCAGCTGATCATGTTACCCTGTGCTGATTTGGTTTTCAAAATTCAAACCTTGACCAAATTCACCCTCCCAACCTCATTTTTCCTCTATTCCTACTTTTTTCTGTGTCATTTACAAATATACGACATCACCAGTCAACACTTACTCACATGGTGTTGACTCAGCAACCAAACTAACGCTCTTATATTCCATGCTAGTCGTCAACCACTCCCACCTAGTCCTTCACCACCTTCTGTCCTGTCACCCATGGATCCAACCCTACCTACCACCATTACTATAGGTGATGAGGAGTTCACATGACTCCTCGATCAAAATCCCACAACCTTACAATTCTACCTTTCCCACTCTTCCACTCAGGATTCCTTAGGTCAATTGATATATGGAATGCCCGTATCCATCTCTCCTACCCTTATCCCCACTTCTGCATCAGCCCCTACTAGTTCGGCATTACCTTCACCTACTTTACCCCCAGTGGTTTTGCAGAGCTAGGCCCCACACCCATATGATGACCGTTACATCTATAATATCAGTCGCACCCATAGTATCTGTTGTTCCTTCATTGACCACCCAGAGCATAACCCCATCCACACCCATTATCTCACATATACCAATTACAACACAACCACCCATGGTGTTGGTGACCCCTACCCCATTCCAAAATCTTGTCCTCTCCATCCCACAGTCTCTACCCCCAATCACTACTAGAGTCACTACAACTGACCCCACCTACATATACATATTATCAACAACCCCTATCTCATCCAACATTCATTCTGATATATGCCCTCTATGTCGGTCCCCTATTCTCAACCTTCCTATTCGAATCACCATACACTAGAATGCCACCCACATCACATGTTTAGTACCAGCCCTCTTACACCACAGAGGTGCCCTTCCATCACAACCTACCAATGACCTCATCAAATTAATGATGGAAAGGATGCAGACACTAGAAGCATCGGTTTCTAGCTCACACAATTCTCTCACCTATGATGAAATATGTAATGAGCCCATTCATCCATCCATTCCTATTCTACCCATATCCTTGTACATTGGGAAATGCCAAAATTCAACCACTTCAATAGTAAAGAAGATCCACAACAACATTTGTGGTCTTTCAAACATGGGTGTTACCTGATCGCCCATGATGATGCTTTACTCCTACAACCTTCCCGATGTCCCTCGACAGGACTTGCATTAGATTGGTACAATGGGCTACCTAGACATTCCATCTACTCATTTAATCAAGTAGCCCAAGCCTTCTTAGACCACTTCTCAATCAACATTGTTAAGAAAGTCACCATGACTGATCTTTACTCCACACGATAGTATGACGATGAGTCTATCACTTGACTTTTCACTCATTGCATGTAACTAATTAACCAACTCACATTTCAATTACCTCAAACTGAGCTCATAGAGTTGTTTACTCGGGCTTGCACTAGACACATCTCACCAACCTAGTAGTGTAGACCTTCCACACCTTTGACGAGGCATTCACCATGGCACAAAAATTGGAGATTCATGCTATCAAAGAAAAGAAAATTCAGCTACGTAACAAGAACATCGCATTCAAATCAAATGATGCTTCTTCATCTTCAAAACCCCAAAACAACTATTCAAAACCCAAAGGATCTTCCAACACCATAGTTCTCAAGGCTGACCTCTCACCCATCAAACCAAGCCAAACCTTCTTCTAATCTCTCTCCCATCCAAGATTTCTAGTTTAGATGAGAACAATGAAAGTATACCCCAATAGGGAACCTTATTCTTCTATTTTGGAAAAGCTTATTAAGGTTGGTGCCATTACCCTTCCACCTATAAAACCACACACTAGTTTTGACCCTGATCACCCCATGCCCATGTGGTATAAAGAACATGAATTTTACAACTATCATCATGTCAAAGGTCATAGCGATGGTAACTACATCACCTTCAAGAATATCATCCAAGAAATGTTAGACAACAGATCTAGTCTTGGATAACCCAAATGCACCCACTAACCAAAACCTACATATCTTCAAAAACCATTCCCTAATCATGCCCCATCTTCCAACCAAACTAGTGACACTTCAACCAATGATAGTAAATGTCCAGGAGGTCCACACTATTTTTGATGACATACCAGTTTGCTTTCCCAATTTCCCCATGTTCCTTCCATAGATGAAATCTTAGCCCGAGCTCCCCTACCTACACAGAACCTATTTCATCTACTCCTCCACCCACAGAGGAACCCCCTTCATTTTCTCCTTCACCCGTGGAAGAGCCCATAATTAGCACTCCTCCTCTGGCCCTCAAATTACCGAGCAATCATCAGTAGCACCTCTCCTACTCATAGGGGACACTTGTCCACTCCCTACACCATCACAAGGAGAGTCCACCTCATCTTGGCCCATCATCTCCTCTACCCATGAGGATCTTGTAGAAACACCATTTCCTTTAGATGACCATTCTCCATCGGACCTCCAAGATCCTGCTTGATCTTGCTTTCGGCTCTCTTACCCACAGAGTCTGAAGCTAGCCATTTCCCTATTTCTCAAACACATTTTACAGGGATTTCTACTTGATCCACATCAGCCCCACCTACAGTAGTACCATTTTCACACTTGGCCAATCACCTAGACTATGTTGATAGAGCCTTACTTTGGGGACGTCTTCTACTTCCTACTTCAACCCAAATGCAGTTTTCACTCACCAACACCTCCACAATCTATCCAAAAGTGTTTCAAGTGGTCAAACCAAACACAACCATGACTATTGGAACACCTTCCATGTCATCACCCATAACCCAACAACCCTTCCAACATACACCTATACCCAAACACCTGCCCACACCTATATCATCTCCCTTACCTAAACCCATCACTACCTTAGGGGTCATGCCAACATCGAACCTTACTCACCCACCCATCAAATTAGATTTAGCCACATCTTCCCAAACCAACACTAAACTTATTCCCGCCCCTAAAAGGAAGACCCAACCTCCTAGGCCTCATACACCAACCTCACCTACCACACCATTGTCACCTTCACCCTTTCGTCCATCCTAGGACCTCACCCCTCAACCCTGGCCAAGCAACCTTCTTCCACCGGTAAACCAAGAATGTAAAATAGCTCACCTCCTCATCACAGACCTCTAATATACCCAAGTGATCCACACAACCCCCACCATCACCCGTGACCTTCTTACCACCCATACCACCACTACCTTCCATAACTTCTTCACTACCCATGACACTCTCTTCTCTTCCACTCACACCTTCTACCCAACCTCTACCAACCACCTCCACCACAACTTGGTTTCCCCATGGGTAACCCATCCTCTTCCACCATCTACTTTTTCCCTCTACATCCCATACTCCCATGTCACCTTTTCCCAAGAAGGTGCAACCCAAAGCTAAGAATCCACTACCCTCCAATAAGGTAGTCAAACCAACCAAACCTTCCATCACCAGCTCTTCTACCCCACCTTTACCCAAACAGATGCCCACAAGACCTAAGACCACTCCACATACCAAACTAGTGGACCAACCCATTCCCCTCTCTAAAAGCCTCTTCCTCCACAATCAACCACACCTATACCCAAACCCACACTCACCTCCCATTGTGATCCGTTAGTGGGGTCCTACGCTAAGATTTTAACCAATCTCTTAGAGACTTTCATCATCACATTACCACCACTTCGACCTTACTGATCCTCTCAAACCCAAACCAAAAGGGTTTGATGAGACCAAGATTTGTGCCTATCATCATGTGTCAGGACATGATGTTGAAAATTATAAGGCCTTGAAAACCATTCTTATCCAAATTTTTCCTCTTGAGCACAATTTTGATGATGACGATCTTCTGGATGAGGACCCCATTCCACCTTCACCAATCTCCCCAAATCTTCTTCCATTACCTACTCAATGACCAGTATCTCCACCCCCACAACTCTTTTATCCACCCCCAAAATTTGAAATCAACATGGTCCATGTTACACCCACCTGCGTCTTAAAGATAAGGGAAAAGAAAAGGCAACTAGCCCATCAACCAACCCTGTACCCAACATACCATCTACACCCACACCCAAAGTCACCATTCGAGGTCCCATATCCTATTTCTGATGGGGTCACACATCACACAATGCTAAAACAATTACACCAATCCTCCCTCAAAATGTCTTTATATGACCTCATCCAAACCTCTGAGTCACATCATCAAGCCCTCATGGAGGTCCTTCAATCTATTGAGGTTTTACCAAATGACCCCATGCCATAGCCTCCATCATTACCCCTCATCACGTAGCCTCTCTCACTAAGTCATCACCTTCCTCTACACCTCCACTACTCACTCGCTAAGTATCTACCCTCATATTTTTGAATGAAGAGATCACCCCTTTCAAGTCCATAACCCCGATCCCACTCTTTTCATCTCCATCTTTATCGATAATATACACATATGACACATTATGATCGATGGTGGTGCTAGTATTAACATCATCTCCTCCCATGTGTATACAAAAAATGTGCATACCTACCAATTGCATGCATGGTAACCCATTATGTTGCGCTCCTTTAATGACGCCATGACCTCTACCTTGGGTACCATCATTCTCCATGTCTCGCGTAGGTCCCCACTATCCCGAACTTTTCTATGTCCTAGAAGGGGAGTTCCAGTATAATATGTTTCTTGGCCAACCTTGATCCATGCCATGGGTTGTGTCCTTTGACTTTACACCGCTGCCTCAAATTTGAACATGAAGGACATAATTACACCATCCCGACCGACCCATCACCTTTTAAGACCTGTAACATGTTGTACCAGCCCAATGATGTACTTGTCCTAGTCAAGGCATCTATCATTACCCCCACTTCACCTTCATCCACAAGCCCATCCACCAAGACTTGCCACCACCTCTCCCACATCTAACCCTATTATCCCTACTATCGCCACCTAGCCTCTACCACTGACTCACCTACTTCCCCATCATCTAGCAAGTCATCTATCCCCACTACCCACATATCGACTACTGATCCCTTAGAGGTGTTTTTCAATGCCTCACTTTGGGGGAGTACCACCTATACAATATCGACACGTTCCTCACTCCAAGAGTATGGAAACCTACGTCAACACCCTAGTTATGACTACCGCATAGGTGAGGTTTTTCCTTATGGTCCTCCCCACCTTCACACTAATCTAACATATGGGGGACTTGATATTTCCACTTATAAACCCAAACCTCCATCTCAAACACAACCATTTTCATCTGACCTACACTCCCTCACTAACCACCACTTTGCTCACACTTTCCTTCCACCGTGCGCATGGAAAGGATTTGCTTTGGCTTTTACAAATAAGGCCACCATACTATTATTTCTGTACCACTCGTAAACACAATGACCATAGTGGCATTGGCTTTGATGCACCACCTCCCAAGAAGGCTCACGTTGACCTCATTAAGGAAGAAAAACCTTCCCACCTCATTCACCCATGTCACCATCTTCACCCACGGAGTCCATAGATCCCGAATCTATTCCTCCTAAAAAAATTTTTTTTTTTCATAAACACAATTTCTCTGGGACCTCTGACCTATCAATGTGATGGTGAGGCTCCCTCTTCTCTCCCATTCTTGTATCCTAACATGATCGATGATGATACACCTTCTATTAATGTCATTCAATGTCAAGATGATGAGTCCATCCTCACCTACCTTGGGTGTGGAAGATTCTTATATTCACCGGTCATTACCTTCTGAGACACAAACCATGTTGAATGAATTGACCATTGAAATCAACATTAACACTCAGGATGACCCACACATTCTAAAGATAGGCCAATCTTTAGATGCTACTAAAAGAAGCTTTTACCTCTTTCCTTCGGGACCATAGCAAATGCTTTTTCTGGTCCTATGCCGATATGCCTAGTATTGACCCAAAAATCATGGTCCACAATATCATAACCATTCCTAATGCCAAACCCATCAAAAAAAAGCTACGAAAATGCATCCTCACATTTCTCTTCTAGTCAAAGAAGAGCTTCAACACCTTCTCTTAGTTTCCTTCATCCTACCCATTGACTATCCCCAATGGATTTCTAACATCGTTCCTATCACAAAGGTGACAGGGGACTCCACATTTGCATGGACTTCCATGACCTCAACCTAGCTTGTCCCAAAGATGACTTTCCCCTACTGGCATTGACCAACTAGTTGATCTCACCACTGGCCATGAAATGCTATCACTCATGGATGGTTTCTCGGGTTACAATCAAATATTACTAGCTCCAGAAGATCAACACAAGACTACCTTCATCACCCCTTGGGGACCTTCTACTATCGAGTCATGCCTTTTGGCCTTAAAAATGTTACCATGCTACATACCAATGAGCCATGACTTACATCTTCCATGACATCATGCATCACATATTGGAAGATTACGTAGATGATCTTCTTGCCAAATCCAAACATCAAACCAAACACTGACCATCCTTAAGGTCATCTTTGACCACCTCATTAAGTATTGTGTTCATCTTCAACCAAAGAAGTGTGTCTTTGTGGTACTTTTAGGAAAACTCCTTGGTTTCATCATTTCTTTGCATGGCATAGAATTCGATCCTACTAAAGTCAAGGCTATTCTGAAATGCCTCCACCTACTAATCTCTCATCAACTTCAAAGCCTACAAGGTAAGTTGTAATCCATTCATCATTTTATCTCATAGCTTTTTCCGACCATTGTCAACCATTTCATCATCTTCTCAAGAAAGACGTTTCATTCAAATGGGATGATGAATGCCATAAAGCCTTTGAAGCCTTAAAACAATACCTTCTTCAACCACCAATGCTCATTCCTCCTAAAGATGACCAACCCTTTTACCTATATATTTCTACCACTAACCATTCTTTAGGTGTCATGCTCACTCATCGTGATGAGACCAACACCGAGAGAAAGTGGTTTATTACATAAGTCATACCCTTCTGGACTACGAAACTAGATATACCCACACCGAAAAACTCTTCTTAGCCTTAGTTTTCATCGCCACCAAACTCGCCATTACCTACTCAACCACAAAACCTTCATTATTACTAATATTGACCCCTTACACTATATGTATGCCAAACCCTATCAACATCAATGTGTCACATGTTGGCTTATGCTTCTTTCCGACCTCGACCTCAAATTCATTCATCAAAATTCCATCAAGGGCCAAGATATCACTGACCAACTAGCTAACGCACCCCTTTTCAGGAATCAACCTCTCTAACTTTGATTTCCCAAATGAATCCATAGCTACCCTCTCCTTAGATGAACCCACTTACCAAATGACACTCTTCTTCGATGGCTCCAAGTGTCAGCATGGGGGTGGGGCTGGTGTTATCCTCATTCCTCTTGATGGTGAACCTATGCCTTTGTCTTTCAAACTCATTTTGATTGTACAAAAAATATTTCCAATACGAAGCACTCGTATTGGGCCTCCAGGATGCTTATGCCTTAGATGTTAAGTCCATCAATATCTTTGGTGATTCCCAGCTTGGTCATAAACCAAGTCAATGGTATATACCAGTGTCGTAATGAGATACTTCAAAAGTATAAACATCACGTAGATATACTTTTGACCACCTTTGACCATTACGAACTTCAAACCACCCCACGTTCTACCAATAAATTTGTGGATACCATGGCCTACTTGGCTTCTCGATACCCTACTTTTCCCACCGACTCTAAAATATTTGTCACAATACAAAGGCTACAATCACCCTCTTATTTACCTCATGAGGTCTACTCCATCGAACCATTGCACCTGACCCACGTGACCTTTGGTATAAGCAATATGTAAACTATCTTTCCCTTTCCATTCTACCCACTGATCTCACTCGTAATGGACAACGTGCCTTTCTTAAAAGTGTCTCTCATTATGTCATCATGGGTGGTCTCCTTTATAAGCACGGCTTTGATGGTATTCTCTTACGATGCCTTACAAGTTCTTGAAATTCCCTACACCATTAAGGAAGTCCACGATGGAATTTTGGAGGTCACTTTAGTGGTTTAGCTATCGCAAAAATGCATTCTTCACCTTGGCTATTATTGGCCAACCTTAAACCATGATTGTTTGTGATTATGTCAAATGTTGTGTGAAATGCCAACAACATGCTAATCTTCATCACACACCTAGTCATGCCTTACAGGTCACACGAGATCTTTGCCTTTCTCTCAATGGGGTTTGGATCTTATCGGTGAGATCAATCCCCATTCTTCACAATGCCACCAATGGATCATAACCACTACTAGAATATTACACTAAATGGGTAGAGGCCATTCCCTCATTTCTACAAAAGCTAAGAAAATATGTGAATTCATCAACCATCACATCATTTGTCACTTTGGTGTTCCTCACCGCCTCATCACTATAATGGAAAAGCAATTCAAAAACAAAACCCTACATAAGATATGTGACACTTTTGGCATCCAACTCAGTTTCTCATCACCTTATTACCCACAAACCAATGGCCAAGAAATCAACCAATAAAACCTTGAACAAAATTCTTATGAAAGTAGTCAACGATATTGGGAAGGATTGGCATACGCACATTCCTTTCTCCTTATGGGCTTATCACACTAGTATTCACACTTCAAATGCTACCACACCTTTTTCTCTGGTCTACAGTACCGAGGTTGTCTTACCTCTCGAAGTCTAGATTCCATCTCTCTCACATCTCACTACAAGACATGCTCAACGATGATGAATTTCACCAAGATCATTTGGCACAACTTGAGTTATTAGATGAACATCATCTCAATGCTCTTGACCATCTCCAAATCTACCAAAAATGTATCAAACATGCCTATGAAAAATGTGTTCACATGAATGAACCTTTCAGGTCGGTGACCTCATCCTAAAGGAAAATCAACATGTAACCAAAGAAGAGAAAAGTAAGTGGGGAAATTTTCTCCTAATTGGCTTGACCCTATATCGTTACCCATGCCTATGGATCAGTGCTTTATCATTTGTCTTCACTCGAAGGTAAACCCAAACTTGAGCCCTCAATGCCTTACATCTTTGACCATTTTATTGTTGACATCAAGTCCTATATCACTTTCTATCAGTTGATCGCTCATCCCTTGAGCACTGTTCACCTTCCATATTACCCATTTTTGAGGATCCATGACTAAACAAGAATCATGTGATTACCCATCACCTTTCAACCTTATCTTTAATATGAGTACCACGACTCTACTCATAGCATGATTCTCATGGATACTTTTCATCTTCTTCAAGATGGAATCCCATGGTCATTCATCACTCAAAACCACCCTTTCATAGTTAACCCTGTATGTGTACTATGGTTTTGTCCTCCGAACAAGAACCTAATCTTCTCTATAGTCTTGTCCATGACTTAAATGTCCAAAAACAAAAAGGATGCAACTCCTTGAGTCAAACTTCTAAAAAAAGATGACTCCCTCAAAAGGGACATCTCTTCACTCTATTTCCACCACTATAAATAGATTGTTCCTTGAAGGACAACTATATAAAGTCATTTCAAAAATACAATAAAATATCCAAAAGCTTCCCGCATCGATCAACTTCATGAAGACCTCAAGGAGATAATATACTCATCCCATATAGACTTCCGCATTGATCAGTCTATTAAAAATAAAAAAAATGAAGAAAATGATGAAATTTTTGTCATGGACTTGCCTATTTTTGATCCTAGGTTTCTTGCTAAAAAACATGTTGTCATACACTAAGTTACACTAAACCACCCATTCTCACCTCATTGCCTTTTCATCCTAATTTCCTCTTTACTCAAGGGACTTGCTACAACCACAACATTTCATGATTATGTGACTTTCTTCACCCTTAGAATAGTCCATTATGCAAGGCCTTTAGGGTCTTACGTTCATAAGCCCATCTTGGGTATGGTCGAATCATTAGAGGTTCTTATCAATTAAGTGGCTCTTTTGCCACCTCTTACCATTTTCCTTCCTCATTACTTATTGATTATCCTATACAGACCAGATCATCGACACCTATATTTAAAACAACTCAACCATGCCTATGACCTAAACTCAACCATGCCTGTGACCTAAACTCAACCATGCCTATGACCTACACTCAACCATGCCTATGACCTAAAATCAACTATGCATGTAACCTACACTCAATCATGCCTATGACCTAATTCAACCATGCCTATGAACTATAATTTATCATGCCTATGACCTACATTCAACCATGCCTAACACCTACTAACCCATTCCTCTACTTCATCATAATCTTCCCTAGCTTATGGGAGAACTACATCGGCCTGAGGTCCCTTTTCACCGGACTATGTAGGTAAACACTTCTGAGGGCATGGGGCCCTTGAGGTTAGCTCAACCACTCTTTACCCTAACCAATTCCCCCTTTCACTTTCCTATTCACATTCTACCCTAGTTAGTTTCCATTTTATATCAATAACTGGAAATTAAACCAAACAAGCATCAATTAATACACATTTTTACCACATCATCAAATCATTCATTTATCATTTTCACATTTCCATTATAGCACATATTTGGAAATTAAAACCATAACTTGTATATACATCACCATTTTTCCCTCATGTTACCAAAAACTTGGACATTAAATCATGCCTAAACCAACCTAACTCAATCATGCCTAAACCAACTTGACTCCATCATGCCTAAACCAACCTGACTCCATCATGCCTAAACTAACCTAACTCAATCATGCCTAAACCAACTCTGAATCCACCATGCCTAAACCAAACTCCATCATGCATAAACTTTGACTCACATGCCATGCCTACACTGACCTTGACTCTATCATGCCTAATCCACTTGGTTTCCACCTACATACATATAACAATGAAAATTAAAACAAGTACACCATCCATACTATAAATACCATCATCTATAAATTAGAAAGTCTATGTGTATACATACATGTGTACATAGATACAAATAAATGCAAACATCTCAAAAAATCTCATGTACATCCTCACCATCTTCGACATGACAGTGCATATGATCAAAAATCTCAAAAACTCTCATATACATCCTCGTTCTCTTTGGTAGGTAGTATATCTCAAAATACACAAAAAAATATGGAGGTATACTCAACAATCAGGCATCTCCCCATCGAATATCCTCCATGTTTGTCTCACTTGTCTCCTCCTCCTCCTCTCTCTCCCCGTGTGATCCTGCTAGCAGCATCTCACTACCCACCATAGGCCTCAGTCTAACCTCTGATGGCCCCTCACCTAGAGCTATGGCCTCCATGTGCACTGGTAGCCTTGCCCTGACCCTATCTCGGGGCTCACCAACCCCTTGTACTCTCCACACTGCGTGTGAGTGCAGGACCTGGTCCTCTCACTCGAAGCCTTATGCTCTATACTCGCATAAGATGGGACATCTATCCCTACAGCCATCAAGTGATCCTGATAATATCATGCCTCACCTAAGGCATCCCTGAACCTAGCCATAAGTATTATCTATGGTGGTGCCATCGGCCTCGACCTATGACCTCTAGGGACCCTTTCCATCGGTACCTATAATAAGGGACCCTATCCCACCCTTATCTATAAAATGGGACCCTCTCCCTGAGCCTAAAATGGGTTCCTATGTAGGTACTGAGCTATGTGGGTACTTGTCTACTGAGCTGTGTAGGTGGTTCATGTGCCTATCCCTATGCTACCTAGGCCTGTAGGGGGCCACTGGCCTACAACTTATGAACTCTGCGGCCTAACATGTGAAACCTATGCCTCTACCCTATCATTATCCCCACTATCCCCAACTGTGTGACTAGAGTCGCCACATACCCTGTAGGGGTCTCTCTCTCTAAAATATGATGGTAGCCAATCCTACTACCCCGGCCTCAATGGTACTTCTCAGCTATGCTTTTTACCCACCACTATCTATACCTATCAGTAACTCTGACATCATCAATCCACCGGTCTACCACCTACTCCTCCTACCTTGTAGGCACCTTTCGATTGTGGTAGAGGCATAGGCCTCTCCACGTCATCCCTCATGTACTTTGTGGAAATGGTGGCGGTATATCTTGGGGAAATCCCAACTGTCACCTAACCCTATCAATGGGGATCATCTCATGCTCACCAACATGATGCCCTCTATCCATCTCACTAGTTGTAATCCATCCAGCTCCATGGCCATCTACATGTATGAAGGGAAGCCCACATATGGCCTCTAAATGATGTCCACACCGACAACCCTCTAGTAAACACCTATAATAGGCTACATCATGTGTAGCCTTGACAGCTCGATACTCTCCAATCGTAGGTACCCATCACCTATAGCCCACCCAAATAAAACCCAACTCGAATGCATCAAGTCAGGGCATGCCCATTGACACACACACACGATGTGCTCATATGCCCAATAGTTTAGTAGGAAATTACAACAATGTTGAACCACCGCAATCACCCATAGGCCCATAACTCTTTATATAACTACACTAAGAAGGTTGGTGCCCATGCAAACTAGGTCCTATCCTCCATCATATCATGTAGAACCCCATCAATGATCATGGGAATCTCCCACCCTCTAGCATCTGGTAGTGCAAAACAACACACTACCTCCATCATCAGAACTACTAGCCTCATCTCCTCTAGATGGGCTCGGTACATATCTCCATAACTCATGCTAGTGCTATGGAACCTCAAATCCGCTAGCCCCTCACCCAAACATTTTCAACATCAGCTCTCAGATGCCTCTAAAGAAATTGAATACACCTACATCCCTACTATCAGTATCACATGATCCTATACACATCCTCCAAGGTGATGGTCATCTCACCTATCGTAAGCAAACAAAATGTGTTGGTCACCGAATCCCATCTGTTGATGAGGGTGACCATCAAACTCATATCCTCGACTACATGCCAAAAGATCCGACCCCAATCAAGCCACCCCTACAACATGCTTGCCACTCCTCGCTATCACACTCCCTCATACTACTACTAATAGGGTGGTACCCTATCACGCATCCGTAACTGGTTCCTTCACATGCATTCAAAAAACCATCACATTATTAAACCTTGACCATACCCACATTCATCCCTGGACCCCCACCTATAACTATTACCACTCCCTATTTTCATTTTCACCTTCCTCTCACCTACTCATCTCCTAAACCATTTTTCTCTCAATTCCAATGACATCACTCATCAACCAAAACTAGCATTAGTCAACCATGACCATGTCGGCTAACTCCCATCACTCCAAACAACGTCGGTCCTTTCGTGGACCCGTCTACCTTATCCTCTCACCACCTAGATCTCCCTCCACCTCATCCATTCCTACCCAAATTCCAAGTCCTTTCCTCTTAAAAAGTGCCCTCAATTCACCTAATGACTTTGTCATTTTCTCAATTTTCTTCCCACAATTCAAATTTAATGATTCCCCCCAAAATACAAAAATTTTACCTTGACCCGATTTCTAAAAAAAATCTAAACCCGACTAGATACCACCTTTGGTCCTCCACTCATGTGCATTAGCCAATCGACGCTCGGTCACCCTCTCCCACCTACTATTTGGTCTTCCTAGGCTACCTCTTTCCCCCATAATTCATGCGACGTCTCTTTCTCAATCATCCTCAAACACCCATTGAACTATACCTACAAACCCAAATTAAAATGCATTTGTCATTTTATCAACCTTTGTTGTTCTTACATAATTTTTTTTTTACCTATACCTTGGCCTTACCCGTCGGTTACTATTTTCCTATATATCTTGACCCATTGGTCACCCTTTAATCGACATCACTAAGTGAACTTTTGACCCTCTATTTTTCTCATTTTACCTTTTTATCGTCCCGGTTACCATACCTACAAACCCAACCTACCCCTGTTTCCTTTAGCATCTTAGGAGTTGTTACCTATACCTTGGCATTACCCATGCCATTACCTATATACCTTGACCCAACGCACTTTTTTTGACCTTTGACCTTATGTGCTCGTTGTACCTTGAGACGTGGTTACCTATGTTGATGATCTTACCAACCTTACCTTGCCTATTGTCATGTTGTTTATCCTAACCTAACCTTTGGTGTACCAGAACATACCTAAACGTTCCTACACCTGACCTCTGTTGTGTTTCCACACCATATCCTATACCTTGGATACCAAAATCACTTCAACCCTGTTTGGATAGACCTATCGACCTTAGACAATGTAAAGTTTGAAAGCTTCTCAACTTGGTACCATGCTACAGTTTCCAACGTGTGTGTATGTTCAACTGCCACTACCTTTGACCCTAACCCATTTACCTATTTACCCGATTTGACCTTTTACCTTTACCTAATACACCTAATGATCTTCATTTTCCCACCTCCTCATTTTATCAAACCACTCACCACTTCCGTCTCTCACCTCATTGGTTCCTAGTTTGAGGGGGGTTACCTTCACCCACGCTTGGGGCAACACCACCCTCACTTACACTTGACATAACCATTTCCTATTTTTGTCAGCGTCGCTTACCAATACAAGCCATGTGACAAAAAGGGGCAAAATGTAGACACCAAAATTGGGTCACACTCCCCTTGGTCACCTATCGAAGAACCAACTTAAATACATTCACCTAACCATGACCCTTATACCCTACATTAATATTAATTTAATTATTTATAATTAAATTAATACCCATCCTCACCCCATTATTAATTTAATTACTTTAATTAAATGGATGGACACCTCACCTAGACACCTCACCATAGACCTATTCATAGCATGTTTCCATAAATGAATAAGACTTGGTTCAACCCTAAAAATCAAGGCCTATTATTCCTCTAACCACCTTCCCACTCATAAAAACATAACATCCATTCTGATCCGCAAATAAATGAACAAACCTGACCCAAATGATGTGAGATCTACCATTTTTAGTAAACCTAGGGAATCCCACCTTAACCGACGTCGGTCATCCCAAAACCGATTTCGGTCAACCAGGAACCATCATTGGTTACCATTTATTCACCTTGGAAACTTATTTTTTGGGTTGGCACATTTAGAGATCAAGGAGATGAGAAGAGAATTGCATGCAAGCATAACCATAGCCTTTTCATACCTACAGACATCCATAGCCAACACCAGGATAGATCCAGAGGTATTACACTCATGGTGACATTCCGGGAACCATCACTATGGCACCAAGATCCATCCCACCAACCAATCATCACCACCACATATCCATTAGACCTGCACAATAGTAAGTACACTTTTTACCTACATCATCTATTTTACTCCATAGTCTATTGACTTTTTCTATTGCTATTATCACTTCCTCTACTTGCATTCCCTTTTCCTTACCATTTAATTGCCTGTAAACCCAACCATTCCTCCACCCACACCATAAAACCACCTATACCTCGACCTCTAAATATTTCTGAGTGTTCCTAAGATCCCCATATACTTCATTATTCCCTTTATCATCTCTTCCTGGCCTCACTCAAACCCCATTAAAAATCTTATCAATCTTATCATTATGCTTCTATTGACGCCGGTTACCCATAACCATCATTTGTTCTTCCTAACCATGATCGGTCATACCTCACCGATGCTAGTCTCTGTGTTTGCAAACACTATGTAAACCAGCAACCACCCACCTACCAAAACAACCCAAACACCTTACCCAACCCTATTAAGACCCTGCTTGTGACCTTTAGACCACCTGAACAACCTGCAACCTAACCCGAAGACCTTGACCCACATAGTTTTAGTATTTAATTGATCAATTCTGATAGTGATCTGAGGTACCCAAATCATAATACTAGCACTAGATTCGTTTATGTACGCATTTTAGTTATTTCATAGTTTTTTTATAAAAATAGTGGATTGACAACCTTCTAGGGAGTATCACACTTCTTGGACTTAGCATACGCTAGGAATTCCACTATCATATATTGTTTAACTCTTATTTGGTGTTCTTGTTTTCTATTTCAAGTAGTTCCTCCCAACCAAAAGGAAACTCTCACAGTCAACATCAGATCAAGAAGTCAAAACGCGGCGCATTAACCTCCAACTGACAAACACAACAGGTATTCCTCCTTAGCCCATACCCTTATCTATTTTGTCACATTCCAAAAAACATAAAGAAAACGGTGAAACACTTTTTGTTTAGTGCTTTTAATAAAAAATATTATTTTTATTTATTTTGTTGTCTTTTAAATACAAAATAATATCTTAGCATGTTTTTGTGTTAAAAATAAATCCAACTTCATAATCACTGTTTGAAATTGAAAATAATTTAATATCAAACATAATTAAATATTTATGATCACAATATTATTTTATATGGAGAACTTATGCATGAATAAAATACAAGTACAACACATAACATAGATTGAAACTCTCAATATTTTTATATAATAAAGAAGATGAAAATTACAAGAACAATATATTTATTTATAGTGTGAATACAAATTTTTTTACAATCATTTAAAAATTTGGTTCCAAATCCGATTTATGAAAAGAGAATTTTCATAATTTAATAATGTAGCTTCAACCTTAAGTAGTGGAGTATTTAGTTTGTTTAACTATATATTTTGTACCATAACCTTCCTTTAATACTCTAGAGTAAATAAGATCGCTTGTGGATGTATTGATATGAGAAAATATTTCGTGTTCCGGATCTACTACATCATCGAATGATAGTAACATCGATCCTTTTATATTTTCTTCTTTAATAATATTTCAAGATCCATTCCATTCTCATTAACGATCCTTCCTAAGGTATTATTCTTATTGTTTAAAGTAACAAGATCTTGTTTTAAATCAATAATTGCGCAGCTTAAAAATTTCCTTGCAATTTTTAAATGAACATTAAGCACGATTGCTTTATAATGCAAAATTCAATACTGACTATATTTAAAAAAAAAAAAATTAATAAAAATTAAAAATATAGTAAATCCTATTTGAAAATTTATTAAAACTTACCAAATCCTTTTCCTCTCCACATTCACAATAACTATAAGGCTCTTGTCTCTTGACCACATATTGTGGTAGGCTTATGCTTCTAGCATTTAAATTCTCAATTCTATTTAACATTACATCTAATACAATATCATTCTAAGCATTAGAAATAAAAATAGTGCTAGATAAAATATGATTAAAAAAAAATATAGGGCTTCGGTGGTTTATTTTGAACCTAAGTATACAATAAATGTATCTGGGAGTGGTTGTGAAATCGGGTGTTAATTTATTTTATAAAAACTTTATCCCTAAACTCCCACAATTTTAATTATTCAATATCATTTGTTACCATAAAGCATTAACAATAGCTAAAAATCCAAAAGGGAGGACATGTTGGTATAGCCAAAAATTGTTATCCAAAATACTTTCAAGTGAAAAACTTGTTTTTTCATCATTTGTTAAGGTAGTTTCCTCAAGAAGGTGTGCTTGATGTTGGTTCTCTTACCAAAGAAGGTTGCCTTAACCCATGAATCATATCTTGCAGATTGAAAGTTTCATGGGCCTCCACCCCACTTTCAATCCCAAGATATTCCTCATCCAAATCAATTTCATTTAATAAGTAAGTACCCTCTAAACATTTTCCAATGAAAATATCGAAAAATATGATGTAAAATTAAGGGTACCCTTGCTTGCAGTTGTTGCATGAAACAAAATATGTTTCCCAATGCCCCTTGTCCTCATATTCTGTGGTGGTGGTGGTAGTGAAAGAAACATATTTTTTTCAAAGTAGCAAATGGATTTGGAGGTGGATGAGGTACTATAATTGTAAATCATATGAGAAAATTGAAATGAAAAACATAATAAGAATGAAATAATTGAAAATTATAAACCATTTTTGATAAAAAAGAAGTATATGCATAGTTTGTAGTTGATATACGATGGATCCTATTGTTGTGGTTGAGGAGTAGAGAGAAGGGAATGGGAGTGGTAGTTGTGATCAAACCCTAATTAACCATTAATAATTTAAATTTATCAGTTTCTTATTTTAAAAAATATAACAAACTAAAAATAAATTAAAATTATAACTTAAATGGGAAACATACCTTGAGGTGCTGAAGAGTGTTTTTGATACCATGTTTCATCAAATTCATACATTATTCTAGTCGGACTACCATGAGGATATAAACCTGTGCTATTGGAGGTGGCTGCATCATAGGTTTATAAACAACTTAAAAACTTATATTTTTATGAAATTATATATACATTATAATATGTAAAATACATGTGTGTAGTGGCATGGTCATTGTGTCAATTGACAAGGTGCTATGAAACTCCTCATCTGCTTTACTTAAGAAGTTATTAATCATGGTTTTGATTTATCAAGATCCTTTGAAAAAAATTTGAGTCTCTAGACTATGGTTGGAAATGTTCTCTTATAGTATCCTCTCTTTGGGAAGCAGATGTAATGGGCCTGATATAGTTTAATAGACTATTAATATCTAATATAAACTGTAAAATATCATGAAAATAAATTATAATTATAATGAAACAAATAATCATGAATTTTGGACTCACCTCATGGTGTTCCATCACATGGGCATAGCTATAAGATTTATGTGGAGTGGTGTAAGAGGAGTGTTGGGTAAATTGTAAAGAGATTCATAATATAATGTAAGAATAAAATTTATGGATCTAATACATAAAGTGTCATTTAAAAGTACATAACTCGGGTCACTTATTATCTTATAGGATAAGAAGGTGCACCAATCATATTTTTGTATTCTAAAGGTTTAAATGATATAATCCAAGGACCAATTTGGAATGTCTATATGTTGGCCTTGCAAATAATTTTAGACTAGAAAAATTATACCATAGAATGCAAAAAGGGTGACTCAAATCCTATCTTGAAATTCCCCTTTTTGAAAGATTTGGGGAAGTTGTAAGTGTAAGGAAACACAAATTTGTTAAAGATTTAATAAAATAATAAATAAAAATGTGTAAAACAAAAAAATGATTAGGAAAATACTTACAATTAGTTGCATCAAAAGAAAATTCATAGTGAGACTCCAAATAATTGATGTCAATCATTTGTTAATATGGAATTTGTTGTGACAAGATCCATATCTTTATGTGGTAGTCATATCAAACACTGATTTTTCTTTGGGAGATGTTCCAAACGATATTGTGTGGGAGGAGATGAATTTGAAAATAACCCAAGGAACTATTATAACTTTTCGTAGGTAGTATAGGTTTTTTGTATCCATTTGAAAATGAGGCATATATACTAGCCACATAAAACTTGTGGCTTCAATCCACTATGAAAAGAATTGGGATCTGATAGAATCCTATGGAGTTGGGGGAAGAAAAGGTTCTTGTATATAAATTTATGTAGTTGAATGACCGGGGTGGTTGATTGGGTTTCCTTTGATGAGGCATTTTTTTGAAAAAATATGGATGGGTATTGAGTTTAGGTTAGGATTCGAGATGTTCTATTTCTAATGGGAATTTAAATTTTTTTTTACAAGTGGAATTATAGTTTTCTCATTGATTTTGGGTTGAGTGATTGTGAAAAGGGAAAATAACAAGGCTCCATGTCTATATATAGAGAGATTTAGACATGTGACGGTTGCTAATAGGCTATTCATATGACCAACCTCTAGTTTTCCGAACTTAGCCATTTTTGGTCTTTTTTGGTCGGGCACACATAATGTCTATGCAACATCAAGTTTTGGTGCGCCCCCTTTAAATCCTTTGGCGCACGGTTTGAAGTGTCAAACAGGCATTTTGGTGTGCCTCACTATGTTGTGCCTTTCTTGCATGCGCCAAGGCACATGCGCCTTCATGTCAACAATACTTTTGTTGCACCGAGTTTTGGTGCGCCAAGGGCGCATATATTCTTGTGTCAACAACACTTTCAGTGCGCCAAAGGTGCACATAACTTCGTGTTGGCAGGTATTTTGATGCGCCAAAGGGCGCATGCTTTCCATTGTCGACAACACTTTTGGCACGCCACTTGAAAAAGTGGTTGTGCATTTATTACCACCTCGCCTATATATAGGCGCATCTGCACTGTCATTTTCATCACCAATCACGTGATTTTCTTTCCTCTCGTACTCAAAAGCACCCTATCATTTTCAATCACTTCGTGGACCCGCCACACTTCTCCATTATATAATCCTGGTAAGAGGTCCCTATTGCTCTTGTGCTTTGTGTTTTGGTTTTTGGCTGCTTGTTGGTGTGGATTGGGTTAAATAAGACTGTGAAAACATGAACTTAACCCCCTCTTTGTTGTTTCTATTCTTCCACATGCATTTCCCCCTCTTTCCAGATCTGCTGGTAAAGGGGACTCTGTCTTGAAAAGATTGCTTGAAACTCTTTGATTAAGCTTCTTCATCACCCAAAGACATCCTGCAAAAGAAGTTTAAATGCATGTAACCCCTCAGAGAAAGAATCAAGGCTTGAAAATAAGACACTGTCATTTCCTCTTTTGGCACATCTGCCACCCCTGCAACATGATATACAGTTACGCCAATGGCGCATATACCATGCCTGTTACATAAAGAACAATGCGCCTCAAGGCGCACTTCCCTTGCTTGTTGCAACCACTTTTCCTGCGCCCTCTTGGCACACCAAACTCATGTGTTGCATTATTAAAACTCACGCCATTGGCGCACCCTGCATCCATGTAACACCAACTTTATATGCGCCAAGTACAAAACTGATTAAAAAGGCGCAGGCGCACCCATTGTTACAACAACATTATGTTATGCACCTTCCATGCCGCGCTAAGTTCCCCTATGGCGCATGAAAAATGATGTTACACGCATTAAACCTCGCGCCTTTGCGCATCCTGCACCCGTAACATGAAAATATCAGCGCCTTTATAAAATGCATACATATGGCGCAGGCGCACTTCTGCTTACAACAACAAAAAATGCAACCTACAATATCTATGCGCCATGCGCCCTTTGCGCACGATTTATCCTCGCAGCAGCCCTTTTCTGCGCCATATTGTTTAACCCTCGTAACCTCATAGATATCATGCGCCATGCGCCCCGAAGCCTTAAAATCACTAACTCTTCCTTCACAACACTTTAATGGAAGATCAAACAACTTGATATGACTTTCTTGCATTGGGTTTCACTTCTTCTTCTTGCAGATCAACAACTGAGTTCAGAGTTACATATGTCAACATCAAGCAAGAAACCTACCAAATCTAAGGGCAAGGCCAAGCTCACAGAAGAAGAAATGAAGTACAAATATCGAGGGTCAGGATGCCCGAATCCCAAGCAGTGTGACCTAGACATCAGAGACTCAGAACTTGGTCACATTGATATGGAGGATTTCTGGGCCAGAACCCGGAGGGTCACAAGAAGTCCATGGATGGACAAACTGATGGGCAGTGGGTTGCATTTCACTGGAGGGATCCCAGTTAGTGCCGTAAACAATGAGTTCATGATGGTAGTAGCCCGCTGCTACAACAAAGACACAAGATGTGTCCATAATGAGAAGGGCGAGGTCATAATCAACCTCACTGCCCGACACTTTGAAATAATGCTCGGCATTCCTCACCACCGGCACTTTGTGGCCATAAGCCAGGAAGATTGCATCAAGGCTTGGGATGACAATGAGGATCAGTGTATGCAGTTGATGAACGAAGTATACCTGAAGAACAAAAAGGTGGTGACCCGATGGCCACAAGTCATTCATCGCAGTGACTTTTCAGAGGAACTCAGTGATACAATCACGTTCCTGAGCAGAGTATTTGGGCTTCCTGATGCCCATTACTTTCACAAGTGGATGCTGCGATACTTAGAAATGATGAACAAAAATGTGCCCGATCAACGCTTTGAGTGGGCGGAGATCATAAGCAGCACAATATCTGAGCAGCTCCAACAACTTACCACAACGGGGAGGTTCTATATGAACTCCTACGTAGTCTATGCCGCAGCTTTAGAAAGAGACTATCCAGCTTTGAATGCGGTGCGGGGTTTGGCCCCAAGTTAAAATATATGAATACTATCCGAATCAAGCTGGAAAATAGCATCCCCTAGCCACAAAGATCAACGATGCCTTCTTCTACGGCATCATCTACCTTTTGAGGCCAAATATGACTCACGGTCATACGACCAAGAGTATCGTCACAGCCACAGAGAAATGGGGGGCCTTGTTCACTCAATTCCCCACCTTTACTTATCTAAGGGCAGCTAACTTCTTGGGGGAACCAACCAAACTGCCGAGATATGCCGGCCCCAAGTTGATCCTGTTGGAGCTGTCGAGACAACTTATCACCTACCACGAAAAGTGTTTAAAGAGAAAGAAGGGTGGAACTCCTTTCCCCTCACATAGTGGGCAGGTATACTTGTCTCTCTCACCACAAGGCGAAGGATATGTTTGCAGAACTGGAGCTGCTAAATCTAAAACATAACTTCCCAGCAAGGCCCAATTTCGACCCAAGAAATTGTCTCCCCAGGGCTAAACTCGATCCGATCCACATCCCTCAGATCGAGGATATTTACATCGACTTATATCATGAGGTCGAGCTCAGGAGGAAGGATCATTCCCGCTTGGCCTTGGCTGAAATCATCCAGTACGGTGTGGCCATCATCCCAAAAGGCTATCAAACTACTGATCAAGAAGTTGATCAAGTATATCTTGACACAAATGGGGACGATTGGCCTTTCACGGTGATCGACAGAAACAAAGCTCCTCAAACAATAGAGGAAAGGGTCAAGGAAACTCTACGAAGAACAGAGCATTGGTGCCGAATGAATGGTCTCATCTACCTCGGAGTTGATTTCATCACATCTCCGTTGGGCAACGCACCTCCTCGGTCAAAATAGCTACCAAAGGGCAAAGGGAAAGGCAAAGAGGGTGAATCCAGCTCCACCCAAGAGGAAGCTCCTGAAAGTCCTCCTTCCGCTTCACAAGAACGGGTTGTAATCCCGAAAGCTTAGAAGAAGAAGCAACGGAAGATGTTCCGATAGGCACATCCACTCAGGATGTCACCACTACTATAACTATTGAGGTCCCTTCTGTCCCTTCTCCTCCTCCTCCTCCTTCCTCCTCGAGTGACCCAAGCGACCATTCCTTTGGTCGTGTCCTCTCCCCATCTTCTCTATTCCCCTCTCCCTTCTTCATCATCCATCTTCTCTTCTCTCACGGAGCTGTCCCCCACCATTTCTTCCCTCATCTCTGAGCTCCCTTCCATTCCTATGTCTTCCTCCCCTACAGTATCTCTTCCTCCCGTGAGCACTTCCTCGGCTTCCCTCTCAATGCCACCTCCAAGTGTCTCCACGTATTTCCCTTCTACTACTACCAGCTGCCCCCTTCTCTATTTCTCGGTCCTTCTCCCATAAGTCCAAATTTCTGATCTCCCAAAGACTCGAGTCAACAGAAGAGGAAAGTTCCCATCACACCGATGGACTTCTCCGTAATCCCATCAAAAGGGGCCAAGAAGCAAAATCCCATAACCCGCTTCTCTCAGAGTGCATCAGGGGAGAGAGTGATGGAGATTGCATACCCCAATCCTTTGAAGGATAAGAAGGATCTGTCTTCGACAGACACAATGACTCAAGTCACAATGGGGACATCTTCAGAAATCCTACAAGGAGAGGCCCTATCTGCAGTTGACGCCCTTTGTCAAAAAGCTCCAGAAGCAAAGGAAGAGAAAAGGCTACTAAAGGAGCAAAATAAATATCTTCTCCACGCCTTGCAGAAAATGGGCAAAGGCACCCTCTACAACTCGCCGCCCAAACTCCCGAGCCTCTCGAGCCAGATAAGATTAATGAGTATGCTAAAATCGGCGAGCAGGGCATGGCAGTTTCCACGAGGAGCCAAATCCTCAAGGAAAGCGAGGGAGTGATCGCTAAGTTCACCGGTTTGTACTCAATAATATCAATCGACGACAACAGAGAACTCTGCGATAGCAGACCCATCTCCGAAGAGCCGATCATGCCAGGATGCAACACGAGACCTTTCAAAAAAATGCTCGACTGCTTCAAAAAGATCTGGTCAAGTTCGGCATCTTTGGACACCCTAGAGCCCTCAACAAAATCCTTTCTACTCTGGATTATCGGGTGGATCAGCTGAGTTCGTCCTGGAGAAGATCGACAAAGTAAAGGAGGAAGCCCTGGATGCAATGCATCAAATGGAACAGATTGTCCTAAGAATGTCTCCAGGCTTGCTCACTTCTTCTTTCACCTTAAGAAAGGTTGAAGAAACTATTCAGATCTTCAAGGAGATCGTTTCACAGGGGCTGGGGCCAGAGGTCACGTTCGACGCCAAATCCATCAATAACCTGTTGGCTTGTCGCGACTTCATTGGGTACCTGATAGAGGTAGAGAATGATTATTCAAAACTCCCAGAAAAGCTCATAGATGAGCGGGAGACCTATGAAGCTATCAGCGATCGACACAAGGATCCTTCCCAGGATCAACTTCAACCCATGATTAGCAAGTTCATGGAGTACCGTGCCCAGTTCCACATCTCGTCCCCGAGCAGCAAAAGCAAGATACCCCTTTCAGCCGCGGACGACGACGAATAGTTTCCTTCTTCCCATCTTTCTCCTTGTAAATATCCAAAGTGTGTTGACACAAATGATGACATCATCCATGTTGCACCATGGGATGATGTCATCCACTAAAGTTGTCAAAAGTCAACAAATGACTTTGTAATCTATTGTAAGATATTTTTGTAATTAAGTGGTTGGTTTGCTTTTGTCTTCTTTTCTTCTCTCCTTCTATATATACTTGAATACTTGTTGTATTCAGGAGTGGATATCTTTTAGATGAAAAATAGAAGTGAGAAGAAAAGGCTTTGTACTTTTTGTAACAGAAGAAGATATTAATGCAAATATTAAGACTTTGTGCTAAATATGTGTGTTATGGGCATCTGATCTTTCTTATGTCAGATCTATGCGTTTATTCTGTTGAATCTATCTCTACTTTTTTGTCATTTATTCATCAATATTGCTTTATTCGTTTATGCAAGTAGGTTTGGCTCTGTTTACTACCAATCCCAAAACATAAACCCTCTGACCTTTCTGCTTTGGAATTCATTTCTTTTCTCCCTTCGACCCGATCTTTCTTCATCCTCTCTTTCATTCCTTTCTTTTCGTAGCTGAAACACCCCTACTGGGATGAGATCCCAAACCCCCAAAGGTAGAATATTGTGAGACTTGCACAGATTCCTGCTGGTAGAATAGCAATAAACCAGTTTCACTTTGCTGACTCAAAGAGGGGCTATGCCCTGCACACTGTTGGCTCGTCTATCCATAAATCTGCCCAAGCGATAGATTTTCAAACCAACAGTTTTTGCGACTCACTGGGAATCGAACAGATCTATCCGATCTATGATGGTGGTATGATAGAAAATCAAGAAAATCAAAAAAATCACTACCTGTTTGCAAATTTTAACTTTTGTTCAAAATCCAAAATTTTTTTGCAAAAGTGACCCAAATTGAAAATTTTCTTCTGAGATCCATAGATCTGGCCTAGTTGAGATCTTTAGTTCACTGACTTTTTATAAAAATCTGTATTTTTCCGTAGATCTGAGTTTTTGACAGTTTACCAAAATTTTCAAACTCTTTGAAAAGTCAACTCTAGATCTGAAAATCAGCTTACTAAGCTTCACCATCATTTTATCCTCGTTGTTCTTTGTCATTAAACCGCAATCGGTTTTCAAAAAGGATAAAATTAAATATTCAGAAAAGTACATGCTGCTGATTTTTGTCAGAAAAATCAGAAAATCAGCAAGTACAACCAAAAAGAGTTTTTAAATCTGCTCCACCATATTGCAGATCGGGAAGGTACACTGGCAGGTGAACCATTTACTCATAGCAGGAGAGCTCATGGAGAAGTCGATCCTACTTTCGATCTGCTTCAAAGGCACAACTTCAGTATAACACCAGCGCACTTTTCATCACTAAGTTCAGCTGATCGGTCAGCCAGAAGTGCCTCACCTCCACGAAAGAACCGGTTTTCACAAGGAGCCTCCACATCCCTTTGTAGTGCCTTGCTACTCAATGGAACTGTATACTTCCATCCCGTGTTCTTTTTCCACCCCTAGATGGCGGTACCATGGGGAAATGCTATGGGTCCCCTGGCTTTGCCGCATCCTGTTCACGCGCTCCCACATGGAAACCGAAAGAATTTTCCCAAATTTGATGGGAGCGGAAACCAAAGCATGGATTCACACATATCTGCATTCATCATGTCATGCAGTATCCTGGATGTGACCCATGAAGATGTGTCGGTTCACCTTTTTCTGGAAACTTTACAAGGGCCCGCAAGAATGGTTTCAGCATTTACCGGCCGGATCTATTACCAATCACCACCTCATGGGATGCTTTTGAAGACAGGTACAAGCCTTCGGAAGATGCATTTGCATTGTTATCTCAGATCACTCACCTAAAGAAGGAGGCCAATGAGACCATGCGTGATTTTATCGCCAGGTTCAATGCATTAATCAACCGTGTCCCTGTTGCCATGCTTCCAACACCGAAAATCAGAAGTGTTTCTTCGTGAACGCTATGAGCTCAAAAGTAAGTTTCTTACTCTTGCAAGAACAAGTAGCTACCTTGATTCTCACCCAGGCCGCTACCATCCGAATTGAAGATAATTTGCTAATATCTGGCGAATTAAAAAGGGAATCATCCAAGCCTAAATCTTTGGGCCCTTCTCCCACTACTTCATCTGATCCGGCATTTCAAAAGATGGCGAATGACTTACTTGCATTAAAGAAGCAGTTAGCCAAGCTTCCCCAGTTCCTCATACCGGGATATTCCACGAGGAATTTCATTTCCAACAATGTTCCACAAAGGCCGCGCTTGCCTGCAACTGCTCCGCGGTTGGCACTTGAGGCTCCTCCGGTCAACGCTTTAGTCGAAATCGAAGAAGAGGAACAAAATTACGAAGAACCTTCGTCTCAAGGTGAAGATGATCAAGATGTCGGTGAACCGACTGGCGACTCTACTATCGGGTATATGGAATTTGATGAGGAAGAATCTGATGAAGAAGAGGGTACACAAGGGTATGCAAGTGGACAATCATATGTTGTTTTTACCCGCTCACAAGGAAAAGAAGCAGAGGTCACTGCCCATGTGCAGAAAGAGAAGGCCGTGTCAAACACGCCTCCAACCATTGCTAAAAGAGGTAATCCTCTTCCTACTCAACCCCCTGTTAAGTCTTTTACAAAGAAATCTTTTCCCCCCATCTCTCCTCCAAATCAGCCTTCTTCTATTTCCATAAAGACCAGTAATCCTACTCTACCATCGCGAAGTGAGGGACTCATTCCTTCACCAGCGCAACCCTTAGCCACGTTTGACATCATAGATCATGCTAAGAAGACTAAGATCCAAATGTCTGAAGCCGAATATCTTCAGTCAAACCCCGAACAACTTGTAAGGTTGACCAAGTATATTCAAAGTCAAGCTGTCATATCTCCCCAATCTCCCTAAAAGGAATCCTTTCCACTCCTCCCGCCCCCACATAAATGTTGCCTCAACATCTGGCATAGGGCAAGATAGAACCTTTCTATCTCTCCCTCCTAATCAATGGCCACAAATTAAGTAATTGCATAATTGATTCTGGAGCTTCGATAACGCCATGCCGCAAAAGTCACCCATGCTTGGGCCTCACCCTTACCAAGCCTTTTGCAGATGTTATTCCTTGAAACCAAGCAGTTCCGTTGATTGGTCAAATCAAAGACGCACAGCTTCACATTTGCATGGGCTCCCTGAGAAAAAGAGTAAAGATGACCATCCTCATTGTTATTGATATTCCAAAGAGCCTTTCATGGAATTTTGCTGGGAAGAAGTTTTTGTAGTGAAGTTGGTGGGGAGATTCATATGGACTGGTCTAAGGCTAGAATCCCCATCAAAGGTGTAATGCAAACATTGGAGCCAGAATCACAAAAGAAGTACTTGGTTACTAACTCTGAGGACCCCAAAGCCCAAATTCTTTTCAAATCATCAGGAATGGGGAACTATTTCTTGTCTACCGAGTCTGAAAAAATGGTTGTTCTCATCCAAGAAGAAGATCTTAACAAGATCTGGACTTTGCAGTTTGATGGTAGCTGCGCGACTAGTGGATGTGGCGCCGAGCCATGCTAATATCTCCCGAAGGGGAGATTATTCCTCTCTCTTTCAAGTTGCAGTTTTTCAACACAAATAATACTGCTGAGTATGAATCTCTGCTACTTGGCATGCAAGCCGCAAAGGAAAGAGGGATCAAAAATCTGAAAGTACAAGGTGATGCAGAGCTAGTCGTGAATCAAGTTAAGAGGATATATCAAGTGAAGAATGAGAGGCTCAGGCATTACCACAATGCGGTGTGGGACAACATCAAGAATTTGACGCTTTTTCAATAGAATCCATTCCAAGAGCTCAAAATGACATGGCCGATTCATTGGTCGTTTTAGCATCCCTCATGCTCCTCACCCAAAGTTTTGAAAATGCATAAAATACACCATTGAGGTGGTTTTCCGCCCAAGCGTGCCGGACAATTCTCAACATTGGCAAGTATTCAACGATGACAATCAACTCATTGCCTTTCTAGAAAAGGTGGAAAATTTTAAGGAACTTCACTTTGAAGGATCCACTTCTACGTGCGTGAATCAGTCACCGGTCAAGAATGAATCCGAAGGGAACGATGGCATATGTCAGCTCAAAGGAAATAAAATTCCAAAGGGCCTGGTTTCTTTAGAGTGGTTGTTCGACAGGCATGACCATTTTGTAAAAAAGAAAAGGTGAGATGATACTGGCTCCTCCCCAGAAACCGAACCGCTAATTTAGGATCGGTAGAAACATCCACAGCTTGTGAACATCGGAAAATGTTGCACACACCAAGAGAAGCGGAAGTTTGTCAAATCTGCTCAAGAAATACATGGATGTATTGGCATGGTCCTACGCCGATCTAAAGTCTTTTAAGCCAAAGGATGTCCAAAGATGACATTCCATTGAAAGAGGACGCCAAACCCTTTCGCCGTGCAGTAGAGGCATTATAACCCTAAGATCTCGTGTACTATCCAGCTGAAATTCAAAAATGTTGGATGCGAGAATCATTTTTCCTATCCATCACAAGATTTGGGTGGCAAACATTGTGCCAAAGGCACAAGAAAATGGTGAAATACGCATATGCGTAGATTTTCAAACTCCGAATCAGCTTCCTTAAAGGACAACTACCCACTTCCTATAATGGATCAAGTTCTACAAGCAAGAATCGGATCGAAATGTTGTCCATGCTTGATGGTTTTTCAGGCTACAATCAGATTGAAGTCTCACCTGAAGACCAATTTAAAACAACATTCACTACTCCCGGGGCACGCTTGCTGCTTACAAAGCAGATGCCTTTTGGCCTCGACTAATGCCGGCGCCACTTTTCAAAGGGGCCATGGACCTCGCATTCAAAGGTATGATGGGGAAGGTCATTGTGGTTTATCTGGATGACTTAACTGTGTTCTCTAAACAACGAAATGATCATTGTGATCATCTAGAGCAAGTATTGGCCAGATGCCGAGAGCATGGGATTTCCCTGAACCCAAAAAAGTCTATTTTTGGAGTCACAGAAGGAAAGTTGCTAGGACATGTTGTTAGCAAAGAAGGAACGAAGATAGATACCGAAAGAGTTAAGGCTATTCAGAGCCTTACTTTTCCTACAAGCAAGACCGGCATCCATTCTTTCTTCGGAAAGGTGAACTTTCTCAGGCGCTTTGTTCTCGACTTTGCTGAAAAGACTCATCATATATTAGACATGATGAAAGGGTCACCAACTTTCCGATGGAGTGAAGAAGGGAAGAGATCATTCAAGAAATAAAAGCTTCTTTCACTCACGCACCAGTCCTGGTGTGTCCCGATTTCTCCAAGGATTTTATCATGTATAGCTATGCATCTGAACATACTGTATCTGCCATCTTGATGCAAAAGAATTTGAGAATGTTGAATCCCCGATTGCATTCATGAGCTCTCCCCTCAAGCCTCACGAATTAAAAATGTCTCAGTTGGAAAAGCATGCCTTCGCCGTTGTCAAAGCAAATAAAACTTTCAGTATTACATTTTAAATTCTCATACAAGTGGTGCTGGTCCCCGACACGGCAATCAAGTCAATTTTAACTCAACAGAGTTAGGAAGCTTGCAGGAAATTGATCGCAAAGGTCCAGGAGTACGATCTGGATATAAAACCAACCAAGTTGGTAAGAGGCAAAGGCCTATGTCAACTTATGGCCGAAAACCAAGGGTCAGAAGTTTCCGGAGAAAAAGATGATTGTACCAATGAAGCACAAAGTCAGCTGCAAACCCTATTCACTGCCTATGGTCCTATTTGTCGCAACCAGTGATGAGTGGTATTCCGATATTGCTTTCTTCCTCACCTACGGTGAATGCCCAGCTCACCTAACTGCAAAGGAGAAGTGCGCTATAAAGCTCAGAGCAGCCAAATATGTCATCTGGGATGACGGTTTATACAAACGCGGATAGATGGCATCTTCTTGCGATGTGTCGACAAGCCACAACAGGTGAAGTTACTTAAAAGTTTTCATAATTCAGCCTCGGAGGCCATTTCTCCTCTTCCGTGACAACACACAAGATCATCCGGGCCAGGTACTATTGGCCGACGCTTTTCCAAGATACAACTACCTGGGTAGCAAAGTGTGAGCCTTGCCAACAGTTCATCGGCAAGCCCAAGCCCAAGTTAGCTACTTTTCCCTCAGCCGGTCATCATCGATGAACCATTCAAGCAAAGTGGGGAATTGATTTTATCGGCGCACTCAATCCCCAATCAAGTGCCAGACATAGTTATGTCCTAACAGCAACAGATTACTTCACCAAGTGGGTGGAAGCCATACCTGTCAAACATGCCACTTCCGAGGTTGTTTGCAGTTTTATCAAAGAAAATATCATTGTCAGGTTTGGCGTTCCAAACAAGATTGTTGCTGATAATGCTTCTAACTTTTCTTCATGGGAAGTTATTAGTTTTTGCTATGAATACGGAATAACTTTAGCTCACGCCTCAGATTATTACCCTCAGGGAAATGGTCAGGAATCCAGTAATAAAAACTTGGTGACCATCATACGAAAGCTAGTGGATGAGAACCAACGAATGTGGCACAAGTCCTTATACGATGCTTTGTGGGTAGACCGCATTACTCCCAAGAGATCTCTCGGTATGTCACCTTTTCAAGTGTTATATGGCACCGATGCCGAGCTTCCCATTTCCACTGAACTCCCTGCTCTGCGCTTGGCACGGGCAATCGAAGATGAAACTTTTCAAAATTCCCTTGAAAAGAGGATCATGTATCTAGCAGAGCTCAAGAAAAGAGAGTAAGGGTGGTCGACAAGATCACCAACATCAGAATCAGGTCAAAAGATTGTTCGATAAAAAGCTAAGCAAAGAAATTTCCAGGTGGGAGACCTCGTCCTTTTGTGGGACAAACGAAGAGAGCCAAAGGGCATGCACGGAAAATTTGATTCCCTGTGGAGAGGGCCTTTCAAGATCAAGCAGCTCAACGGAGAGAATAGTTTCTATCTCTCGTATCTGGATGGAACTGATCTCCCGCTTCCCTATAGCGGGCAACATCTGAAAATCTTCAGGAAGTAGAGCTTGCTCTCTTCTTTTAGATAGTTTGCTTTTTCTTTTGTGTTTGTTTTTTTGTTTGTTTGTTTTTGTGTCAGTGTTTCCTTCCGGTCCCCCTTGTTTTTGACTCTCATTACCCAATGGATAGGCACGTGAGATCTGGGATTCTCTACCCCCGAGGTTCGCTCGCAGATAGTCCCTGAAAGAGCCAAATTATCCCGTAAATTGGCAAGGGCAATTTACGATATAACCCTACCAAAATTTTGTTCCGGTCCCTCGTCAGGGACTCTTGCATTCGGAACGTTGCAAAATCCCTTCCCGGAAATCTAGTTTTCCGAACTTAGCCATTTTTGGTCTTTTTTGGTCAGGTGCACATAATGTCTATGCAACATCAAGTTTTGGTGCGCCCTTTAAATCCTTTTCGCACACGGGTTTGAAGTGTCAAACACACCTTTTTGGTGTGCCCTCACTATGTTGTGCCTTTCTTGCATGCGCCAAGGCGCATGCGCCTTCATGTCAACAATACTTTTGTTGTGCCAGTTTTGGTGCACCAAGGGCACATATATTCTTGTGTCAACAACACTTTCGGTGCGCCAAAGGCGCACATAACTTCGTGTTGGCAGGTGTTTTGATGCGCCAAAGGGCGCATGCTTTCCATTGTCGACAACACTTTTGGCGCGCCACTTGAAAAAGTGGTTGGCATTTATTACCACCTCGCCTATATATAGGTGCATCTGCACTGTCATTTTCATCGCCGAATCACGTGATTTTCTTTCCTCTCGTACTGACTTGCACAAACGCACCCGCCTCTATTTTTTCAAATCACTTCGTGGACCCGCCACACTTCTCCATTATATAATCCGGTAAGAGGTCCTATTGCTCTTTGCTTTTGTGTTTTGGTTTTTGGCTGCTTGTTGTGTGGATTGGGTTAAATAAGGTCATGAAACCATGAACTTCCCCCTTTGTTTTTCTATTCTTCCACATGCATTTCCCCTTCTTTCCAGATCTACTGGTAAAGGGGACTCTGTCTTGAAAAGATTGCTTGAAACTCTTTGATTAAGCTTCTTCATCACCCAAAGACATCCTTGCAAAAGAAGTTTAAATGCATGTAACCCCTCAGAGAAAGAATCAAGGCTTGAAAATAAGACACTGCATTTTTCTTTTTTCGCGCATCTCCACCCCCGCAACATGATATACAAATGCGCGCCAATGGCGCATATACCATGCCTCACATAAAGAACAATATGCCCCTCAAGGCGCACTTCCTTGCTTGTTGCAACCACTTTTCTCCTCGCCCCTCTCGGCACCAAACTCATGTGTTGCATTATTAAAACTCATGCCATTGGCGCACCCTGCATCCATGTAACACCAACTTTATATGCGCCAAGTACAAAACTGTTAAAAAGGCACAGCAGCATCCATCCATTGTTACAACAACATTATGTTATGCAGACCTTCCATGCGCCATGCCAAGTTCCCCTGTGGCGCATGAAAAAATGATGTTACACGCATTAAACATGTGCCCTTTGGCACATCCTGTACCCGTAACATGAAAAATATCAGCGCCCTTTATAAAATGCATACATATGGCGCAGGCGCACTTCTGCTTACAACAACAAAAAATGCAACCTGCAATATCTATGCACCATGCGCCCTTTGGCACTGATTTATCCCTTGCAGCAGCCCTTTTCTATGCGCCATATTGTTTAACCCTGTAGCCTACAGTATTCATGCGCCATGCGCCCTGAAGCCTTAAAATCACTAACTCTTCCTTCTTTCAGCACTTTAATGGAAGATCAAACAACTATATGACTTTCTTGCATTGGGTTTCACTTCTTCTTCTTGCAGATCAGCAACTGAGTTCAGAGTTACATATGTCAACATCAAGCAAGAGACCTACCAAATCTAAGGGCAAGGCCAAGCTCACAGAAGAAGAAATGAAGTACAAATATCAGAGGGTCAGGATGCCCGAATCCCAAGCAGAGTGTGACCTAGACATCAGAGACTCAGAACTTGGTCACATTGATATGGAGGATTTCTGGGCCAGAACCCAGAGGGTCACAAGAAGTCCATGGATGGACAAACTGATGGGAAGTGGGTTGCATTTCACTGGAGGGATCCCAGTTAGTGCCGTAAACAATGAGTTCATGATGGTAGTAGCCCACTGCTACAACAAAGACACAAGATGTGTCCATAATGAGAAGGGCGAGGTCATAATCAACCTCACTACGCCCGACACTTTGAAATAATGCTCGGCATTCCTCACCACCGCACTTTGTGGCCGTAAGCCGTGAAGATCGTGCATCAAGGCTTGGGATGACAATGAGAATCAATGTATGCAGTTGATGAACGAAGTATACCTGAAGAACAAAAAGGTGGTGACCCGATGGCCACAAGTCATTCATCGCAGTGACTTTTCAGAGGAACTCAGTGATACAATCACGTTCCTGAGTAGAGTATTTGGGCTTCCTGATGCCCATTACTTTCACAAGTGGATGCTGAGATACTTAGAAACGATGAACAAAAATGTGCCCGATCAACGCTTTGAGTGGGCGGAGATCATAAGCAGCACAATATCTGAGCAGCTCCAACAACTTACCACAACAGGGAGGTTCTATATGAACTCCTACGTAGTCTATGCTGCAGCTTCAGAAAGAGACTATCCAGCTTTAATGCGGTGCGGGGTTTGGCCCCAAGTTAAAATATATGAATACTATCCGAATCAAGCTGGAAAATAGCATCCCCCAGTTCACAAAGATCAACGATGCCTTCTTCTACGGCATCATCTACCTTTTGAGGCCAAATATGACTCACGGTCATATGACCAAGAGTATCATCGCAGCCACAGAGAAATGGGGGGCCTTGTTCACTCAATTCCCTACCTTTACTTATCTAAGGGCAGCTAACTTCTTGGGGGAACCAACCAAACTGCCGAGATATGCCGGCCCCAAGTTGATCCTGTTGGAGCTGTCGAGACAACTTATCACCTACCACAAAAGTGTTTAAAGAGAAAGAAGGGTGGAACTCCTTTCCCCCTCACAGTGGGCAGGTATACTTGTCTCTCTCACCACAAGGCAAAGGATATGTTTGCAGAACTGGAGCTGCTAAATCTAAAACATAACTTCCTAGCAAGGCCCAATTTCGACCCAAGAAATTGTCTCCCCAGGGCTAAACTCGATCCGATCCACATCCCTCAGATCGAGGATATTTACATCGACTTATATCATGAGGTCGAGCTCAGGAGGAAGGATCATTCCCGCTTGGCCTTGGCTGAAATCATCCAGTACGGTGTGGCCATCATCCCAAAAGGCTATCAAACTACTGATCAAGAAGTTGATCAAGTATATCTTGACACAAATGGGGATGATTGGCCTTTCGCAGTGATCGACAAAACAAAGCTCCTCAAACAATAGAGGAAAGGGTCAAGGAAACTCTGCGAAGAACAGAGCATTGGTGCCGAATGAATGGTCTCATCTACCTCGAGTTGATTTCATCACATCTCCATTGGGCAACGCACCTCCTCGGTCAAAACAACTACCAAAGGGCAAGGGGAAAGGCAAAGAGGGTGAATCCAGCTCCACCCAAGAGGAAGCTCCTGAAAGTCCTCCTTCCACTTCACAAGAACGGGTTGAATCCCGAAAGCTTAGAAGAAGAAGCAATGGCGAAGATGTTCCGATAGGCACATCCACTCAGGATGTCGCCACTACTATAACTATTGAGGTCCCTTCTGTCCCTTCTCCTCCCTCCTTCCCCTCCTCGAGTGACCCAAGCGACCATTCCTTTGGTCGTGTCCTCTCCCCCATCTTCTACTGTTCCCTTCTTCATCATCTTCTTCTTCTCTCGCGAGCTGTCCCCCACCATTTCTTCCTCATCTCTCGAGCTCCCTTCCATTCCTATGTCTTCCTCCCCTGCAGTATCTCTTCCTCCCGTGAGCACTTCCTCGGCTTCCCTCTCAATGCCACCTCCAAGTGTCTCCACGTATTTCCCTTCTACTACTGCAGCTGCCCCCTTCTCTATTTCTGGTCCTTCTCCCATAAGTCCAGCCTAGATCTCCCAGCACCTGAGTCAACAGAAGAGGAAAGTTCCCATCGCACCGATGGACTTCTCCGTAATCCCATCAAAAGGGGCCAAGAAGCAAAATCCCATAACCCGCTTCTCTCAGAGTGCATCAGGGGAGAGAGTGATGGAGATTGCATACCCCAATCCTTTGAAGGATAAGAAGGATCTGTCTTCGATAGATTACACAGTGACTCAAGTCACAATGGGGACATCTTCAGAAAGCCTGCAAGGAGAGGCCCTATCTGTAGTTGACGCCCTTTGCAAAAAGCTCCAGAAGCAAAGGAAGAGAAAAGGCTGCTAAAGGAGCAAAATAAATATCTTCTCCACGCCTTGCAGTAAAAAATGGGCAAGCACCTCCTACAACTCGCCGCCAAACTCCCGAGCCTCCGAGCCAGATAAGATTAATGAGTATGCTAAAATCGGCGAGCAGTGGCATGGCGCTTTCCACCGAGAGGAGCCAAATCCTCAAGGAAAGCGAGGGAGTGATCGCTAAGTTCACCGGTTTGTACTGTAATATCAATCGATGAACAGAGAACTCTCAGTGATAGCAGACCCATCTCCAAGAGCCGGATCATGCCAGATGCAACACGAGACCTTTCAAAAATGCTCGACTGTCACCAAGATCTGTCAAGTTCGGCATCTTTGACACCCTGCAGCCCTCAACAAAATCCTTTCTACTCGGATTATCGGGTGGATCAACCGGAGTTCATCCCGGAGAAGATCGACAAAGTAAAAGAGGAAGCCCTGGATGCAATGCATCAAATGGAATAGATTGTCCTAAGGATGTCTCCAGGCTTGCTCACTTCTTCTTTCACCTTAAGAAAGGTCGAAGAAACTATTCAGATCTTCAAGGAGATCGTTTCACAGGGGCTGGGGCCAGAGGTCACGTTTGACGCCGAATCCATCAATAACCTGTTGGCTTGTCGCGACTTCATTGGGTACCTGATAGAGGTAGAGAATGATTATTCAAAACTCCCAGAAAAGCTCACAGACGAGTGGGAGACTTGCGAAGCTATCAGCGATCGACACAAGGATCCTTCCCAGGATCAACTTCAACCCATGATTAGCAAGTTCATGGAGTACCGTGCCTAGTTCCACATCTCGTCGCCCGAGCAGCAAAAGCAAGATACCCCCTTTCACCGCGGACGACGACGAATAGTTTCCTTCTTCCCATCTTTCTCCTTGTAAATATCCAAAGTGTGTTGACACAAATGATGACATCATCCATGTTGCACCATGGGATGATGTCATCCACTAAAGTTGTCAAAAGTCAACAAATGACTTTGTAATCTATTGTAAGATATTTTTGTAATTAAGTGGTTGGTTTTTTTTGTCTTCTTTTCTTCTCTCCTTCTATATATACTTGAATACTTGTTGTATTCAGGGGTGGATATCTTTTAGATGAAAAATAGAAGTGAGAAGAAAAGGCTTTGTACTTTTTGTAACAGAAGAAGATATTAATGCAAATATTAAGACTTTGTGCTAAATATGTGTGTTATGGGCATCTGATCTTTCTTATGTCAGATCTATGCATTTATTCTGTTGAATCTATCTCTACTTTTTTGTCATTTATTCATCAGTATTGCTTTATTCGTTTATGCAAGTAGGTTTGGCTCTGTTTACTACCAATCCCAAAACATAAACCCTCTGACCTTTCTGCTTTGGAATTCATTTCTTTTCTCCCTTCGACCTGATCGGGTTTTGGGGCCCTAAAGTTTAATTTGGGTGAGGTGGGGTTATGGGTTGATATTATTTCCTCAATAATCACATTGGACATGTGAGAATGTGTTTCACCATCGAGTAGTGATGGGGTCCTAGGAAAATTATTCCATGAATAATCATATTGAACCTACAAGAAATGTGTTGCATCATCAAGAATTACCACAATTAATAATTAGGGGAGGAAGTATCAAAAATTTGATACAATTTTTATAATGTGAGTGTGTGTGAAGTGCTACATACAAAACTGTATGTATACTACTCAATATGCATTTAAGTGGAAGATCAATTTCCATAGGTGTAAGGACCATGTCTTATGAAGTGAAATACTAGAATTCATCATCATAATCAAATAAATAATAACAAAATATTAGTATTCAAAATCATCAATGAATACATCACACAACTACGGGTCATATGTAGTCATAGTAACCAAAAAGGTATCCATAAAAATAAGAGGGGATCAATTTCTTATCAATACCATACTCGTATGATCACTATCAAACTACAATTCATCACACACAATTATGTAATTTATGTTTGTAACAATTATAACACAAGGTATCACCTAGGATAGAGGGTATTAGATTCATAAAAATCGAAAGTGATATATTATACTTATGATCTCTTAGATGGTCAACATCATAAAACATGAGAGAAACAAGGTTTCCATGAGCAATTTTAGGTATGTAAGAGTACTATTGTGAATTATACTAGGGTGAGCATGATATCAACATGATCGAATAAGGACAATGAGTGTGATACGATGACTAACATATTGTAAATTTTGAGAGCATGTTAATTTCCTTTGCAACCTTTTATCATGCCTTGTGTGAAAGGGGATAGAGCTATTAAAGTAAGGAAATGTGGAAGTAAGTTTTTTGGTAGATGTGTGATTATAAAGATCTATTTGAAAAATTAAAGGGGAGCTAATGAATTCCCCCTACTAAAGGTTGGAGGTGAATCAAATAATTTAAAATGTGAGAAATTGAATGTGTAATGTTGATATATATTTATATGTCACTATACATAATGGCCAAAGAATCATGGATTTCGAGGAATTCACTAATGATATAACATGGTAAGGTGTCAAATTAAAAATAATGAGGATCCTTGATAACAAATCAAGGTTTTAGTGGAATGGTCATGATAGAATCGAGAGACAAATTTCATCTAAAAGAGAAATATTTTATTAGTGTCTTGACTAGGTATAGGAGGTGTTATAAAGGGAATGTGTGTAAGATCTCGTTAGATGAATATCTATAGTATCAAATTATAATTTGACATTTATAGTGGAAATATTTTTGATAAAATACAAATATATTCATGTAACATATTATTAGGATCAAGGAGGACAAGTATTTTTAACTCAATATTGAATTTATGTTTTTAGTGAGAAGTTAATCCATTTCCATTGCAAATAATTAAGGAATTGTAATAATATAGAGGATCTAAGAAAAAACTTGGGATTTAAGAAACCCTACCAAAAATATGAAATATATTGAATCTAAAATGTTAGGTGTGATAAACTAAGCCCTAAATTGCATGGAATTAAATGAATTGGGCTCACCAAAATGTATTGTTAATATTAGGGTTTATTATAATCAAAGAAAGGAGTTATGTACTGGACTGGATTTCTCAAATTAATTAAAAATATTTATGTGGTTTTTCACCCTTCGAGGTTTTCCACGTTAAAATATTTGGTTTGTAGATTATTTAATTAATATTAAATTTGGTTAATAATTTAACCCCTCAGACCTCACATTGTAGAATCGAGTGGGTTCAATTTTTTTAATTAAATTAATTAAAAATCACAATGGTTTGTGTAGTTGGTTAGTTAGAAATAAATAACCCCATCCCTCCATTTCACCAATCTTCATTCTTGTGTGAAATTTTTTCCAGTGTGAAAAAAACATCAGAAAAGTCATGTGTTTGGTGGAAGTTAGAAACTCACTCTCCGGGCCTTTTGTATACATAGGTAACCTTTAAATTATTTTAATATTTGTAAAGTATTTAACAATTTTCTTCAACGGTTAATTGTGTGAAGAAAATTTTTATTCGAGGGTAAAAACATAGGTCTCCCGGATGGAGACAACCCTCCATGAGAATAACCTTATAATTTTTTTGATTATCCGAGTAAAAACCTTAGAAGGGGACCTCCGTGTGGTAGAATTTATTTTGTTTCTAAATCGTATACAATTATAAATATATAACCTAACTACCATGGTTATTTATTTACTTAGCCACTTATATCAAAACCTAAACCTATGATATAACTCTTCCCCTTGTAAATTATATTGCAAACTTTAATCCCTAACCACATTTCTTGTTTCACTGGGACGTGGACGCTCCGAGTAAAATTCCCAAAAAGGGTGCTTTAATCAAATGTTAAAATTTGTTTGGTCGACTTTGGATTGGCCTTGGGTAAGTGTTGGTGATTACAATTTAAAACCCATCCTAAATCCTATGCAGTAAAGTGTTATATTTCCTTTGGCCGTAATGTATTTACTTCCTTTTGACCGCCGTGTGGTTTAGTTTATTTTACACTAATTTTAATCCCACATTGGGGAAGTGGAAAGATTTTTAAGGATTTAAAAGCCAAAGGGGTGTCACATTGAGTTGTGAATTTTGCCACATCCTTACAATGTTTTATCATGGGATTAATTCCCCTACAAACTTGGCGTATGGTTGTAGCGGCTCGGTTGTATTAGCAATGACAATTTGGTTTAGCAGCTCGGCCACATTAGAAATGATGAGTTGGTTTAGCGGCTCACCACATTAAAAAGGGTGGTAATTGAGCACAAGTGATCCCTCCTAGCTTGGCTTGTGACTCGGTTGAGTTGGTAATAAGTGTATAACCCATGTAGCTTGGTCCTAACTCGCCAAGGTACATCCATGATGTATGGGCATAAACTCAAAAACATATTTTTTGAATTTTTAAAAATCACTAGAGGTTGTAGGAGGTCAATAGGGTTCATGGAAAGTCAAGGTTCACTTCATAGGCACAATTAAGCATTTTCCCGCCAAAATATATAACACAAATATTTGAAATTGTGATCTATAGTTTGAGAAGCCTATAAGGAAAGAAAAGGAAATGAAACTTCTTTGATAGAGTCTTGTAGGTCATTAAATGTTGTAAACACCTTGGAGAACCTTTATGAGTCTTAAATAGGGTGAAATAGTTATGAGTGTAGTTGATAGTTAAAAGTGTGGCTAAGTGGATATTTAAGGAAAAAGGTAATTCATTCAAAAGAAGTTAGTTTTGAAGAAGTATCATCACGCTCTTGTAAAGAACAACAGAGGAAGGTTGTCAAGAAAAGGATCTTGTGTAACACCCTGATTTTGTAAGTTATCTTGGTGAATATTTTTCATACTATTATAGCTGCTGAAATGAAGGCAAACATGTTAAGATAAATTCTGATCTTAAAGGAATGTGTTGCTAACTTGGATTCTTGCATACTGTAATTTATTGCATAGGACAGCAGTTATTGTGCTTGTGTGTTTGCTGATGTGATGAAAAATTGTCGTATACTTGCTAAACTCTCTTTGCTGATTGACAGCACACCTTGAATCAATTTCATTGATCCAAAGTATGCTGTGGTCTTCTTGTGATTTCTGTGTCGATTTACTCTTTAACCGAACCTGAGGATGATATAAATGTGCAGCGCCTGATTGCAGGTATGAGTAGCTGGCACGTAAATGCCAACGACAAAGGTTCGATTCTTGAACCCCAGATCGAACTTGAGACCTCGTGGTGAAATGTCTGGACACGGTGGCCTTGGCATGTGAAACAAAGGACGGAACGTCCTGCACAACATTGATATGAGTGTCAGTTGAGAGATTGGATTAGAGGTTGATTAATGTTAGTGGTTAGAAGGAATTAAATCCTAAGCTAATCCTAAGTTCTAACATGCATCCTAAACTACTATCCTAAGTGGATTTTTAAATTACAAAAAAAAGAGGAAATAGACCTAAGTCCTAATAACCTAAAACTAAACTATGACCTAGGTCAATACTAATAAACATCCTAAACTAATCCTAAGGTTCTAAAGGGGGACGCTTGCAGACCCTTGGAGGGAGAGGATAAGGATGAAGGGGTATTCAATGGCATTAAATGGGAGTCCATACGTGGACAGCGCCAGTTTGGCGGGGCAGGTAAGTGGCGGAGGTATCTAGTTGGAGATGGAACCAAATTTGGTTTTGCATGTGAAATTTGAAATTTAGAGATCGCCAACTCAAGTTGGCAGTGGCGTGGAAATTTGGAAAAAGGCAGAGCCTTTAATGCATTAAATGTTCTTGGTCCTCGCGACCAGCTCGCCTTGGAAAGTGTATGAGGGAAATTTGATTGTTCATTGTGTCGATTCGGATTTGGTGAAGTTGCTCTGCATTTGGTTTTTTTGTTTGGTTCAACCAACCGCTTTGGATTTATCACTGTTCTTTGGAAATTTAGAGGTTGTTGCTGAGCCTTAAGAGGAAAGGATTGTTGGAAAGCTCGTGCTGTCGCCGAGGAAGGAAATATCTTCGGCAAACGTAGTTTTCTTCGAGTTTTGGAAAAGAAATCACAGGCATGTTAAGCCCTTCTCTTTAAAAATACTTGCTTTGTTTAAACGTCTCATTAAAACAACCCTGCTCTTGGGTTTTGGGTTTATGTGATTGTTGTCATGTTGATACGATTTGGATTTAGTCGATTTTTGCTGTCATTTTTGGAAATGATAGGTAAATTCGTTTCTGGTTGTTATGCTTTGATTTGTCTTTGCATGAATCGAGTTGGAATATGAACTTGTTGTATTGGTTGTTGATGGTATTTGGGAATTCGAGATGGGTTTTTCTTCTTAAGTGTTATATAAAGAACTCGCGTATCAGTGTGCATTGTTTTCACCATTTCAGGCAATTGTTCTTTTGCTATATGAATTTCAGTGATGAAAACTGTACAGGATGTACGAGTTGTTGATGTTGTTTCTATACTGAAATCTTTAAAAGGAAATAAGATCCTTTTTCCTTCTGCTGTTTTGGATTTTGTTAGAAATAGCATATGGGTTTTATTGAGCTTATGAACTCGATTTAAAGGAAGAAATGGTAATATTTTATTGCTGTCCCTTTTTCTTGCATAAGAAATGAACGAATAACGTTTTGGGTATTCGTGGAAGTAGGAAAGGTTAACTGTTTTTCTTCTGAACTTGCATATGATTACATTCCCTCGTTGCTGTGAGGACAAGATGATTTTCGTTGTGTTTTATGGATGTTGTTCGGCCTTCCTGTTCGGACTGTTGTCACGATTACTATCTCAGCTTGTTTTCTGTACAAGTAAATGGAAAAATATAGAAATTTGGGTTATTGCTTGAGTTTGTCTTGACTGCACCAAGCTTATATATTTAATACCCTATGCGGGTTTGCCTTGACAGAGGTATTGATATATGAATATATATATATATTTTGAGTTCTGTATCTCATTAAGAAAAAGGAGAATGTTGTTTTTGGAACTAATTGTTGATCGAGATAGAACTCGAATTGGTTATTTCATTGTTTGCGGTATTTTGGATATTCATTGTTTGTAGTATATTGGATTGGAACTGCACAGGTTAGGTGAGTTGCTTTTCAATATGAGCGATTGTTCTGTTATCTTTATAAGTTGAGCTGTCATGCTTGAATAAACACGACTTGGGTGTTTTTAGTTCATTCTGAGCAAAATGATCATTTCTTAATGAAATTTTAGGGACATGAATTCTTCTTTATGCTGTTTTCGATTCAAAGGAAACAGTAAATTGGTTTTGATGAACGTTATAAGTTCAGTTTGACAAAGATTACAGTGACATTTAGATGGTTTCTGAGTGCTGTTATTTTTCTGTACAAACGGAAATTTTGAATGTATTCGTGTGGTCTTCTGATCTTTGCACTGTCATTCAAGGAAAAATGAAATCGGCATGAGTAATTCTTGTTGAGTTGAAGAAAATGATTGTTTCTTATTTGAATAGTTAAAGGAACGAATTCTTCTCTTTGGGCTGTTTGAATTATGGAAATAGCATTATGATTGGTCTTGCTGTAGGTAACAGCCATGAATAAATTTCATCTTGAACTGTATGCATTCATGGAAATAGAAAATCATGTGATTAATTGATTGCATGATTGTATAATTGTTTATTTGGTTTAAAATACAGTGAAGAAAGTATGGGCTCTTCTAGTACAGTAAATACATAGTATGCATCCTTATACTATTTGATCTATGATAAATACGATGTTGTACTAACCTGTTTTGGGTATTCATATGAGCCTGATTTAAATGAAGTATGGATAAGGACGATAAATTCTTCCTTGTTTTCATTTAAAGCTGATTATGAATGAAATTACTCTTCTTTGCTTAAAAGTGAATTCTCGAATGGATTTTGTAAGTTTCACTCAACTATTATCTTGATTGTGTCTCGTTTGGATTCAATTTTGGGACACCATGAGGAAAGTAATGGGTTTACGTTTCAGCTTAGTTTTAACCTTTGCATTTATTATTAATGAAAAGTGTAGAAAGGATAACAAGATGATGTTATATCAGCAAGATGCTACTTGTATTCCTAACTTTACAAATATTGTAATTTGAAACTCAGCAACGGTTATGTGGAAAATGGGACAGCAGCTTCTTTGGATGATTGTGATGGTATTTTGATGGTTCAATTGCTATGCTTTGATCATTCTTTGTGCCTATTTCTTGATTGATGTCTTACGTCGTTTCATAAAAGAAGGGTTCTTTTATTGAGACAGCTAGTCAAGCACCTCATTTTAATGACAAGTGCTTAATATGCTCACATCAATCGACCTGCAAATAATTTTGTAGATGGAATTTGATTAGAAAGAAGACATGGCTGTTTTCTGATGCTTCTTGATTGGTTGAAGATGAATTGTATTTGTTTACTTTTATTCCTCTTCGAGGAATTGTAAAAAGAAAAAAGTGTATTCTTCTATCTATGAGTTGTAATGATGTTTTATGTAAACAATGCCCATTCAGTTGGATTGGCAAATGTATGGATTATGACATGAATTAATGAATACAAATACAAGTGTGATATTTTAATGACTATATCGGTTGATATTGTTGATTAAGTTGGAATTTCATAATGTTATTCCCGATTTGGATTTATTTAATTGTCCGTGGATGGATGCTAAATGGGAAATGATATCTATTCTTACCTTATTACAACTTTAAGTTGAAATGCGTAATTAGATCATACTTGGGTAAAGATGAATTCTTAATTGACATTAAAAAGGATTAGGAAGAATATGATTCCATAACTGATAGGTATTCAGGATTAGCTTGGAAGCTAAGGAATATCAATTAACTTCGGAGTAATCGAACTTCGCTTTCGAACTCCATTAATGACCTCGTATGTTAAATTCAGAATAAAGGATATGGGATAAGTATATCCATAACTAATGGACCTTAACTGTAAGGTTAAGGAGAATAAATGAATACATTTATCAGAAATTAGACTTCGTTAAATGACGTCTAATAAGCTAGAATTCTGAATTTAGTTACAGTTGGGAAAATCTTGGTTAAGTTTAATAGGTTAAACTTATCACGTCCGTCGGTAACGGGCTGCTTAATCCAATGATTAAGAAGAGAACCAAGTAGAGAAATGCAGCCCTTCGGTATGAAGGAGAAGATGCATAGCAAGCTAAAGGACGGATTTAGTCTCTCTTAGCTATATACAACTGTAACGGAACGAGGATAAAGGGATCAGCATGGTTGCTGAAAGTTGATTTTAATTATTAGATCATATCCAAATCACTTGAGCAGGATGTGTACTCTCGATGGGAGGATTCCGTAGGACATTGACATACGCCAGCTATAACAAGGTGTCTTCATGAAGACGGGGTCTTCATGACGACACAATGTTATAGCTGACATATTACAATGCCCTCCCGAATTAAAACATCAAGAATACATAGGCTGAATGTGAAGTTCTTGGCAGGGGATAGGAGTATGATCAGGTATACGGAGTGACTCAGGATACTAAAGATAACTAGACACACGGAGTCGTGGGGAACGACACCGTATGTCTGCGTATCTTTAGTTACCAGGAGTGCCTTCCTATATTCGTTCATATTACTAGTTGGAAATTGGAAGTTTAAATCTGACCTTAAATCGAGAGGACTGGTAGGAACCAGGAAAGACCATTCTAGATAACAGGTGAAGTGAAGTGAAGGACGTATTCCATTGATGTGTATCACATCTAGGAATATGATCATGCAAAGCATGTGAAAATATTTGGCCAAAGTATCGCAAGTGCTGGTTGCGTTGTCCTTATCACTTAATTTAAGATGCAGGATGTCAGATGAATATCAGTAACAGATATTCAGATAGGCTTCTTAAATGGATCACTTCGATAACCGGAAACGGTTAAGAGAACTGGTATATATAATATACTATGCATAAACAAACATGAAGGATCGGTTGTTGCCGAGTCATGAAATGAAGGATCGATGAAACTCCGAGCCATGAAAATGGAAGATCGGCAGTTCCTCGAGTCATTTACAGCAGCATATAGAATCTGTTATAGGATTGAATGGCATTGAATGTGTGTTCCATATTGTAAATATGCGAACAGGGAACATTAGTTTTAAAAGGAAATTGTGTGTTCCAAACTGTGTTGTTTGGGCAGAGAACAATTATTAAAACTTGAACGTGTGTTTGAATTTTATAATTCATAACAGAGAACGTTATCAAAAAAAAAAAAAAATTCCCTTGTTCTAGTATCTTAAAATGGGGATGTTACATCTTGGTATCAGAGCTAAAGGTTGCAACTCTTGGACCTAATGAGTCCACGATATTAATAAGGTTTACATTTTCTTATTAAACAGAAAATGGTCAGAACAAGAGGGAATGCTGCGAATAACCCGTTACAGGGTGGAGAAGCAACTACTGCTCAAAAGCTGGATGAAATCCTTGCTGCCCTACTTGATACGAGGGATCGTTTGACTTTTCTGGAACAACAATAATCGGTAAATGAAGAGGAGGAGGATGAAGCTGAAATAAATGATCATTGCCTCCTGGGACAACATCAACGAGAGGGAATCCAGTGTTGATGACAATAATGTAATTTCTCCTAATCCCCTAAAAATAAAAGGGAAAGATTAGCAAAATTGAACTTACAAATGATATAAAGAGAATAAGTCCTCCAAAGTTTGATGGAACAACCCTCGGGGACGGAGCCGAGAACCGCTCGGTGAAATGGAGAAATAATTTGCAATAAGAAACTTCTCGAGAAGAGACTAAAGCGATATGGGGAGCATATCGCTTTCTCATGAAGCATCATCATGGTGGGACAACCATAAGGTTGAATCAATATTGTCGAATCAAACATAACTTGGGATCAATTTAAGGGTTATTTTAGGCAACGATGGCTGTCTCAACTCTATTTTGATAGGAAAATGACTGAATTTCAGAACTGGTCACAAGGAAGGTGTCGGTGACGGAATACTGGGAAGGGTTTACTAAACTCCTTAAGTATGTGCCGCAGTACCAAGCTGATGAGAAGTTCAGGATACGGAAATTCATAATGGGACTGAATCCCATCATTGGTGGTGAAGTGGATGTCCACGGCCCAACCACCATGGATGGAGTTGTCGAAAAGGAAATTAGACAGGAACAAAAATTGAGGGCAATATCTGCTCATAGGGAAGAGATAAGGAAGAAGATACCCAATTCTTCTTCGTCTCTTGCACCAAAAAGGGGACCTTGGAAAAGGTTTGGTGTGAAAAACAAAATTGTTGTAGATAACAACAAGAAACCTGTGATGAACAGACCTGTAAATAGCGTGCGAATGTGCCTTCACAAAAGTTAATGGCATTGGACAGAAGTCCTATGGAAGCCAGAATGATAACTTCAAGGCTGGTAACAAATTTGAGCCTAGAAAAGGGCCAGTTGGAGGATGCTTCAACTATGGAAAGGACCACTATGCGAATCACTGTCCTCTGAAGAAGGATGATAGCGGTCAGAGAACATAGGATACATGTTGCAGTGGCTAATAGACAAGCTAAAAAGCAAGTGACGCCCATAGAAGTTACGGGTAAGTTATTCGGTACACTTGTAGTCATACTTTTTGATACTGGAGCTACAGAATGCTTTATTTCTGCTAAACTTGCAATGAAATTAAAAAGAAAGGCTGAAAGAATGGATAAAACATGGACAGTGCATTATGGGAATAATGTTGTCCATACAGATGAAATGTGCCTTTTTGGGGCAATTCTTGATCTACCTAGTTTCTCCACCGAAGTTGACTTGTATGTCACTCCTCTAGGATCATATGATATCATTATTGAGTTAACTCGGTTGGCTGAACATAAGGCAAAGGTCGATCACATGAAAAACAAATTGCTGCTTCAATGACCTGCAGCAAAGCAACATCATTCAAGGTGTAAAACGGAAGTCATAGCTTAGGAAATTGACGGCTATGCAACTAAAAAGGGATAAAAATGAGGCTGCACTTTGTATGCAAAAGTAAAAGTGATTGTAAAAATGCGGAGGAAGATAATGATTTCATGGAAAGATATCCATTGTTGAGGGATTTCCGTGATGTGTTTCCGGAGGAATTGCCAGGTCTTCCACCCAAACGTGAGTTTGACTTTGCAATAGAAATCAAACCGGAACTGAACCCATATCTAAGGCACCTTATAGAATGACTACCATTGAGTTGGTAGAGCTGAAGGCTCAGTTACAAGAACTTCTGACTAAGGGGCTGATAAGACCGAGCGTCTCACCTTGGGGAGCGCCGGTAATTTTTGTAAAGAAAAAGGATGGCACTTTGAGGCTGTGTATTGATTACAGAATGCTGAACAAAGCAACTATTAAAAATCGATACCCACTTCCTAGGATTGATGATCTGTTCGATCAGATGCGAGGAGCATCAGTTTATTCAAAAATAGATCTTCGATCAGGGTATCATCAGCTGAGAATAAAGGAAGAAGATATTCATAAAACAACTTTTAGAACGAGGTACGGGCATTATGAGTTCACGGTGTTACCTTTTGGGTTGACTAATGCGCCTGCCGCCTTCATGAATCTAATGAACAATATTTTTCAAGAATACTTAGACAAGTTTGTGCTTGTATTCTTGGACGACATTCTTATATACTCTAAAAATGTCGAAGAGCACCAAGAACATCTCAGGATAGTGCTGGAAATCTTAAGAAAGAGGAAGTTGTATGGAAAACTGTCCAAATGTTCCTTTTATGATGCAGAGGTGCATTATTTGGGACACGTTATAAGCAAGAATGGGATAGCTGTTGACCCTTCAAAGATCACAGCTATAACTGAGTGGCCTGCGCCTAAGAATGTGCACGAAGTGAGGAGTTTCATGGGCTTGGCTGGATATTATCGAAAGTTCGTTAAGGACTTTTCAAAAATTGCTGCCCCAATCACTTCGCTGCAAAAGAAGGATAAGAAATTTGTCTGGATAGACAAATGTGAATCTGCCTTTAAGAATTTAAAGGAACAGTTAACTACAACACCTATTTTGACTGTACTTGATCCAAATGGAGATTTTATGGTTGTAACGGACGCCTCAGGAGAAGGCCTTGGAGGTATTCTATTACAGAATAACCATGTCATCGCTTATGAAAGTAGAAAGCTTAAGTTACATGAACAAAATTATGCTCCACATGATCTAGAGCTTGCTGCCATTGTTCATGCACTTCAAATGTGGAGGCATTACCTTTTAGGCAAGCCTTTCGAGTTAAAAACAGACCATCTAGGGCTGAAGTATATTTTTACTCAGCCAAATCTGAATGCAAGGCAGCGAAGATGGTTAGAATTTCTGTCTCAGTATGATTTCGATATAAGCTACATCAAGGGCAAGGAAAATAGAGTAGCAGATGCTCTGAGTCGAAGGAAGCATATCTCTGCTCTTATAACGTTAAGAACTCAGTTTAAGGATGAGGTGAAAGATGCCTTGGAAACAGATCCTTATTTCCAGCAGGTCAAAACAACACTTGCTGCAGACCCGCAGGATGTCAGGTATAAAGGATTCCATTTGGATAATGAAGGAATTATGAGGTTCGAAAACAGGGTATATATACCTTTGGCAAATGACTTAAGAGGGAAATTGTTAACTGAATTTCATAATTCACCTTTTTCTGGACACCCTGGCATTACGAAAATGCTCGCTGATCTTAAGCAGCAATATTTCTGGAAGGGAATGAAAAAGGATGTGGTAGAATTTGTAACACACTGCTTGGAATGTCAGCGTGTTAAGGTGGAACATATGCACCCCACTGGATTATCAGATCCCCACACGATTCGCAAAGATAAATGGCAAGTGATAACGATGGATTTCGCTTTGAGGATTGCCTATGTCAAGAAATAAGCATGACATTATCCTGGTCAGTAGTCGATAAATTGACTAAAGTGGCACACTTCATTGCTGGTAATTTGAAGGATGATGCACCAGTGCTAGCAAGAAGATTTGTACATGAAATCTTCAGATTGCATGGAATACCAGAATTAATCATATCGGACAGAGATCCGAGGATGACATCAAGGTTTTGGCAAATGCTTAATGTGGCCTTGGGGACTAAATTGAACTTCAGCTCTGCGCAAATCATCCGAAATGGATGGACAGACCGAGAGAGTTAATCAGTTTTAGAGGACATGTTAAAGATGTATGTATTGATGGACCAGCAATATAAATGGGAGGAATACCTTCCGCTGGTAGAATTTTCTTACAATAACACCTATCATGCCTCTTTAAAAATGGCGCCCTTTGAAGCATTGTATGGAAGAAAATGCAGAACCCCTGTCAGCTGGGACAACATTGAGGACAGAGAGGTAATTGGGCCAGAAATCCTTATGGAAATGGAACAACAAATCAAAATGATTCGGGAACATCTAAAGGAGGCCGCCAATAGGCAAAAGAGCTATGCAGACTTAAAGCGGGTTGACAGACATTATAAACTGGGAGAGAAGGTCTTTCTTCGGGTGAAACCGAAAAAGAGCTCAATAACTTTTGGCAAGGCTGCCAAGTTGTCGCCACGTTACATGGGACCTTTTGAAATTGTTGAAATAATCAACCCTGTAGCTTATCATCTAGCATTACCTCCTGCTTTGTCTCAAATGCATGATGTTTTTCATATTTCTTTTCTTAAGAAATACGTGATGCATTTATCACATGTGATAAATTGAATTCCTTGGAGGTCCAAGACCAAGGAATAATCATGGTTAAGCCCATTCGAGTGCTTTGAACTCACCAAACAGTACTTGAGAAATCGTGAAGTGAACCAATGTAAGGTCCAGTGGGACCAGTTCAGCGAGGAAAGTGCAACTTGGGAAAATCTCGAAGAAATGAGATCTACTTTTCCACATCTGTTTAATTGAATTTGAAATTCGAGGAACTGATAATTCTACCAAATTTAGACAATTATTAGTCTATTGTACAGTTGTCTTAAAACGTTGTTTTTAAGAGTGAATCTGTTTTTGGTATGAACTTATGAATGAAAGGACAATAACTGAACTTTGTCCTAGGAACTCCTTGATTTGTTTAATCTGATCATCGGGACGATGATTCTTTAAGGAGGGAAGAATGTAACACCCTGATTTTGTAAGTTATCTTGGTGAATATTTTTCATACTATTATAGCTGCTGAAATGAAGGAAAACATGTTAAGATAAATTCTGATCTTAAAGGAATGTGTTGCTAACTTGGATTCTTGCATACTGTAATTTATTGCATAGGACAACAGTTATTGTGCTTGTGTGTTTGCTGATGTGACGAAAATTTTTCATATACTTGCTAAACTCTCTTTGTTGATTGACAACACACCTTGAATCAATTTCATTGATCCAAAGTATGCTGTGGTCTTCTTGTGATTTCTGTGTCGATTTACTCTTTAACCGAACCTGAGGATGATATAAATGTGCAGCGCCTGATTGCAGGTATGAGTAGCTGGCACGTAAATGCCAACGACAAAGGTTCGATTCTTGAACCCTGTACTGTCGAACTTGAGACCTCGTGGGGCAGGAAATGTCTGGACACGGGTGGCCTTGGCATGTGAAACAAAGGACGGAACGTCCTGCACAACATTGATATGAGTGTCAGTTGAGAGATTGGATTAGAGGTTGATTAATGTTAGTGGTTAGAAGGAATTAAATCCTAAGCTAATCCTAAGTTCTAACATGCATCCTAAACTACTATCCTAAGTGGATTTTTAAATTACAAAAAAAGAGGGAAATAAACCTAAGTCCTAATAACCTAAAACTAAACTATGACCTAGGTTGAATACTAATAAACATCCTAAACTAATCCTAACCTAAAGGGGGACGCGCAGACCCTTGGAGGGAGAGGATAAGGATGAAGGGGTATTCAATGGCATTAAATGGGAGTCCATACGTGGACAACGCCAGTTTGGCGGGGCAGGTAAGTGGCGGAGGTATCTAGTTGGAGATGGAACCAAATTTGGTTTTGCATGTGAAATTTGAAATTTAGAGATCGCCAACTCAAGTTGGCAGTGGCGTGAGAAATTTGGAAAAAGGCAGAGCCTTTAATGCATTAAATGTTCTTGGTCCTCGCGACCAGCTCGCCTTGGAAAGTGTATGAGGGAAATTTGATTATTCATTATGTTGATTCAGATTTTGTGAAGTTGCTCTGCATTTGGTTTTTTTGTCTGGTTCAGTCGAACTAGTTTCTTTGGATTTATCACTGTTCTTTGGAAATTTAGAGGCTGTTGCTGAGCCTGTAAGAGGAAAGGATTGTTGGAAAGCTCGTGTTGTCGCCGAGGAAGGAAATATCTTCGAAAACGCAGTTTTCTTCGAGTTTTGGAAAAGAAATCACAGGCATGTTAAGCCCTTCTCTTTAAAAATACTTGCTTTGTTTAAACGTCTCATTAAAACAACCCTGCTCTTGGGTTTTGGGTTTATGTGATTGTTGTCATGTTGATACGATTTGGATTTAGTCGAATTTTGCTGTCATTTTTGGAAATGATAGGTAAATTCGTTTCTGGTTGTTATGCTTTGATTTGTCTTTGCATGAATCGAGTTGGAATATGAACTTGTTGTATTGGTTGTTGATGGTATTTGGGAATTCGAGATGGGTTTTTCTCTGCTTAAGTGTTATATAAAGAACTGGCAGACTGTGTGGGTTGTTTTCACTGCTGTGCAATTGTTCTTTTGCTATATGAATTTCAGTGATGAAAACTGTACAGGATGTACGAGTTGTTGATGTTGTTTCTATACTGAAATCTTTAAAAGGAAATAAGATCCTTTTTCCTTCTGCTGTTTTGGATTTTGTTAGAAATAGCATATGGGTTTTATTGAGCTTATGAACTCGATTTAAAGGAAGAAATGGTAATATTTTATTGTTGTCCCTTCTTCTTGCATAAGAAATGAACGAATAACGTTTTGGGTATTCGTGGAAGTAGGAAAGGTTAACTGTTTTTCTTCTGAACTTGCATATGATTACATTCCCTCGTTGCTGTGAGGACAGGATGATTTTCGTTGTGTTTTATGGATGTTGTTTGGCCTTCCTGTTCGGATTGTTGTCACGATTACTATCTCGGCTTGTTTTCTGTACAAGTAAATGGAAAAATATAGAAATTTGGGTTATTGCTTGAGTTTGTCTCGACTGCACCAAGCTTATATATTTAATACCCTATGCGGGTTTGCCTTGACAGAGGTATTGATATATGAATATATATATATTTTGAGTTCTGTATCTCATTAAGAAAAAGGAGAATGTTGTTTTTGGAACTAATTGTTGATCGAGATAGAACTCGAATTGGTTATTTCATTGTTTGCGGTATTTTGGATATTCATTGTTTGCGGTATATTGGATTGGAACTGCACAGGTTAGGTGAGTTGCTTTTCAATATGAGCGATTGTTCTGTTATCTTTATAAGTTGAGCTGTCATGCTTGAATAAACACGACTTGGGTGTTTTTAGTTCATTCTGAGCAAAATGATCGTTTCTTAATGAAATTTTAGGGACATGAATTCTTCTTTATGCTGTTTTCGATTCGAAAGAAACAGTAAATTGGTTTTGATGAACGTTATAAGTTCAGTTTGACAAAGATTACAGTGACATTTAGATGGTTTCTGAGTGCTGTTATTTTTCTGTACAAACGGAAATTTTGAATGTATTCGTGTGGTCTTCTGATCTTTGCACTGTCATTCAAGGAAAAATGAAATCGGCATGAGTAATTCTTATTGAGTTGAAGAAAATGATTGTTTCTTATTTGAATAGTTAAAGGAACGAATTCTTCTCTTTGGGCTGTTTGAATTATGGAAATAGCATTATGATTGGTCTTGTTGTAGGTAACAGCCATGAATAAATTTCATCTTGAACTGTATGCGTTCATGGAAATAGAAAATCATGTGATTAATTGATTGCATGATTGTATAACTGTTTATCTGGTTTAAAATACAGTGAAGAAAGTATGGGCTCTTCTAGTACAGTAAATACATAGTATGCATCCTTATACTATTTGATCTATGATAAATACGATGTTGTACTAACCTGTTTTGGGTATTCATATGAGCCTGATTTAAATGAAGTATGGATAAGGACGATAAATTCTTCCTTGTTTTCATTTAAAGCTGATTATGAATGAAATTACTCTTGCTGCCGGAAAGTGAATTCTGAATGGATTTTGTAAGTTTCACTCTGAACTGTTATCTTGATTGTGTCTCGTTTGGATTCAATTTTGGGACAGTCATGAGGAAAGTAATGGGTTTACGTTTCAGTTAGTTTTAACCTTTGCATTTATTATTAATGAAAGGTGTAGAAAGGATAACAGTATGTTATATCAGCAGTATGCTACTTGTATTCCTAACTTTACAAATATTGTAATTTGAAACTTGCAACGGTTATGTGGAAAATGGGACAGCAGTTCTTTGGCTGATTGTGATGGTATTTTGATGGTTCAGTTGTTATGCTGATCATTCTTTGGTGCCTATTTCTTGATTGATGTCTTACTGTCGTTTCATAAAAGCAGGGTTCTTTTATTGAGACAGTTAGTTGAAGCACCTCATTTTAATGACAAGTGCTTAATATGCTCAGTTCATTGAACTGACCCGTGCAAATAGTTTTGCAGATGGAATTTGATTAGAAAGAAGACATGGCTATTTTCTGATGCTTCTTGATTGGTTGAAGATGAATTGTATTTGTTTACTTTTATTCCTCTTCAAGGAATTGTAAAAAGAAGAAAGTGTATTCTTCTATCTATGAGTTGTAATGATGTTTTATGTAAACAATGCCAATTCAGTTGGATTGGCAAATGTATGGATTATGACATGAATTAATGAATACAAATACAAGTGTGATATTTTAATGACTATATCAGTTGATATTGTTGATTAAACTGGAAACATAATGTTATTCCTGATTTGGATTTATTTAATTGTCCGTGGATGGATGCTAAATGGGAAATGATATCTATTCTTACCTTATTACAACTTTAAGTTGAAATGCGCAATTAGATCATACTTGGGTAAAGATGAATTCTTAATTGACATTAAAAAGGATTAGGAAGAATATGATTCCATAATCGATTGGTATTCGTGATTAGCTTGGAAGCTAAGGAATATCAATTAAACTTCGGAGTAATCGAACTTCGTTTTCGAACTTCATTAATGACCTCGTATGTTAAATTCAGAATAAAGGATATGGGATAAGTATATCCATAACTAATGGACCTTAATTGTGTAAGGTTAAGGAAAATAAATGAATACATTTATCAGAAATTAGACTTCATTAAATGATGTCTAATAAGCTAGAATTCTAAATTTAGTTACAGTTGGGAAAATCTTGGTTAAGTTTAATAGGTTAAACTTATCACGTCCGTCGGTAACGGGCTGCTTAATCCAATGATTAAGAAGAGAACCAAGTAGAGAAATGCAGCCCTTCGGTATGAAGGAGAAGATGCATAGCAAGCTAAAGGACGGATTTAGTCTCTCTTAGCTATATACAACTGTAACGGGAATGAGGATAAAGGGATCAGCATGGTTGCTGAGAGTTGATTTTTAAATACTAAGATCATATCCAAATCACTTGAGCAGGATGTGTACTCTCGATGGAAGGATTCCGTAGGACATTGACATACGCCAGCTACAACAAGGTGTCTTCATGAAGACGGGGTCTTCATGACGACACAATGTTATAGCTGACATATTACAATGCCCTCCCGAATTAAAACATTAAGAATACATAGGCTGAATGTGAAGTTCTTGGCAGGGGATAGGAGTATGATCATGTATACGGAGTGACTCCGGGATACTAAAGATAACTAGACACATGGAGTCGTGGGGAATGACACCGTATGTCTGCGTATCTTTAGTTACCAGGAGTGCCTTCCTATATTCGTTCATATTACTAGTTGGAAATTGGAAGTTTAAATCTGACCTTAAATCGAGAGGACTGGTAGGAACCAGGAAAGACCATTCTAGATAACAGGTGAAGTGAAGTGAAGGACGTATTCCATTGATGTGTATCACATCCAGGAATATGATCATGCAAAGCATGTGAAAATCTTTGGCCAAAGTATCACAAGTGTTGGTTGCGTTGTCCTTATCACTTAATTTAAGATGCAGGATGTTAGATGAATATCAGTAACAGATATTCAGATAGGCTTCTTAAATGGATCACTTCGATAACCGGAAACGGTTAAGAGAACTGGTATATATAATATACTATGCATAAACAAACATGAAGGATCGGTTGTTGCCGAGTCATGAAATGAAGGATCGATGAAACTCCGAGCCATGAAAATGGAAGATCGGCAGTTCCTCGAGTCATTTACAAATAGCATATAGAATCATATAGGATTGGATGGCATTGAATGTGTGTTCCATATTGTAAATATGTGAACAAGGAACATTAGTTTTAAAAGGAAATTGTGTGTTCCAAACTGTGTTGTTTGGGTAGAGAAAAATTATTAAAACATGAACGTGTGTTTGAATTTTATAATTCATAACAGAGAACGTTATCAAAAAATAAAAATAAAAAATTCCCTTGTTCTAGTATCTTAAAAATGGGGATGTTACATGTTGTAATGAGAATAAATATTAATATGACCATAAATCAAATCTGTAGTGTCCATGGTGATAGATTTAATCTGTATGTTACTTTGAAGGATATTTTGTATGTGTAATAAGTTTATAATTTCCATGATTGTGGTGTGTTCATAATGGTAAGATTGATAGTCCTCTCGTATTTGTTTATTTATACATAATTTCATTATTTTTGTTAATTGTTTGTTGGTATTCCTTAAAAAACCTAAAACTATCACTTATATGCATGACTAACATATTTTAAACATTATTGAAGTGAATTGTGGGATTTAATGGTCAACAATGACTTGGAAGTAGGAGGTTATTTGAGGAAAATAAAAATAGAATACTCCAATAAGCTTAAAGGTGGTTTGAGGAGAGAACTATTGCAAGTTTCATGGTTAAATTAATTGCATGTTGATTATGATAAACTAGAAATAATTGATAACCTCATGTGAAGTGATTATTTGAATGGTTGAGGTAGTATTATTTTGTGTTCATTGGTGTTTGATGAGGATCTTGCTTTACTTTTATTGCTACTTCTTAGAGTGAATCACACAAGACCTCTGTAGTTATAATTAGGTTGGTTCCAATGTATAAAGTGTGAAACTTTCGATGAATCAGTTAGTTACTTGTTTTATAAGGTTGTAGAATTTGATTATTCAAACCTATTTCATTCATCACACCATCAAAAGTTGAATGATACCGTCAAATCAACTCATTATTAGTCTCTTGGGCTGTAGTAAGGTAAAATAAATAGTCACAGCTTCCGAGAGATCACATTTGATGATGAAAATATTGAAAAATGGAAAGGGAAGTAGTTAGAGAGAGTTGAAATATAGTGGAACAAATATGCATAGCTTACATACTTCAAAGAAATCTCAAGGTAAACTTAAAAATAGTAATTTCTCCTTCTCGAGAAGATCAGATTAAACCCTCAAACTAGGGTTTGTGAGTTAAAATTTGGTTTTCTAGGAGTTTCCACCATCCAAAATAGATAAAGTTTGGAGGATATATATGTCCAAGGACCCTCTAGTATATTTTCAAAGTTTGAGATGAAAACATGTGAGTTGAGCAATAGAGGGCGAATCCAAAATAGGATAAAGTTTGCCCCCTCTAGATTATATTTATTAAACTCAATCAATCAACATTACAAAGAATGGGCTGCAATATTTATAGATATTGCATAGCCAAATACAAACAAGAAACTAAGTTGCACAGGTGCAACCATATTCCAAATTACATAAGCTTCCAATAACATCCAGGAAGCACAAATGAATAATTACAAATATACTATTAAAACAATATAACTACACCCGTATGTAGACATAAATACAATTAGATGGTTATGAAGAAATATAACCATATAACAACATTTATTAAATAATTTATTATATAATGCATAATTAATAATATTAGGTAAATAATTAACCTAACATTCCCCCCCTTAATTGTGCATTGTCTCAAGGGATGTGGAGAGGAACTCTCTGAACAACTCGAACTTGTCACGTGCAAGTGACTTTGTGAAGATATATGCCCATTGTTTAGTTGTTGGACAAAATTAAAGCTGGATGTTGTGCTTCAACACATGCTCGCGTATGAAATGAACCTGTACCTCAATGTGCTTTGTTCTCTCATGAAACACTGGATTGTGAACAATTTTGAGAACACCTTCATTGTCAACATACATGGTGGTCGGTTTGTCCTGTGGTATTCCAAGTCCTTCTAGTATGTGACGTAGCCAAATTGCTTCACAAATAGCTTCTCCTGCAGAATGATACTCGGCTTCTGTGGAAGAGCGAGAAACGAAGTGTTGTTTCTTACTTCCCCATGATATTGGTCCAGATCCCATAAATAATACAAATCCATAAGTGGATTTTCTATCATCAATGTTATCTGCATGATTTGAATCAATATCCAGTCAAGAAGAAGTTGTCGTTCTTCTTGTATTCTAGACCAAGATCCACTAATCCTTTGAGATATCTCAAAATGTGCCTTGCTGCTTTCCAATGAAAAGATTTGGGTTCATGTATGAACCTGGATAGATAGCTCACTGTAAAAGCTGATATCTAGTCTAATGTAGGTAAGGTAAATGAGACTCCCAATCAGCTACCGATAGAGAGTGGAACTTACCTCAGGAGATGGATCTGAACGAGATAACTGCAATCTGTTCTCCATGGGTGTAGCAATTGGTGTGAAATCCATCATCCTAAAATTCTCAAGCATAGTATTGTTATATTTCATTTGAGAAACAAAAATGTGATTCTCTTTCTGCCATACTTCCAATCCAAGACAATAATGCATCAACCCGAGATCAATCATGTCAACGATCGATTAAGATCTTTCTTTGTTGCATCGATCATCTTCACTAAACTCGCCAAAGATGATGACCAGATCATTGAAATAGACAACAACAATCACCATCTCCCCCTTTGTTTTTTTAGGTAGAGATTGGGATTGTATGGATTTCTAACAAATCCATGTTGTACGAGATGCTCATCAATCTTGATGTACCATGCCTGGGGTGCTTGTTTGAGGCCATACAAAGATTTCTTGAGTCTGCATACCTTTTCTTCTTGACCAGGTACTACATATCCCTCAAGTTGAGTCATGTAGAATTCTTCTTGTAAATCTCCATTTAGGAAGGCACTTTTTACATCCATTTGGTGGACTTTCCATCCAAATGAGTAGCTAGAGCAAAGATCATCCTAATCATTTTGATCTTAGCTATGGGAGAAAATGTCTCCTCATAGTCAATGCCTTCTTTTTGTGCATACCCCTTTGCTACAAGTCTCACTTTATACTTGTCCACTGTCCCATCTACTTTGTACTTTGTTTTAAATATCCATCTGCATCCAATGGGTTTCTTCCCTGGTGGAAGATCGACAAGCTGCATGTGTTATTCTTCATCATTGATTGATATTCAGAATCCATGGCATCTTTATAAGCTTTTGACTGTAGGGCTTCCTGGACTATAGAGGGCTCCTCTGATTCAATAACTCTACTCATCAAAGCAAATTTAACTTCTTCTCTTGCTTTATTGCGAGTCCGTGGTCTAGGGGTGGATGTATCCGGTGGAGCATCCATTCTTGCATCTCATAATGTACTTGTACACCATTTAGGCATACACTGAACTATTCCCATGGGTCATGGTTCTATCCAATCAACACCATCATCCCCATCATTACTTTCATCTTCTAAGGAAACATCAGCTTCAATTTTTACAACAGTGAAAAATATACATCTTGTGAGTCTGGAGGAGGAGTCTCTGCTTCCTTCTTCTCGAAAAACTCAACATCTCTACTAGTGTAGAATTTTCTAGTCTTAGGATCCATCAATCTATACCCAAGAGTCTCTTCACTATACCCAATGAAGACAAGTTTCTGTGACTTCATGTCTAATTTATTTCTATTTTGTTTGGGTATGTGCATGCTTGCTTTACACCCGAATACTCTGAGGTGTGCAATAGATGGTTTCCTTTTTGACCATGCTTCTTGTGGTGTTATTCCATCAAGAGTAGTTATGGGCACTCTGTTTAACAAATACACTGTTGTCTTTGCTTCTTCTACCCAGAATGTCTTTACAAGTCCGAATCATCGATCATGCATCGCACCATTTCCATGATAGTACGATTTCTTCTCTCAACAACACCATTTTGTTGCGGTGTGTGTGGAGGAGGCATTTGTCGACGAATCCCGTGAGTTTGTAGGTAGTCTCTGAACTCATCACTAGTGAATTCCCCCTCAATCTGAGCAAAGAGAGTTCTGATGTGACGACTAGTTTCTTTCTCAATAGCTACTTTGAACTTTTTGAAGGTTTCAAACACTTCACTTTTCTTGCGAAGACAAAAAATCCACATTTTTCTCAAATAGTCATCAACACAAAGCATGAAGTATTGGAACCCAAAATGACTTGGCTGCATCGACCCACAAAGGTCAAGTCAAGTTACCATGAGCTTTAAATGTACTCCTCTGGAACGAAGCTCTGTGTTTTTTTCCTACTAGGCAGTGAGGACACTTGTCTGTATCCTTCTAAAGAGATGGTAGCCCATGTACCATATTAAATTGGTGAAGTGTTTCAAGATATTTGAAACTTACATGACCAAATATCTGATGCCAATTGTGCTGAGGTGGATTTCTTAGCCAAAAGTGCTTGATCATCTCTGTGAACAAAATCAAGTTGGAACATGCATCCCACACTGGAGGATTTTGCAATTATTTTCGAGCCTCTTGATTTATCTCGAATCAAGCACGTTTTCTTGTCGGATTGACTATCAAATTCAATTTTTAGGTTGTGATCTAGGATTTGACTAACTGAAAGTAGATTCTTTGTCAACCTAGGGACATATAGGACATCTGATAGTCTGCATTTGCGTGAACCAAGGGGTAGAGAAATGTTTCCAATCCCTTGAACTGTATATGAAGAATCATCTCCCAACAAAACATGATTTTTTGATGGCATGTCCCTCATTGAAATAAACTAGTCTTTGTGGCTGGTCATGTGTCGAGTGGCTCCCAAATCAACATACCGACATCACTAGATGACGTGGATGGTTCACTTGATCGAGCAATGAACAAGAAGTCTTCATTATTTGATTGTTCTTGTTGCTTAGCAATATTACCTTGACTGGTGGGGTCTTCTTTTCCAGTTCCCCTTTTTCTACCCATGATTGTTGTTAGAATGTCCCTTGTAAGATTTTTGTTGTTGAGGTCTAGAGTTGTTGGATGAACCTTTCTTGTAAGTATTGTACCAACAATCTTGTAGGTTATGTCCTCTTTTACAGATTGGACATTGCTTCTTTTGTTGTCTATCCCCTTGATACTAATTTTGATTTTGGGATTTTTGATAGGAATTAGGTTTTCCTTTACCTTTTCCTTTCCATTTTTGATGTGAAGACAATGTCTGCTCCTCTTCATCATCCTTATTGTATCATTTCCTCTTGTTACAATAGGTTTACCAGTTTGTCAAAACCAACTGTCGTATTTGACACGTTTAGTGTTGTGACAAAAATGCGGTAAGAAGAGGGGAGTGCTCTCAGAACAATGGGAATGAGAGCATCATCTGTGACCGGTTCTCCCAGGGCTAGAAGTGAAGCCCTCAATTCTACAACTCTTCTTAAGAAAGCTTCAATTTTCTCATTCTGTTTGAACTTTAGTGTATGTAACTAACTCTGCAAATTCAGTATAACATTCTTGTTCTTGGCCTCGTATACTGTGCTCAATTTATCCCATGCTTCTTTCATTGTTTTGGCATCTCAAATGTGGGGTTACACATCATCGACACTCTAAACAAGATGATGAGTTTGGCCTTCTGATCTACTTTATCAAACTGCCATTGTTGTGTTGTATCAGTAGTGATCTGGTCAAAGTACCATTCACAAAGAAGCTAGATTTCTTCAAACTCAAGATGTGTCTTGATTTTTGTCTTCCATGCAACATAGTTGTTTCCTCTGAGTAGTTGTGAATCTGGAAGAAAAATTTGGGGGCATTGGTGCCCATTTTTCAAAGATCACTGATAGGGTTTGGCTCTTATCACTCCAGGTATTAGGTCTCCCAATTTATGTACCGTTAGTCCAATATACCGAACCTTTCTATATACGTGCCCTTCCGATATACCCGTTGGTACGTGGAAGAAGCTCGCCCTTTCTATATACCTGGAGGTACATGAAAGAGGCATTAACGTACATGAAAGAATTCAATACGTGGTACCAATATAGTACTGATGGGGTCTGTGTGATTATTGACACACCAAAGAAATATCCTCATACGTGCACGTAACTTCGCTATATACTCGGATAATTTCTCAGTCTGGATTTATGTCATGCAATCGTTCACAAACGGATGGGATGGCTCATAGTGTGTGCATTGTGACCTTATTACTCCCCGTCGATTTAAAGGGTCGATTCCCTAGATGACGTTGTTGCAGCTATATTAGGCATTAAGTGCAGTAGTAGTCACGACAACTTTACCCGTAAGCACTTTCCAGAGGCACCGTATATACCGAAATCGCGAATGAGATCTAGGATCTCGTGAGTGTTACAGAACCAATTTTATACTATTTTGTATTACAATTCTGCCAGTTTTTAGAGCAATTACAAAGTTTATAGTTGACTATGGCAACCTACAAATTAGTACAATATAATGCAGTATACAAATTACATTCAAAAATATGGAAAAATTTGAATGACAGGAAAATGTTTTTTTGTTTTGCGGGCTCTAGTGGCCTCCCGAGCCTAATACGACCCAAAATGCAAAGAATTGCAAAAACCAGCTGAATATGCAATTTTTAGGTATCCCCTTTTGGAGAAAGTTGCCCAAAATGAAAAAACAAGCTGAATGGGAGAATTTTTTTACCCTAAATTAGGGATTTCTCCGCTAAATTTAGTTAGTTATAACTAAATTTAAATTTCTGCTAAATTTAGCGGTTCACCAAAAATTCTACCAAATTCAAAAATTTCAATTAGGGGTGGGATTTGAACCCCAAACCTCCCACTTCTAAGACTCTCTCTCTAACCACCTTGGCCACTTAAGAGCACTTGATATAGAAATGAACAAACTTCTATTTAATGAAAGGTAAAATCGACTTACCTTTGTAAAAATGTGACTTGGCAGAGTGGAGGCTTGCGTGGCACGAGATTGGAGGAGAAATAGCCTAGAGGAGAGGCATGCATGGCAGATAACTCAGTTTAGGGCATTCACATGCACCAAAACTGGATCAAATCCCTTTCATACGCTGCTTTATAGCTAACATACGCTATTGTATTTTCAATTTTTTTATTCTGTACACCGATTCAACATTTTTTTGTTTGTAGGTGTTGCGTGTGTATGAGGAAGAGTTTGAATGAGGGTGCAAGGGACGTGAGAAAGCCTCAACTCCCTATTTTGATTGCTTGTGTAGTTCACTTTTTTTTTTTTTAATTTTTGTTGATGCCATTAGCACTCTTGTAGGGTTGTTGGAGCATTTCTTCACCTTATTTTTGTGTAGGTAGGTCCGTTTGGAGTTGCTGAGGAGAATGGTGCCTCGACTTAGACATGGAGAGGTCTATAAGGGCCTCTATTACCAACATTCCTTCAAGCAATTAAATCAATAGGCGGCTCGTTTTGAATAAAATAGAGCTCGGCTCAATATACCTTGGTCTCCAAGTAATGTTCTTCACAGACCACCAAATGCACCTCCAAATTTTGATAATAAACAGACAATATTATCTGTAGCTAGACAATTTAGAGGCAAAACCCCTAATGGGGAAAAATATATTTTTAATTTTTTTTTAATCTGATTGCTATAAACCAGAAAATGCTTAAGAAGCAAATTTGCCTGGTGCAGAGAGCACCAAGGAAAAAAAAATTTGCTTTCCGTTTACCTGGAGAATACACAGGAGGTTGTGAGTTTGTAGGGGGTTTTGAGAATCCGTAGGAGGCAGCACTGGCTCTCCGTTGATGTAGATTTCTTCTCCAGAATTTTTCTTATTTCTGCAACCTTCTCCAACCTTGCCAAGAGCTTTCACTCACTCGGTACCAAACATGAATTGAGCAACAAAGGCTAAGCCTAATTATATTTATTAAACTCAATCAACCAACATTACAAAGAATGGGATGCAATATTTATAGCTATTACACAGCCAAATACAAAGAAGAAACTAAGTTGCATAGGTGCAACCATATTCCAAATTACATAAGCTTCCAATAACATCCGGGAAGCACAAATGAATAATTACAAATATACTGTTAAAACAATATAACTACACCCGTATGCAAACATAAATACAATTATATGGTTATGAAAAATATAACCATATAATAACATTTATTAAATAATTTATTATATAATGCATAATTAATAATATTAGGTAAATAATTAACCTTACAAAACATTACTCTACTATATGGAATAGTTAACAATTTCTCCTAGAAGCTTGATAGACATTATAGAAACATGATAGGGGTTTGAAAAACACTTTAGGCTTGGAAATTTTAAAGGAAACTTCTGGAGGGGTTGTATAAATATAATTGGAGAACAAGAAAAGTTTTAGTTTTCCAATAACATCTAAGGTTTTCTTAGAGCTATTTCATTTTGATGACATTAGACATAATTGTGTGAAGGAAAATATTGAAGAATCACCTTTGCATTTAGATTTTGGAGATAAATATTCTTAGAGAGTTCAAAGAGGGTAAAGGGTATTTATAATGATCATTATTTAGTTTTTGAGCTTCATATTTTTTCAAGAATCTTGAAAAACTTGACTATGAGCGATACAATGAACTTCAAACAAGAGAAGAAGAAGCTTGATGGAAAACTGATCTAACAAAAGAGTTAAGGCATGAAATTGATCCCATACCTTGAATAGGTAAATGGGTGAATAGAAATAACTTAATCTTGTTCTAGGTGGTTGTATTTTGTTCTAACCATGAAAACACCAAAGACATTTGCTTGTAAGCACTAAAGGGTAGTTTTACAATAAGGTGAGACAATTGACACTTTTGATTGATTTGAATCATTTAAAAGGTTGAATTGACTTGGTATATGGTATAATGACATGGTTTAATGGCTGGTTAAGTATAATAAGGTTGAAAATTAATGATTTTTCATGTTTTAGAGATTCTTACATTGGAAGAGATAGCTAGTTTTGAAGGTCTAAGAGACAATTTGGAGTTTTTGTGATCATTCTAACATTGTGGGTTGATTTGAAGTGATAGTAGCTCTACATCATTTGGTATCGAGTGGGACCAAATGGAAGAAATAGTGAAACTGATGAAATATATTAGAGAGAAGAAAAGGAAAGAGAAAGATGAAAAGATGAAAGAGAAAGCAAGAAAGAAAGACAAATGGATGCAAGAAGATATTTAAGAAATATAAAGAGATGTACAGTAGTTGATCAAAATGGCAGGAAGCATGAGAAGAAAAAATATCCAAGTGGGAATAATGGTTGAAAAAGTGTTAAGTGGCCTATAGAGCTACTTGGGAAGAGAGTGGAAGCAGGTTGAAAGAGATGACTAAGAAGGAAGAAAAAAGCTAAGGAAAATGAAGAAGAAGATAAGAAAATTAGAGAAATAAGTAGTCAAAGAAGTTATGTGTGAAGTTTCGTTCAAATGTTTTGGGATATTTTCAAGAGAGAAGTTATGTTGGTGGTTCAGACTTATTTTATTAAGGAATGATGCTAAAATAGGTTAATCATACTCTTTTTGTCATGATCCCTAAGGTTAGTGGAGCTAAGGAACTTAAAGATTTCAAACCAATTATTTTATGTAATATTTTCTATAAATGATGCTCGAAGATCATGGATTTTAGGATGAGAGAAGTTTTACATAAGTTGATTTCACCCACTTAGGGCACCTTTGTTCCAGGGGATATTTTTTTGACAACATCATTTCTATCGATTTGAGTTCATTCGATGGATAAATCCAAAAGGGAGGACATGCTGATGAAATTGTACATGCATAAAGCATATGACAGGTTGAGTGGGAATTTTTAAAGTGTATCTTGGCTAAATTGGGATTCCACTCGAAGGTCATTCAAATAATTAAGGAATGCTTCTAATTCAAGTTTTTCAATCATGATTAATGGGAATCCTTATGGCTTTTTCAAGGCCGAGAGGGGACTTGCCAAGGTGATCCCTTATCTCTCTTATTATAAATTATCATGGCTGAAATTCTCATCGAATGTGTTGTAAAGCCATGATGGATGAAGGATAACTAGTATTTGGGTGTCGAATGGGGTGACTCACATAAGTGTTCAACATTCGTTGATGATACTTTTCTTATCGAGATAGGTAGAGGTGAATGAGGCTAGAGCTCTCAAGGAAGTTACTAAGGAATTTGAGGAATTCATTGGCCAACTTATCGATTTCCATAAAAGATCGTGATTTTTCATAAATGTCTAACTGGAGCAAAAAGAAGACTTGTTGACATATTGGGGTGTAGAATCAAAACAATGCTGGATAACTATTTGGGTATGCCACTATTTATCCATAAGATACCTATGGAAATATGGAATTTTCTCATTGAGATGTTCCAATGAAAACTCACATCATGGAAGGGTACCCTTCTTGCCTAGGCAGCAAGACCCAACTCTACAAATATCTATACGGGGGGTGGCCACCTACATAATGTATATCTTTAAACTCCCATGCAAAGTTAGAATAGCCATTAAAAAGATCCAAAAATATTTCGTGGTCGGGACAAAGGACAAATCTAGAATTTTGTTAGTTTCTTGGGAAAAGGTGACTAAACTAAAAGGAATGGGGGAATTAGATTAAAAAATCACAAAATTATAAATAAAGATTTTGTTGTAAAAATTGGTTCGAGTATTTTCAAGGAACAAGGACTATGGGTTAACATTCTGTAGGAAAAATACTTGTGGAATGTTTATGGAAGTAAAGACATTTTCGCTAATGGTGATCTTCCCAAAGGATCCCTCTTTTGGGAAAGTCTTTTTCATAGCAGGTACCTGCTCCACAATGGGATAAAATGGAATCTCAATGATGAAAAAAAAATTAAATTTTGGGAGGATCCATGGCTTGATAACATACCTCTAAGTCTTAGGGATCCCTAGAATTAACTTAAGGACTTATACAAACATGATTTTGGGGAGAAAATTAACACTATTGGGTTCACAATAATCAAGAATCCAACCGGGTTAATGTGTGTCTTCCTCTTGATTACAATGGTTGGAATGAACCATTTTAGGACCTCAATAATAAACTAAAGGGCCTAATTATCCCTAATAGATCTATTGTGGATGGTATTATTTAGAGTAGGATTGCTTCAGGGGAGTACATAGTTAAATCTGGTTACAATATGGCTTTTGAAAATGAAGAAGAGAGTAAACAAAACTCCAAGGTATGGAATAAACATATTATCCCCAAAGTGAATTTTTTTAGTTTGGGAAGCCATAATGAATAGGATCCTTACTATTGATAATTTAAGGGAAAAGGGAATGATCATTACTAATAGGTGTTATCTCTATGAGTAGGATGTTGAGTTTGTGGCCCATATGTTTATTGAATGTAAATATACTTTCCAGTCGTGATGGAAATGATTAACATTTTAAACATTCAATTGGATTTACCAGAAATATTAGCAATATCATAGACCAATGGTGTGTCCCCTATAGATCCCATATGGTTAAATAAATGTGGAAAGGTACTCTTCCGTATGTTCTCAAGAAAATCTGGAAGGAACGAAATAACAAAATATTTAGAGACAAAGATGTTAATTACTCTAAGATTGTTAATAAAATTAAACAGAGTCTAAAGCACAACATAACAATCCATAAACATAAGTGGTAGGAGTCATATTCTAATGAGGAATCCAAGATACTATATACTTTTAAGATAAGTCTAGATAAAAATGATCCGTATTTGGGGCTAATAAGGATAGATCTAACTCAAAATGGAAACCTCTACATAGAGGGTGGTATAAAATTAATTTTGATGGATCGGTGAAGGCTAGAGATGACACATATGGATGGGGGTTGATTAGATACTACCTTGGAAATTGTATAGTGGCGTATGTTGGTCCCTCAGGCATTGATTCCAATAATTATCTTGAAGTAGTGGTTTTGGTGAAGGGAATAAGGATTTCTATAAAAATCAACCTCAACAAGATCATTATCAAAGGAGATTCACTATTAGTCATGAAATATATTAAGGGAAAGAATACACTATGCTTTGGGATCTCAAAAACACAATTAAGGAAGCTCAAAACATCATTGCAACCTTTGATGACATGGACTTGTGCCATGTCCATCATGAGTACAAATATTTTTGGATAGTCTAGCAAATCAACGTAATGATATGTTGGTATGGGAGGAGTGACAGGAGAAGTACCTTGGAGACACATTGGCTATCTCATTAATCATGAAAATAGACATTAAATGTACCCACATGAGCCTCAATAGATTGGGGAAAGATTTATAGGGAAAGGTTAAGAGAAATGACTACAGAGAATGGCAAGTGGGTATTATTTGTTTTGTAAATTTCAAAAGGTAGATTTGGTTACAAACTAATTAGAGAAAGCACATGATGGGGGTGATAGGGTGAGGATCGAACCTACGTCCTACCAGACTTTAAGAAGGACACCTTGGCTTGGAGATTGATGAGGAAAGGAGGGTTCACAAAGTTCATAAAACAAATCAAAGGCGGTGATCTAGAGTGGCGCTTGATTTCACTAAGGGTTGGGACCATGGGCATGTTAAACTTAGAGGTATGGAAGTCCATGTGACTAAGGAGTACATTACATAAGTTATTGGTATGGAGATGTAAGGTATGAAATTGTTTAAGGATAAGAAAAGGAAAACCATAAGATATCTATTTTCTTTGGTGTGGGAGAAGCGGTTCATATTTTTTATGATGGAATCACTAGAACTTGATTACCGTAAAAATGGGATGAAGTGTGTGAAGTGGTCATGAGGTACTTGACCATTAAGGAAAAGTTCAGAAATATATATATATACACCACTTGTTTATTCTTAATTTTTCAAGTGTAATCAAGTGATGAGTCTTCCCATTTTCCTTCTTAGGTCTCTCATCGGTTTCGGTGGATGATTTCCATAATGCTAAAGTGGAATATCCTCTCCACCATGGTTTGATCCTCTTGTTGGTTCGTAAGGAAAACCTATCATCTATTCCACCCATCTTTCTTTATACTCATATAATGAAACATTAGCTAGTCGGTTGCCTAAGAATAAGAAGAAGCTCGTGGAATTTAATAGTGAGAATGTGGTAGTTGAAGTTCTGTCATACATGAGAAAGGGTGAATCTTCTAAGGGGAAGCATGTCATGAGGGTTGCTAGTGGAATCTCTAACATTGATCCCAAAATTGCAAATACAGAGATGGTTATTGGTACCTGCTAAATTTCACCAAAAATTTGGTGGAGGACATGAGGGAGTGGCATCTCAAGGGGGATTTAGAAAAGAATTGGATTAATGGTCTCAAAGTAGATTTAATCATGCAAGAGAATAGGATTTCCATATTATAAGATAAACTAGCCAATTAGGAGGTGTAGAGAAGAGTCTCGAAGGTGGTCCCGATCGAGCTATGAGGATGAGAAGCCTACTAAGGAACATAATGATGAGCATCGATAAATAACTTGGCTCTTATCATCTCATAAGGTGGATGAGCTCAAGAACCAAGAGAACCCGTAGAAAGGAAATGTTAGCAAAATTTTTGCCGACTAGTTTGTATCTTGGTGTCCTGTTGTTTCTTTGTGATTCTCTTTGTCATATTTTACTCGGGTGGTCCGTGTTAGGGATTTTTATAAAAAAATATTATGTAATTGAGGTTTCTCTTCCTCTCCCTTTGTTGGACTCTTTTTTTTTGGTCAAGACATTTTTTCTTCTTGGAGTCCTAGTTTGTTTTTGGGTTACTTTCTCGCCCTGGTTGTGTTTTAGTGATCTATGTACCATGGGTTTTTTGGATCCCCCCAAAACCAAATAGTTATCTAATGTAAAAAAAATTATGTGTGAAGGAACTCAAAAATTGAATGCAAACAAAGTAGGTGAAACAACAACATATCAACTTGTCAATGAGGTATGTACGCAAACCCATGTCCAAAATGAAGTTTTTTTGTTTGTAAATACCTAAGAAGAAGAAGAATGAAAATTTGATAGTCCTATATATAATTAATATTTGTTTAAAATACATTTTGAAGAGAAGGAAATCAGTCCAAGAAATATGATTACAGGTGAATAAGAACCACAAGCATGGTTGGTTATGATGATGGCAGCCAAGATATTCTTGATGAGAACTAGAGAAGCATGAAAAGATACACTTCTAAGGGATCTTAAGCCTTATATTTCTGATTTAACTGTTGATTTGGATAGTGATAGTGTAGGTAAGAAGGTGAAATAATATTTTCACTCTTATGGGAAAAAATGAAAGCTTGATAAAAATAGAAGAATAAAAATGAAATGGTAATTCAAAGGTATAGAGCAAGTGAAGGAGATGAAGAGGTATTAGAAGAGGCCTTCAAATGTTTATACAACTTAATGACATCAAGAAAGGTATGGTACACAAGAAGGCACTTGAGAAGGAAGGTCAAGAGAAACTTAAGGAAGCGGTGAGAGGGAAGACATATGCAAAAAAAATAAGAGGATAAAAATCACATTTTGAAGAGCTTGTGAAGGCCTCAAGGCAAGAGGAGGCTAAGAGAAATGAATTTTTCATGGTGAAAGAAGAGAGAGATGAAAGGAAGACTTAAGGATCACATGATGAAGTACTTGTGGGCCCAAATAAAGGTCTATTAGATGATGAATCAGATGATGTAGTTGGTGAATATGATGAGAATAAGAAGAATGAGGAAGATAAAATTCATTAAGTATGGATATGAAAAACTCAAGAAGATAAGAGATGGAAAGAGTAAGAGAGGACGTCTAAAAATAACATGCAGTTTTGTATATAAGACATTTATTTTATACATAAGGTCAATAAGGCATATGAAGAAGAAAAAAGTGAAGAAGAGAAGGAATAGGTCCTCAAGAAGGTGGAAAAGGCATTCAAGCCTCCTATTTTTCAATCTAACATTACTTTGAAGTATCATTGTGTAGGTATAGGAAAGGTGAATGAAAATGTGACTCATTTAAGAGTTATGTAAGAGATAAAAAGAAAAAAAGAGATCAAAGAAAAGAGTAGAGGAGAGGAAACACACATTAAGACAAATAAACTTCTGAAGAATATCAAGAAAGAGAAATACAAAGTTTAAGCACATGGTGAGCCACTCAAGAATTGGAAAACAATGAAAAATAAATTAATATATTGAGTTGGAAGCTCAATTTTTCTACCTTTGAGAGTATGATATAGAGGCATCAACTCCAAGGCATATGTTTTGAGTTTTTAAACATCACAAGAGGTTGTAGGAGATCAATAGGGTTCATGTAAAGTCAAGGTTCCCTTCACGAGAATAAATTAATAAATTTTCCTCCAAAAGATATAATTCAAATATTTGAAATTGTGATCTATAGTTTGAGAAGCCCATAAGGCAAGAAAAGGAAATGAAAATTATTTTCTAGAGTCTTGGAGGTCATTAAATGTTATAAACACCTTGGATAACCTTTGTTAGTCGTAACTAGGGTGAAGTAGTTATGAGTGTAGTTGATAGTTACAAGTGTGATTAAGTGGATGGTCAAGGAAGAGGTCATTCATTCAAAATGAGTTATTTTTTGAAGAAGGATCATCATGCTCATGTGAAGAACAAAAAAGGAAGGTTTTCAAGAAAATTACCTTATAATTAAAATAAAGATTAATATGACCATAACTCTGTTGTAGTGTCCATGGTGATAGCTTTAATGTATGTATGTTACTTTGAAGGATAATTTGTATGTGTAATACGTTGAGAATTTCCATGATGTTGAACATTCAAGAACTAAAAGGGGGGGGGTGAATAAGTTCCTTCTAAAACCTATGAATATGAACTTATTAATCAATAATATATACATTCATTATAATTTTAAGCAATGAACCAATCAAAGCATATTTCATGGAAGAAGAGACAAAAGACACATGGGGACACAAAATTTAAGGTGGGAAACCCAATAAGGGAGAAAACCCACTGAAATCATAACAATATCAAGGAAAATCGTCCCGCAAAGATTATAATGATCACACCAAGTGGTGAGAACCCACTTACCCCGAAGCACTAACTCCGGTTTTGAAGAATCTATTCAATTCAATGTCAAGCCCCACTTGACTCGCTATTTTGAAATCACCTACTTTTAAGGAAGCTCACTCCCAAGATTTTGAGCTATAACTCAATCTTTCATCAAATTAATTTTTATCACCTTCACCTCATTTTCTTACATCAACACATTGTGATCATCATTTTAGCTCTTTACCTCATGTTGCACCTATCTTCAACAAAATTCACATCCTCATCCTTCTCTCTATAAAGCAAGCACTATTTCATACACCATGATTCATATTTATATACAAACACACCTCTCTTTTGTGTCATTTACACTTCATATTCTTCTTTCACCATTTCATGTCTTACCTTTGTGTCTTTCTTCTTCTTTCAACTCGAACCAAGGAGACCAAGAGACAAGTCACAAACTTCCAAAGTGAGAAAACATTGCCTTTGTTAGGTCAGTTTCATATTCCTTTCATTTCCTCAGCTAACATGACTTCTCATGAAATATATGAGACAAAAATATGCCTTAACCATCCTGATACCAATTGTAAACTCATAAACTCGAGTTAGAACCCGCAAACTTCCTTTTTCAAATAGCTTACACAAGCTTTATTTTCAAGAAAAGTAAATATGGGTTTTTATTTCAGCTCTTTGACCATGTAAAAATTATTTTTCATGAAACTATGTGTTTCAATCTCCTATGATGCTCCAATAACTCTATATGTTATCTATATTCCGCCATTCTCCTTACAAACCTCATTTGAGCACAAAAGTACTAAAATAAGGAGAAAAACATTAACATGAGAATGAAGTGAACTTATGAACTATTATCAAGCATATACTCAGGAGTTCATGAATTCAGGAAAATCCATCAACAATCAAATATTTAGGATCATCAAGATAGGAAGTATAGTCATTAAATTGTCTTCTAAAAAGGGTTGTGCATTATCATCATAGTAAGACTTAAATTCAGTCAAGATCAAGCTTGTTAATACAGGAAGGACACATATTATACTATTTAAATATCTTGGAGATGAAGGTTTAGGATCATATCACCATTTTCCATACTCAAAAGTTTATGTCATCACAACATTTCTTCATTTTATAGGCTTTAAGATAGGACAAAATTGTTTTTCTTGACATAGTCTTGCAAAGTTGAGAGATTACAAGAATATATCAACATTATTAGTCTACCATGGAAATAGTAACATATTTCAATGATAATATGAGTATTGTGCAAATTTTTAGGCCCATTGTCTTGTCCAACAACATGTCAATAGGGAAAAACAAGCTAGTTTTCTCAAAACTATGCATAGAGAGGGTTTTGACACACCAAACCCTAGCTTGATGTTTGAGGCTCAATCCACTTTTTCCTTCACTTTTATGCTACTGTGAGTGTGTGATAACTTCACTGAGGGCTTGTACACCATGACCAAGGACTTGTATGCATGATTTATTAAGAGAAAGTTATGAGATCACCTAATGTTATTAGTCTTCTTGACCATACACATATGGAAGTTAGAAATTAATAGGAATAATAATTCAAATCACTTCATGGGAGCATAAATTTGAATCCATCAAGACATATTGAGATTATATCATATTTTGATGACCATTTTATGCTTCAAAATTAGGTTTACATATAGAAACTTACACAAAACACCATGACTGGTTGTAACATGCATAGTCTTCAAGCGGTAGGAAAGAGAAATCCACCTTTAATTTGAATTTTTCTCACACAACTTTATCAAACACTTTGCGAGAACTGAGGAGACATCAAGAGCTATCTAGAACACCAAAAATTTCTTCATGAAGCACCCAACATACACTTGTACATGTAAATTTAATCAAAACCAATCCTTTTCTATACATTACAATTAGTTCTATAGAGGCACAAATGGTTTTTCATGACACATTGAGATTAATTTTCATGTATAAATCATAAAATGAGTTTGAAAAATGAATTTTATTATCATACCTTAAATATTTCTCCTATCACTCTAGGTGAGTGCCTTTGAGGGTATACAAACAACTTAGAAAATTAGATAGAACTTTTGCATTTCATCATCTTTTGATCTCAAACCTATTGAATTTGATTTTTATCCCAATTTACTTCAAAAAAATCTGTTATGACTTATCTGAGAAAGCCATGAAAATTTATAATAACTTCTAAGAAGTAGAGGTTCTCAATTTGAAATTCTCAAAAACCGGTCTTGGAGAATGTGACTCTACATGCTTGGTTTTTACTTTCTGACCCTAAAATTTTTATCACATCATCAAGAATCACTCCTATAACATATCTCATGGATATTTTATCATATTGCACTCTAAAAATTTCTATCTCATCTCATTTTTCTGTGAGTACTAGTCATGTTCTCAAGCCCTCATTTTTACTAACTCACTCTCCTTCAAGATCCGTAACACCGCTATGCTAACTTTTGACACCTTAAACATGGATTTTATAATCCTCTCACACATATCACCACCTTAGAGTACCTTATAGAACCTTTAAAACATTACTAACCATAACTTGTTGGGAATAGGCCTTTGAACTAGGCCTAATTTAGCTTGTTTTCCACTTTGAACACAAAATGTGACCCGATGAGCAATAAGTGACCACTCTCACACCTATAAGACAACCTAGGAGTCAATTTGGAAACTTTTTTCCTCCATACCAATAACAAAGAAGTTTTACAAGCTCACTCTACCTTGGGACTTTAAGACACACCTAAGCAATGCATCAACATACTTCTAAACCAATCACTACTTGACCCTTGGAGACACCTAAAGAGTAATGAGACACATATTTATGAAATCAGGAGCATGATATAGACACTTATATATACATAAGTATAACTCAATGGTTATACTTGACTCCTTAAGACACACACTATGCTACTGATGAACTCATGACACCATGATGACTCCATGTTAGGACCTTGAACCAATGACAAGACCTTGAATCAAAGTAAGACACTATAATGCAAGACACAAGACACTATAACACACTTTAATAATAAATCATAAAGAGTTACATACCTAATCAAGCCCATGCTCAATCATATTTGACATCAATGACAACTTTTTCAAAAACTTCCCTTTGTCATTGATGGAAAACAATTCCTTCACCTTGTCATTCTCCCCTTTTTCCATGAATGACAAAGGGAATATGCTCAAGAACCATGCTCCCCTTATGTCCATGCATGTTATTCTCATTTATTGGAGATAAATAAATTGTGATTAGCTCCACCTTTCTAGATTGTCTTCAATGAATTTTATCAAATTTTTCTCTTGGTAATGGTTTTGTCAAAAGGTATGCTAGTTGCTCTTTTGTAGGAACATATTCAAATTTTAATTTTCACTCAATGAATTTATCTCTCAAGAAGTGGTACTTGATTAGGATGTTTTTAGTCTTGGAATGCATTATTGGGTTCTTGGATACACTGATTACACTTGTGTTGTCACAATAGATAGGAGTGGGCCCTTCATACTCCACTTTGTAGTCTTTCAATGTTTTCCTCATCCATAATACTTGTGTAAAACATGTAGCAACTACAATATATTATTTTTCTCAAGTAGATAATGCTATTGAGGATTACTTCTTACTCATTTAGGACACAAGACACTCACCTAGAAAGAAAACCCCACCACTAGTGCTCTTTATATCATCCACATTACCTGCCCAATCAACATCTATGTATGATTTTAGACTAAATTATTTAATCCTTGGGTACCATAGACCATAAACAAAAGTGCCTTTGAGGTATCTAAAGATTATTTTGACAACATGTATATGGATTTCTCTTCAATCATCCTGATATCTTCCTACTAGACCAACTACTGGCATGATGTCAGGCCTAAAGGTTATGGTATAGAGAAATCTTCCTATCATAGACTTGTAAAATGTTTGTTCTAATTTTGGAGCATGATCTTCTTTTCTTAGTTTGCATCATGTGATCATGGGATTACTTACCTCTTTGGAATCTTCCATATTAATTTTTTTCATAATTTCCTTGATGTACTTTGCTTGAGTTATGAATATGCCATCTATTGATTGGTTCACTTGCAGCCTAAGAAAGTATGTAAACTCTCCCAACATTAACATCTCAAAGTCCTATTTCATATCCTATGTAAATAATTTTTCATGATAATTTCATCCACATATACTATCACTATCATCTGCTACCCATTTTCATTCTTGACATATAGATTGATGTCAACATCTCCTCTCTTGAATCCTTTCTCTATGAGTTACTCATCTAGACTTTCATATCGGGCTCTTGGTTTTTCAAACCATAGAGTGATTTCTTTAGTTTGCACACATAGTCATGCTCATCTATAAGTATGAAACCATCTAGCTATTCTATGTAAACCTCCTCTTCTAAGGTTCCATTTAGGAATGTTGACTTCACATCCATCTGATAAACTTTAAATCCTTTGAAGCTAGCATAGGATAAGAACATTCTAATTGCCTCCATCCTTGCTACAGGTTAAAAAGTATCTTCAAATTCTAATCCTTCCACTTGAGTGTAGCCTTTACAAACTAGCCTTGCCTTGTTTCTAGTGATGACTCCATCTTCATTCATCTTATTTCTAAAAACTCATTTAGTGTTGATAACATTTTTTTTCTGGGTCTGGGACTAGCTCCCAAGTTTCACACTTCTCAATTTGATCAAGTTCCTCATTCATTGCTTTAACCCAATGTTGATATTTGCTAGCTTCTTCAACATTATTGGGCTCTACCATGTACAAGAGGGCTTTTCCCCCATGAATTTTCAAGTTTTTCAATATTCTTCTTGTGAGTATGCTTGCATCTTTGTTTCTAATAATATGATCATGGATGATATTTCTTCACCTTATTTGAAGGTGTTTTTGTGTTTGGTATCTATTGCTCTTCATTTGCTTCTTCATGAGTATTTTCTTCCTCTTTATCATCTTCTTAAACTTCTATTCAAGGAGGTTTATCTTCTACATCCTCTTCATCTCTTTTTGGTGAGTTTTGATCTCTAAGGGATAGGACTCATAAAATATCACATTTGTGCTTTCTATTATCTTTTGGAGTCTTTTATTATAACACCCATAGGCTGCAATTACTGAAGATTATCCTATAAATATCCCTTCATCATATCTAGATTCAACCTTTTCTAGATTTTCCTCATCCCTCTTGATGTAGCATTTACTCCCAAACACTCCGAAATGCTTTAAATTTGCTGGTATGCCTCTCCAAATTTCATATTTTTCCTATTTCTATTCACTCTTATTTGTTCCCTATTTAAGATATATACATATGTACACATTGCCTCTCTCCAATAACCATATGAAAGTTTGGACTCATTAAACATTTTCCTAGCCATCTCTTGAACTGTCATGTTCTTTCTCTCAACCACCCCATTTTTTGAGGTGTCATTGCTGATGAAAACTACCTCCTTATTTAATTTTATTTAGATAAAACATGAAAATCATTGGACCAAAACTCACCACCTCTATCCAACCTCAAGCATTTGATTTTTAAAATTATTTTAATTTTCCACTAAGGATTTGAATGCCTTAAACCTTTCTAATTCCTCTGATATTTATTTTAAACATGCAACCCAAGTCATTCTAGTATAGTCATCAATCAAAACATAAAACACACATCTATTTGGATGTTTGTAGTTCTCGTGGGTCCAATAAGATCAGTGTGTATAAGTTCTAATGGCCTTGATGTGGAATATTATTTTGACTTGAATTTACTCTTATTTTGTTTCCCATGTAGGGAAGATTTATAAAGTGTGTCATTTGGTTTGATTATTATTGGAATGTTTCTAACACATAATTTTGAGATTATTTTGACAAGGTTGACAAATTTTAAGTGTCGTAACCTTTTGTTCCATAGCCAACTATAATATTCTCTCGGTTGTAAGTCACTTTTCTTTGTAGACTTCATTTAGCATATACATGTTATTCTTAGTTCTCTTTGATTTGCTAATCGTCTTTCCCAAGTTTATTTCTCTAATGTCACACCCTTTTTCATGGAAAACTAATGTGTATCCTTGCTTACACATTTGGCTAATGTTTAAGAGATTATAATTGAGACCTTCGACATATAATACATTTTCAGTGATTGATTTTCCATTATCAAGGATTTATGATCCCTTACCAAAAATGTTTGCTTAGTTGTTGTCTCCAAATATGACAACTCCCGAGGCATTATTAGATAGAGAAGTGAATTTTTTCTTATCACCTGTCATGTGACTTGAGAAGAAACTATCAAGATACCAAATTATACCCTCATCTTGAACATGAAATGTAGTTTATGTTATCATATTTTGTTCTATATTCTTTGTAGGATCTAACTTTATTACATACATATTTCTATCCTTTTTCGTATGGTTCTAATTGTAGGCCTTTGCAATGTGTCCAATCTTTTGGTAGTTACAAAAGTTTACACCCTTATATATTCTCATCTTTTATGATCTATAATGCCTATCATGACCTTTAGCATTTTTATTACATTTGATAGCTTTATGACCAAAAATGTTACATGAAAAATAGTAACTATAAAAGAAGTGGGAGTACCTGATAGAGTGGGAGTGTCTCAAGGTCTTGTTACATCTCCTGGAATCATTGTTGATATTCTTTTTTTGTAGTGTGAGATGATTTTGGAGCACTCTTTTCATCTTTCTTATCTGTTGTTCCAACATCCTTGTTTTCTTCTTTATATCCTAAGCCTAATTTTTCACTTGCATCTCTTTGGCTACTTAGAAGATCGGTTAAATTATTTTTAATTTTGTCAAAATTCTCAAATAGATTTACCTTGTTTGAAATTTGATCCATTTCAGTCTTTAGGTGTTCTATTTCTGATTTGAGTCTTAGACACTCTTCTTCTTTAGATGTGAATGATAGTAACATTGAATCTTGTTGAGATTATTATTCCTTAAACTCATCTTCCTCCTCTATCTCCTTCATACCGAGTCTCTTTTCATAAATTCTAATTTTCTCCTCTTATTCTTTTAGTTTGGATCACATATTGTGGTTTTCTTTCTTGACAACTACAACTCTTCAAGAGCACTTACCAATTCAGCTTCAAGGTCTACCACAACACCTTCTTCATTTGAGTCTTCAATCTCAATGCGATTCTTGCCTTTAGAGCTGCTTTCATGTGATGTTTCAAAGTCCATGAACAAGGTTTCATTATAGGCTTCATCCTTCTCACTTTCAGAACTGTTGGTATCACTTGATTTAGTTGAACTTGAATCCTCCTTGGTGTAGAAGTTTCTTTTGCTTTTGAAAAAATCATCTTTCCTTATTTCTTGAAGTTATTTTTATGCTTGATATGTCTCTTACCTTTTTCTTCATGTTCATATTTCTCCTCTTTGTTCTTGTGAGGGAAATTTGATGCAAAGTGACCTACTTAGCCAAAATTGAAACATTTAAAGGGAAATTTTCCTTTATATTTACTTGAACCTTTTCTAGAGTTTTTTCACAAACAAGGCCCTATCTTCTCATCGTCCAATTCAATATTATATTTTTCTTTGGGTGTGATTCATTATCATATTTGAAGGAATATACTTTATTTCCTAATTTTTATCCCAAGTTTCTCAACTCATATGCACTTAAAATACCATGAAGGTCATCAATTTTTATCTTGGTTATGTCCCTGGATTCCTCCACAGCTAGGACATTTGCATCATATTTGGGAGTCAGGGACCTTCCGGAAAATCATGTACTCCTCTTTATTTTCACCTACTCCTCTTATCATATTTTTCACTTCATTTACTCTTTATAGATAAGAAGTAATGCTCTCATCCTCCTTCATTTTTAGGCTTTCAAACTGTGTCCTATAGGTCTATAATTTGGCAAGTTTTAATTTTTCATATCCCTCATATATGTTATTTAGTTTGTTCCACATTTCCTTGGATTTTTTACAATGCATGAACTTTAATAAATTTTTCTCAGATAATCCACAAATAATGACATTCATAGCTCTTGAGTTGTTCTCATGAGCTTGTTTGTCAATTGCTGAAGTGATAGGTGTAAACATGCTCAACTTCTTCCCATATCTCTTGTACAAGAGACCGAAGCTATACACTCATCCCGAAACTCTAAAAGGTATAGTTAATTCTATTGAAAAGAGGTAATTTGGTAAAGTAGAGACCACTTTGTGCTTGATTGTTATCCATGTGAAATAAGGATCTCCTTAAAGTGGTTAGAATTTCTTCAAAATGTACCTACTCTGATACTAATTTTTGAACATTCAAGCACTAAGAGGGGGAGGGGGTGAATCAATTCCTTCTAAAACTTGTGAATATGAACTTAAAAATCAATACAACATACATTCATTATCCTTTTAAGAAATGAACCAATCAAATCATGCTATCATGGAAGAAGAGACAACAAAAACATGAGGACACAAGATTTAAGGTGGGAAAACCAATAAGGAGAAAACCCATTGAAATCAGAGCAATATCAAGAAAAATTATCTTGTAAGAATTACAATGATCTCAACAAGTGGTGAGCACCCACTCATCCTGAAGCACCAAATCTAGTTTTGAAGCACATACTTCAATTCAATGCAAAAACCTACTTATAAGGAAGCTCAATCCCGAATTATTGAGCTATAAATCAGTCTTTCATCAAATAAATTTTGATCACCTTCACCTCATTTTCTTACATCAACACCTTGTGATCACTGTTTCAGCTCTTTACCTCACATTGCACCTATCTTCAAAACTTTTCACATCATCATCCTTCACTCAGAAGAAGAACCATTTCAAACACCATGATGCATATTTATACACAAACACACCTTTCATTCATGTCATTTACAATTCATATTATTATTTCACCATTTCATGTCTTACTTTTCTTTCTTTCTTATTTTTGAGTTGTGGATCTCAATTACTTCAATTTAGCATGCAATGTGAAACTTACTTGAAAACACAAGAATCATCATCGGTTAGGGGAACCGCACAGTCACCCAAGACTCGCATTGGTTAGGGCTAACCAACATTGGTTACTCAATTTATGCGAGGATGTTTTAATTAAATCTTGGGAGTTATATCTATTTTTAGATTTAAAGTATATCTATTGATTGTAATTGCATGGCTAAGTTCCATAAGTCTATAAATGACTATATAAGCATAAAAGATAGGGTTTAGAGAAGAAGTATTAACAAGAATTAAGAAGAACCTGCAAAAGTTGATGAAAGAGAGCATTATTGGTGATGAAGTAAAATCTTAACAGAAAGAAAGTACTGTATATCTAAGAGGTGTGGAAGATTGTAAATCTTCAATTGTATATCTTGTCAAAGCTTTGGATAATAGATTGGCTTGTTTCTTGGTAGATGTAGCCCACACTAGGTGAACCACGTTAAATCTGATGTTGATTTATATATCTTGTTTTGTATATTTATTCTGGTAGAATATCCACTTTTATTTGCATGTATGCTTAGATCTGATATATTATTTATACAATCGGTGTGCTAACCCCAACAACTAGTATCAGAGCTTTGTTTAAGGGTTTTTGTGTGTTTAAAAATTTACTCACAGAGGGTTTTTTGATTGAGTGGGAGCTACGTCATTGGCATAAGAAAACAAATACAAGGTAGAGAAGTTTGACGGCTGAAATTATCAATTATGGAAGATGAAAATTGAGGATTATTTGTATCAGAGAGATTTATATTTACCGTTGGATGAGAATTATAGACCTACGAAGATGACTAATGAAGAATGGAATATTATTGATAGAAAGGCTTTTGAATCTATAAAATTGATCCTGGCAAAGATTCGTGGCTTCTAATATTACGGCGACTTATATACAAGAGAGTTAATGAAATATCTTGCTAATTTATATGAAAAACCTAGTGCTTCAAATGAATTTTATTTGATGAAGAAACTATCCATTTCTAAGATGCATGAAGGTGGATCTGCATCTAGTCATTTAAATGATTTTTGATCTATTGTAAATTAATTAAAATTGGTTCAAATACCATTTTATGATGAAGTTAAAGAAATTTTATTATTATGTTCTTTGCCGATAGTTGGGATAACTTGGTAATGGTTGTTAGTAATACAACATCTGCTAATAATATTTTGAAGTTTGATGATGTGGTCAATATAATCTTGAATGAATAAATTCGTAGGAAGAGTACGAGAGGAATCATCATCCTGAAATGCTTTGAATTTAGAAAGATGGGGTAGGTAGAAGGAGAGATCCAAGAGTAAGAGTGATGGGAAATAAAAGTCAAGGGACAACATATATAAATCCAAAAGTAAGGGAATTACTTGTTGGAAATATGGAAAGAAAGGGCATGTAAAGAAAGATTGTTGGTTAAAGGATAAAGAGAACCAACAACCAGACAAAGGTAAAGAAGAAAATCTTGTTACATCATAGGTAATGTAAGATGCTCTTATTATTTCTTTAGATAATAGAATTGAATCATGGGTTTTAGATTCAGAGCTTCTTTCCATGCAACCCCTAATAAAGGTTATTTCAAAAATTATGTCTAGGGAAATTTTGGGCATGTTTATTTGGGTGATGATGAACCTTGCAGTATTACTGGTAAAGGGGAAGTTAATCTAAAATTTCAGAATGGAAATGCATGGGTATTAAAAGATGTGAGGCATGTGCCAAGGCTCAGAGGAATCTTATTTCTACAGGAAACTAGGTGAAACTGGCTGCATGGTTACTTTTATAGGAGAATCTTGGAAAGTCACCAAGGGTTCTCTTGTTGTGGAAAGAGGTAAGAACGTTACAATTATCTACCTATATTACTGATTCATTTTCTGCATTATCTACTTCAAATTCAGATGCATGCATGTGACATAACCGGTTGGGCCATATGAGTCAAAAATGAATGTAGATCTTAAAGGCTAAGGGTAAGTTATCAGATTTGAAAGATTTAGATCTTGATTTCTATGAGCATTGTATCTTTGGAAAGAAAAAGAGAGTGAGATTTCTCAAATTTGGAGCAACTAAGAAAGAGCATAAATTGGAGCTTGTACACTCAGATATGTGGGGACCATCTCAGGTAGCTTCTCATGGTGGATCCCAGTATTATGTTACTTTCATTGATAATGCTACAAGAAAGGTATGGTTTTATTATATTAAACATAAATCTGATGTTTTTGAGACTTTTAAAAGATGGAAAGCCCTTGTTAAGAATGAATCAAATTCAAAGTTAAAGTTCCTTATCTTTCACAATGGTGGTGAATACTGTAGCAAGGATTTCAATGATTAGTGTTCAGTGAATGGGATACACAGAGAAAGAATGGTTCCAAGAACACCATAGGAGAATGATGTTGCAGAAAGAATGAACAAGACAATCATGGAATGTGCTAGAAGTATGAGGATACATTCTGGATTGCCTTTGCAATTTTGGGCGGAAGTAGTTGATACGACAGTTTATTTGATTAATTGTGGGCCTTCAAGTTCACTAGATGGAGGAATACCAGAGGAAGCTTGGACAAGAAAAGAGGTAGATCTTTATTTTCTTAAATTTTTGGTTTAGAAGATTTTCTGATTATTGATAGGGAAAATAGGAAGAAGTTGGATGCAAAATCCAAGAGATGCACTTTCATTGGTTATGGATTTGGTTATTTTTATTCCATTTTTAGGATTTAGAGAATTATAAAATTATTAGGAGTTTTTATGTTGAATGGAATAAAAATATAATGTACATGGATCAAATTTTAGTACCCAAGGATGAACCGATTGAGAAGTTTATGAATGAAAATGAACTCTTGGATTTAAAATTATTACCGATAGGGTTACACAGTAACTGGTGTTAGTTGACCCATGACCGACATTAGTTAGATGAACCGGTATCGCTTACAAAATATCCAACTCGACATCCGTTAGTAGAATTGATGTCGACAGAGGTGACCGACGCGCCACCTTTGTCGATTTAGATACAAATGTCAAGGAGTTCCAGATTGATCCTTCGGTACCCAAAATCCTATGAGAAGGTCACAAAGGTTAAGTAAACCTCCGAAAGATTTACACCTTCTCTATTTTATTTATTATTGACTCGATAATGGTGAGCCAAAAAGTTTTGAAGAAGCAATGCGGATAAGTCCCAAGTCTAGTGGGATCATGGCATGGATGAGGAGATAGACTCCTTGGAATAGAACTAGACTTGGGATTTGGTTAAGTTGCCAAAGTAAGATAATATTGCAAAATAAGTGGGTTTACAGATCAAGGAAGAAGAGGGTGGATAGATAAGGTACAAGGAAAGGTTTGTAGTAAAGGGATTTGCACAAAAAGTAGGTATTGACTTTGGTGAAATATTTTCTCCTGTTGTTAAGATGAATTTTATCCGTCTTCAGTATTGAGGTTAGTTTCAGAGAGGATTTACATTTAGAGAAACTAGATGTGAAGACAAATTTTTTTCATGGTGATTTGGATGAAGAGATTTATATACAACAATTGCTTGGGTATGAAGACAATTGTAAGGATAAATTAGTGTGTAGGTTGAAAAATAGCCTATATGTGTTAAAGTAAGCTCCAAGGGAATGGTACATGAGGTTTGATAGTTTTATGCATGACCATGGTTACTTGAGATGTCAATCTGACCATTGTGTTTATTTCAAGAAGATTGAAAATGGGAGCTCTATTATTTTGTTATTGTATGTGGATGATATGATTATTTTAGGATCTAGTATGCAGGAAATTGGTGAGCTTAAGAAAAAGCTAGCTCACACATTTACTATGAAGTATTTAGGAGATGTAAAAAGAATCCTTAGCATGCAAATACACAAAGACAAGAAAAATAAGAAATTGTATTTGTCTCAGGAGGATTATATCTACAAGGTGTTAGAAAAGGTTCAACATGCAGAATGTAAAACCTATTAGTACACCTATGGATGGACACTTCAAATTGAGAAAATATCAGTGTCCTTCATCACATGAGGAGGTCAAATACATGACATGAGTGCCATATGCTTTAGTAGTTGGGAGTCTCATGTATGTTATGGTTTGTACTAGACCAGACATTACACAAGAAGTGGGGGTGGTGAGTAGATATATGGCCAATCCAAGTAAAGATCATTGGGAAGCAATCCAATGGATACTCAAGTATTTGAAAGGGACATCTAGCATGTAGTTATGCTATGGAGGTTCAAATATTTCATTATGTGGCTATGTTGATTCGGATATGGCTGGAGATCTAGATGGTAGAAGGAGCACTACTGGATATATTTTCACAGTAGGTGGGACAATAGTTAGTTGGATTTCAAGATTGCAGAAGGTTGTGGCTTTGTCTACTACAGAGGAAGAGTATGTTGTAGCTACAGAGGCTAGTAAGGAAATGATATGGATGAGTAGGTTTATAGAAGAGTTGGGAAAGGATCAAGGTGATTGTAAACTCGTTTAATGACAAATGAGTGCAATTCACTTGGCAAAGAAATCAGCATTTCATTTGAGAACAAAACACATTCAGTTGAGGTATCACTTCATACAATAGGTATTAGAGGATGGAAACTTGAATCTGGAAAAGATTCATACAAGAGAGAACCTCATGGAATATGCTAATGAATCCATTAGTAAACGAGAAGGTGGAGCTACACTCCACTTTTATTGGTCTTCGAGTTTGAGACTTGAAGAGGAGGAAACAGAGCTAAGGAAGGATCCAACAATGATGTTGTACAGGTATGGTGTAGTAATTAATCTCCAAGTGGGATATTGTTGAGTTTTAGAGCTCAATTACTTTAGTTTAACATGTAATGTGAAACTTATTGAAAACATAGGAATCGTCATCAACACCCAGATGACATCGCCGGTAAGGAGGAGCCGACATCGGTTAGGGATAATCGACATCGGTTACCTGTGCGAGGATGTTTTAATTAACTCTCGGAATCGATCTTTTTTAGCTTTAAAGTATATCTATTGACTGTAATTACATGGCTAAGTTTCCTAAGTCTATAAATGACTATATAAGCATAAAAGCTAGGGTTTAGAAGTATTAACAAGAATTAAGAAGAACTTGCAAAAGTTGGTGAGAGAGAAAATTCTTGGTGATGAAGCAAAAGCTTGAGAAAAATAAAGTACTATACATCTAAGAGGTGTGGAAGATTGTAAATCTTCAATTGTATATCTTGTCAAAGCTTTGGATAATAGATTGGCTTGTTTCTTAGTGGACGTAGCCCACACTAGGTGAACCATGTTAAATCTGGTGTTGATTTATATCTCTTGTTTTGTATATTTCTTTTGGTAGAATATCCACTTTTATTTGCATGTATGCTTAGATATGATATATTATCTGTACAATTAGTGTGCTAACCCCAACACTTCTTCTTTCAACTCAAACCAATGAGACCAAAAGACAAGTCACAAACCGCCAAAGTGAGAAAACATTACCTTAGTTACGTAAATTTCATATTCCTTTTATTTCCTTAGCTAACATGACTCCTCATGAACCTATGAGAGAAAAAAATATTCTTTAACCATTTTTCGCCGATTACAAACTCAGAAAATTTGAGTTAGACCCTACAAAATTCCTTTTTCAACCATTACACAAAATTTGTCTTCTAGTCAAGTGAATATGGGTTTGTCTTTTAAATCTTTGACCATGTGCCAAGTTTCTTGTGCATGAAAACATGTTGTTCAGTCTCCTAGGATGCTCTAATAACTCTCCATGTTATCCATTTTCCCACCATTCTTCTTACAAACCTCATTTGAGCACAAAAGTACTAGAAGAAGGAACACATACCTAAACATGAGAATGAAGTGAAATTATGAACTTTTATCAAGAATATACTCAATAATTCATGATTGCAAGGTAACTCTATCAACAATCAAATATTGAGGATCATCAAAATAGGAAGTAAAATCATTAAATTGTCTTCTAAAAAGGGTTATGCATTCTATGTCATAGTAAGACTTAAAGTTAGTCAAGATCAAGCTTGTCAATGCATGGAGGACACATATTCTACTGTTTTCATATCTTATAGATAAAGGTTTAGGAGTATATCAGCATTTTCCATAATCAAAATGTTAGGTCATCACAATATTTCTTCATTTAATAGGCTTTAGGACATGACATCACTATTTATATTGACACATTCTTGAAAAGTTGAGAGATTGCAAGAATCTATAAAAATTATTAGTCTACCATGGTAATAGGAACAACTTTCAATGATACAATGAGTATTGTGTAACTTTTTGGCCCAGGGCCATGTCCAAGAATATGTCTATAGGGTCAAACAATCTAGTTTTCTTAAACTCTGTTAATAGATAGGGTTTTGACACACAAAACCCTAGTTTGACATTTGTAGGATCAATCCACATTTTCATGCTACTCATGAGTGTTTGGTAACTTCACCGAGGAATTTACACCATGAACAAGGAATTTTATGCACGAGTTATCAAGAGAAAGTTATGATATCAACTTAGGCTATTAGTCTTCTTGACCATACAAATATGAAAGGCTGAAATGAATAGGACTAAGACTTAAACTCACTTCATGGGAGCATACATTTGACTCCATAAATAAATACTCAACTTATATCGATGTTCATGACCATTTTATGTTATTAAAATATGTTTACATTATCTTATCTTTCTCGGTCTATGGTATATGGCCCGAATGAGACATGGTCAAAGCCGACATGCCAAGGTTCGAATAGTCATATTTATCTCTATAGGGCACTCCATATCTGTGTTCTCATCTGTGTGGTTCTTGGTCTATGGTATATGGCCGTCCCAATGAAAACCATTACTAGTTGTAGCATGCATAATCTTCAAGTGGTAAGCAAGAGAAATCCACCTTCAATTCAAAATTTTCTCACACAACTTTCTCAAAAACTTTGTGAGAACTTAGGAGACATCAAGATCTATCAAGAACACCAAAAATTTCTTCATGAAGCACCCAAAATACACCTACACTGTAAATTTCATCAAAACCATTCATTTTCTCGTATGGTACAATCATTCCTTAGATGCACAAATGGTTTTTCATGACCCCTTGAGATTCCTTTTCAAGTATAAAACATAAAATATACTTTACCAATGGATTTTATTCTCATACCTTAAATATTTCTCCTATCACTCTAGGTGAGTGTCTTGGAGGGTTTACAAACAACTTAGAAAATTAGATAGAACTTTTTCATTTCATCATATTTTTATCTCAAACCTTTTACATTTTATTTCTATCCCAATTTACTTCAAAAAATTCTTTTATGAATTATTTTAAGAAGCCATGACAATTTATAGTAACTTCTAAGAAGTAGAGGTGCTTAATTTGCACTTCTAAAAACCCAGTCTTGGAGAATGTGAATCTACATGCTTGGTTTTCACTTTTTAACCCTAAAATTATGATCACACCATCAAGAATCACTCCTATAACATATCCCATGGTTATTTTATCATAGTGAACTCTACAAATTTCTATCTCATCTCATTTGTTAGTGAGTACTAGTCATGTTCTCAAGCCCTTGTTTTTACTAACTCTCTTTCAAGATCCAGAACACTTGTATGTTGACTTTTGACACCTTCAACATGGCTTGTATATTTCTCTCACACATATCACCAACTTAGAGTACATTTTAGCACCTTTAAAACATTCCTAACCATAACCTACTAGGAATAGGCCTTTGCACTAGGCCTAGTTTAGCTTGTTTTCCACTTTGAACACCAAATGTGACCTGATGAGCACTAAGTGACCACTCTCACACCTCTAAGACACCTTAAGAGAAAATTTGGACACATTTTTCCTCCATACCAAGAACCAATAAGTTTTACAAGCTCACTCTACCTTGGGACTTTGAGACACACCTAAGCAATGCATCAACATACTCCTAAACCAATCACTACTTGACCCTTGGAGACACCTAAAGAATAATGAGACATATATTCTTAACTTCAGGAGCATGATATAAACACTTATATATAAATAAATACCCATAGCTAATGACATCATGATGACTCCATGTTAGGACCTTAAACTAATGACAAGACTTTGAATCAAAGTAAGACACTACAATACAAGACATAAGACATTATAACACACTTCAACAAGAACTCATGAAGAGTGACATACCCAATAAATCCCATACTTAATCTTGTTTGACATCAATGAAAAACATTTAAACACATGATGGTGGTGTGTTAATATTGGTAAGATTGATAGTCCTCTATATTTGTTGATTCACATGAAGAAGTTCATTGTTTTTATTTGGTATTCCTTGAGAAACATGAAACAGTCACTTATATACATGAATAACATAGTATAGAAATTCTTGAATTTATTTTTGGGATTTAATGGTTAAGACTGACCTTGACATAGGAGGCTATTTGAGGAAAATAACAATAGAATACACCAAGAATCTTAAAGGTGGTCTCGAGGAGAGAACTATTGCTAGTTATAGGGTTAAAATGATTGCATGTTGATTATGATAAACTAGAAATCATTGATAAACTCTTGTGAAGGAATTATTTGAATGTTTGAGGTATTATTACTTTTTTTCATTAGTGTTTTATGAGAATCTTACTTTACTTTTGTTGTTACTTCTTAGAGTGAAATGTTACAGGACCTTTGTAGTTATAGTTAAGTTGGTTCCAATGTGTAAAGTGTGAAACTTTTGATGAATGCGTTGGTTCCTTATTTTATATGGTTGTAATTTTATTACTCAAACCTATATCATTCATCACAGTCACCAAAAATTTAATGAGACCCTCAAAGAAACTCATTATTAGCCTCTTGGGTTGTATGTGGTAAGATAAATAGTCACAGCTTTTGGGAGAGAACATTTGATGATGTAAATGGTGCAAAATGGAAAGGAAAGTAGTTATGGAGAGTTGAAATACATTGACAAAGATATGACTAGGTTGTAAAGTTCTAAGAAATCTCGAATAAGCCTAAACAAAGTAATTTTTCCTTCTTAGGCAAATGTACATTGAAACCCTCAAACTAGGGTTTGTAAGTTAAAATTTGGTTTTCTAGGAGTTTCCACCATCCAAAATTGATAAAGTTTGGAGGATATATATGTCCAAGGAACTTATATTATATTTTCAAATTTTGAGATCAAAAGCATCACTCTACTATATGGAATGGTTAACAGTTTCTCCTAGAAGCTTGATAGACCTTATAAAAACATGAAAGGGGTTTGAAAAACACACTTTAGGCTTGGAAAAATGTAAGAAAAATTCTTGAGGGGTTGTATAAATATAAATGGAGACCAAGAAAAGTTTTATTTTTCCAATAACATCTAAGGTTTTCTCGAGCTATTCCATTTGGATTGTATTAGACATAATTGTGTGAATGATAGTATTGAGAAATCACCTTTGCATTTAGATTTTGGAGATAAATATTCTTGGAGAGTTAAAAGAGGGTAAAGGGTATTTATAATGATCATTATTTAGTTTTGGAGCTTCATATATTTATCAATAATCTTGAAAAACTTGATCTGTCATGGCTATAAGGAACTTAAAATGAGAGAAGAAGGAGCTTGATGGAAAATTGATCTAACAAAAGAGTCAAGGCATGGAATTGATCCCACTCCTCAAGAGGTAAATGGGTGACTAAAAATAACTTGAGTTTGTTGTGGGTGGTTTTATCTTGTTCTAACCATGAACTCACTAGTGGCATTTGCTTAAGAAGCACTTAAGGGTAGTTTTGCAAGAAGGTGAAATAATTAACATTTTTGATTGATTTGAATCATTTAAATGGTTGGATTGACTTAGTATAGGGTCTAATAACATGGTGTAACAGTTGGTTAAGTTTTATAAGGTTGAAAATCAAAAAATTAGCATGTTTTAGATATTCTTGCATTAGAAGAGATAGCTAGTTTTGAAGGTCTAAGAGACAATTTGGATTTTTTATCATTCTAACATTTTGGGTTGATTTGAAGTGATAGTATCTTTGCATCAATCCAACTTGCAAAGGACATACATAATTTTGTCCTTAACCCGACCTAGCTAGGATCACAGTCTCCATAATATCTTATTATTATTATATTTTATCTTTTATCAAAAAGAATATTTTAAAGAGTATTTTATATATTTAATATGATTATTATGTTTCCTTGTTTTGATTTGAAAAATAATTCACTAATTTTTGTTATGACAACTAGGTAAGTGAATTTTTCAAAAAAAAATCATTTACATTTCAATTAAATAAGTGAATGTTATCGTCAAATGAATATATTCTGTGTAATTTGTTTTTATAGGTCAATTTCGTCATGGAAGAGGTAAAAATACTGAAATTTGGCATGCATATTCACTTGAAAAAGTTAGGGAACTTCCTAAAAATTCCTTTACAATTCTTTCTTTATAATAAAGTTTTGCTCCTCATTTGAATTGTTTGAGAATGTAAAAATGGGGTCTAATCACTTTACCATTGAAAAAATGTAGATGTTGAATGGGTCAAATTATAGTATCCGGAAAATTAGGTCAAGGTGGAATTCATGGCACACAAACTCGGACGGGTCATAAACGCTCGGTTGAAGGATCCAGATAGAATACAGGGTGACATCGAAAATGCACCCATATATTAACGAAGTTGGAGGAAGTAATGTATATCATATTGTGAAGCATACAAGATGACTTCTTACTTCATATTAGAAATCAGGAAAGTCTGAGTGAAGCTTGGACAAAACTTTAATCAATGCATGAAGGTACGTGTTTTTCAAAATTATAAAATTGATCCTTGATTTAATAATGACTCTCATGAAGGGAGATGAAAAAGTAATTAATTGTTTACCAAAACTAAAAAAACATTAAATCTCAACTAGATGGGTGTAATTATAATTTGATTCATGATAAACTTCTGTATTTCATTATTCAAATGAACATCCATGAGAGGTTTAGGAATTTCATTTCCATTCTAAATTCTAAATATCAAACTGAACAAGACATCTTTAACTTTTCTACTCTGAGTTCTCTCTTGATCCAGGAAGAGCAGATTCATGTCAAATTTTGATTCAAAGGAGAATTCCACATAGGAACTTCTCACATAGAAATCTAAGAAAAACCCTTCTATATTTAACAAGAATCAAAAATTAAACTTTAAACCACCTATTAAAGAAAATAAACCTGGGTATTTCAGAGTGATTTTTTATGGGAAAAGTCATAACTATGATAAATTTGGTCACAAGAAGGAATTCAATAGCATAAAAAAAAAAACAAGTCAAATTTCATAATTAAAAAAGGTGTTAAATCAAATAAGAATCAAAACAAGAACTAGAAAAACAATCAAAACCTAATGTTGTTGCTTTGTATGTTGCTCTTGTCACTTAAAAAATAAAATGAGTGGATATTAGATAATGGTGCTTCTAGGAACATGTCATATATGTCTGATATTCTAATTGAGTTCATAGAATGTAATTATCAAATATATTTAGGTGATCATTCCATTCTCAATGTTTAGGGTCAAGGAAAATCAAAAGTTTTTAATGGTTTTATTAATGATGTTTTATGTGTTCCTAAATTAAAAATGAATTTTATTTCTTGTTCATAGCTAACTCAGAATAATTATAGTGTCATTTTGTTAAAAGATAAATGGTTTATAAAGAATGAGATTTAATTTGAAATAAACATGCAAACTAAACAAATGAAGTTAACCTCTATTCTTTGAAAGCTTGAAATAATGAACCTAAGAGGATCTAAGCATTCAGTTATGTGTTTAAGAGAAAGAGATCTCCCCATTAATGGCTTCAAGGCCAATGGATCTTCCCTTTTACTCCATGTTAGTGCTATGAAATACAAAATCAAATGCTATTTAGCTCAATGGAAGAAGATGAAATACAATCTAAAGCCTAAACAAATTGCTATAATCTATGCTAGGAAGAAGAGAGAATTCTTAGGAAATGAGGGAGGGGGTATAGCCCTATTTATAGTTTTTGGTTTGGGAAAATGGGAGATTTGGGTGCATGTGGGACAAAGGCTAAAGTCCAAAAAGCACTTTTAGCAAGTCAAAGTGTGATTTGACTATGTTTAGGTATTTAACCTAGGTTAGACTAATTAATCTCTCTTAGAGAGTAATTAGGGTTCTGGAAGGGTTTTACGAAGGGCTTAATCAATCCAACGAAAGTGGATTGATATTCCAGGGAGCTAATAGAAGAAAGCTATAGAAGGGAATAAGAAGCTAATGTAGTTAGAACGAGGCTATAACAACCTGTTTAAATGGTTTATAAGAGGAAAAATGACCAAAAAGGTGTCGTGAGAAGGGAGTTAGATAGGTCTAATTGGCGGTGTGCCATCAATTTGCAAAGGGAAGAAGCGTTAGTGCACCATTAGAAATAATAGTGTATTGATCAAACTACAAGTGTCTACATTTTCCCCTCTTTGAGGTGACGTAAGCTACGTCACTTCAAAGAAAGTAGACAAACGCAAACAAGTAGAAATTTTTTTTTGAAGGGGTAGAAGAAAAATTAATAGGATGAAGGATGATGAATGCCCCCTCGAGTGTCGATGGGGTGATGAAGAAACTCGATCGATGATCAAAAAAGAAAACAACAGAGAGAGAAGTGGATAGAGAAGATGAGAAACTTAGAAAAAAGGGATATTGAGCTATGCACAAATCAATTGCTAACAATACTTAATCATCATAATGTTTATAATCCTCCTCATGGGTCCTTATTAAAATGTGAGCATGTGATGGAAGCATAAAATGACATGAAAAGCCAAGATACAAACAACCGTCTTGTGCTAAAAATGACCAACTCCATGCAACATACACGAATGCAATGCAATATGAGAAATAAACAAAATCACCTAATAGGGAAATAAGTACAATCACACACACTTAAACCAACAACGTTTAAGATAGTTGCACAAATATTTTGTTATCGAGATGAAGTCCCAAATGTTTTGATAAATGACAAGGGTGAAGAATGATGCCCCAAGCAAGGTGTATTATGCAAGGGGAAAGATGGAGGACACTTGGGTCCCACGAAAAAGCAATGTGCACGATGAAAAAATAGTACCAGAAACTGATAGTGCCCCAGTATAGATGTAAGCAACATAGCTTGTGTAGGTGATTGAAGATTTTGGTGATGTGTGAGTCATTGTTTTGAAAATGTTTTGAAAATGTCAACAAGATCTGGGATGAGTGCCATGCAATAGACACAGATTTCAGCCGTAGATGATTGGTTTTACCAATTTTAAAGCCATTCTCGAGGAATTGCAATGTTTTTGTTTTTTTTAAATATTTTTCTGAATTTTTTTCTTTTTTAGGTTTTTGATCGGTCAGAAGAATTTCAAAAGATCAAAGATCTTCTAAAAGTACGCACGAAGGTGGTAATGGGAAGGTGAAGCTGCCAGAGAGCTAGGATATATGCTCCAAGAAGAAAGATGAGTCGGGAAGAATTCATTAAAAATAAATGAATAAATAATTATCATGAGGGGGAAAATAGATGAAAATTAGAGGAAAAGGTGGGAAAAGGCACCTGAAAGATGTGTAAATTATTTCAGTGTGATGAGAGAAGTGACCATTGGGTGGCACAAAGTGCCCCAACATGTGAAAATTAGTAAAAATAATTATTTTAATACAAAAATAATTATCATAGCGGATAGAAGAAGGTTAGAATGATCATGGTGGAGAAAACATGCCCCAGGGGCACTCGCGACGGGTTAATATACCCACCTGGGTTGGTAAAACAATCACAACCAATTCATTTCTACCAGAGCTCTTGTAAATTTTTACCGTGTGAGCGAGAGTGATAGCCCTAGAGTGAGATGGCGAGAATACCGAGGAGGACGAGATGCATGGATCACATCCGAGAGTTCATGCGGGACCCAGCGGATGGACCATACATGAGTGGCCTATCCCTCCCATTAATTACACATTTATTGCATTTTCTAGGGCTTTTCTAGGGTAGGTAGGACCTTTTTGATGCATGTGCATGGGCATATATGTCGGCTGGATGGGTACACACATGTGTACGTTTAAAAATGGACATGGAAACACATGCATGTTCATTCACGGGAGGAAGGGACATGCACGCGTACCTATTTGGAAGAAGCGGTACGTGCACACGCACCTATTGGAAGAGGTGGGTGCACGCACACGCATACCCATAGGAAGAACATTGATGATAGAGGGGCACGTATGTGTCGATTAGGCTAGAATAGTCACACACACACATGGGCATTGAGGCAAGGCACGTAGGCATCATATTGGGTGCGTATGCATTTTGTGTGGCCTGCGCCAAAAGGAGAAAAAAGAGTTAGTGTGCATATGCATTCGTAAGGGTGCGTATGCATCGTTTAGGGTGCGTGTAGGTGCCAAAGGAGGCGCATAGGCACTAGAATGAAGGGGAAAAGACAACTGGCTAAAAAATAGCCAAGTATAGAAGAATATAGATGAGATTAGTTCAGAAGAAAAGAATAATTAGTGAGTTAGATGATTTTTTGAAGAAGCATTTTTCCTTAGAAAAATAGAAATAAGTAAGTACCTAACACTTGTGTTGATTTTGCAACATATACTACCCATTCTGCAGACTCATGAGCACTACTGTTCGCTAGCTATTATAGAGAGGCAGTTTTGATGATGATGATAGAGTGACTCTGGAGAGCCTTTTGCATGTGACAGGATTGTCTCATGTGGCGGAGATGCCACAGATTACATTGGACCATGGCCTCTTGACAACCATAGCAGAGAGATGGCATAGCGAGAGTCAGTGTTTCCGGCTCCCGAATCGAGATTACCATTACACTAGAGGACGTGTGGCGCATCATGCGGGTTCCCATTTAGGGCCATCTCATCTAGACTATGAGCCATTGGACCGATATTCAACAACATATTATACATTTATTCGGCGTCCCTACTATACCACGGCGCGGGATGTCCATCAGATTATCCCGATGATGTATAGATGATCCAGAGTTAGACCAAGTAGTGGTCTACATGATGGCTTTTGTCAGTGGAGTTTTACTCCCTGACAAGACTGGTGCTTCTTTTCCACTTGGACTCCTGGGAGTGATTCTTGGTTTGGTGGAGGGAGAGACCTACTGTTGGGGTCATATATTAGCACATCTATACTGGGACCTTCATTTGATTACTTACTACCATCAGAAGATGGTAGGACCTACTCACCTCCTGTAGATTTGGGCATGGGACCATATTGCCATTGGTCACCCCTTAGGTGTTCTGAGAGTTCGGGCTCCTGACGAGCCATCGACGATGGGTTGGGTCCCAGCAGGGGATGATGTGTGACCCAACATGGGGGTCATATATCATTATCGGTGTGAGCTGGATGAGATGAGGTAGGCTTCCATGGTTTGGAGGCCTTATAGACATTTCCAGTGGCCCGAGGATGGCTTAGAGCTTAGTACCGCCACCATAGAGCATTTCATTCTAGGTAGCCATAGCTATATGTGAGAGATATATACAGGTTGATCGGTGCTAGAGGTAGTTCGGCATTACCTAGGATGTTCTGGGCTAGATATATGGTATGCTCACAGAGCTCGAGAGCATTTTGACATGGGGCCACAGATTACTCATGATAGAGCACTGGCTAGTTTTTGACAGGTGGCACCTATTATTTGGGTGCCATTGAGATAGATTAGGGATCCCACTACTCCTGAGTATGGGCCCTGGTATCACGGTGTGCTTCCATGCCGTTTGACTATATCTAGAGTGGCGTATAATATGTGGTGTGAGACCTCCTCTAGTAGGGCCTCCTAGTGGTGATGAGGGTGGAGCCATTGGTGGTGCTGATAGTGATGATGATGATGATGATGATGATGAGGGTGGGCCCAATGTGCACCCAATATGTCGAGGCGGGACAGGGGTCCCATACCATAAAGCAGCCACATAGGGACAGGGTCCTAGGCCCGTGCCAGCCAGAGATAGGTATACATGAGGTAGTGGACATAGAGTTTCCCCAGTGGGCATTCTCAGTGGGGATATATACCCCTCTTCAGTAGGTACTTCTAGAGTAGGGCCCACCACTTGATATTCCAGAGAGTAGTAGGCGCTAGGTGGGCGGGGCTGCTCTTGGCAGCAATAGATATAAACAGGTAGCTATTGTCCATACGATTATAGGTGGTAGGAGAGAGATGCAACTAGGGCATAGGTATAGGCCCTCATAGTAGAGTGAGATCAGCACATGCCCAGGTGTAGATTTTGACAGCGAGAGAGGATCATGCTAGGGCACATGCCACCCAGGGCATTGACAATATTCCATGGTAGAGTCAGATCCGAGATGGCCACATAGGGGCTTAGATATTGAGCCTCCTACACCAATCCAGAACTCAGTGTGTGATGGTTGTGGCCTAGAGGGATCAGATCTAGACACATGCTCATGGCTATTTTGCACAAGGGATCAGCACGGGCCCAGTGTGTGGTTATTACATGCAGATAGAGATCTAGAGGCCACGACCTCTGAGACAGGCCTAGGCTGATATTGGTCGGGTGATAGGTTAGTGAGATGTCACCCTATAGGAAGCTCTCACTTCTGGAGATGCATATTTGATACGAGATGCGATGAGATCTAGTGGTGAGGCCTTGTATTATAGGACTACCTACTTCCGGGTAGTTCCAGGTAGATCAACGAGTGTATCATTCCAATAGTCGGATGCGAGTGCAATAGGTTCCAGTCACGGAGATCAGGCCATTCAATGAGATCAGTTAGGCAGCCCATACCAGGGTAGTGGACTGGACAACAGCTAGATAGACAACAAGGTGGTACCCTGGTGCAGGTCAGTCCATCACAACCACCACTCTTCCGATGACCAGGTCATGGACCCGGGAGCCCCGATGAGGACGAGAGATGTGGTTGAGCTCTGTATTCTTTCTTTTTGTACAGATATCTTGTATACATGCCTCTTATGAAGGATGATTTTGATGTATAGCTATGTATACCATTATTTTGATGACGCCTCGTGATGAAGGCTCGATTCTTTTGATGCATGCCCCTTTTTGATGGCATATTGTATCGATGATGTATTATTTTGAGTACTGACCTGGACAATTATACATGTATATATGGACATTTTGATGTATCATACTATGATGGATTTATGATGTATGATTGCTCTTTCCTTTATGTATGTGACATACCTTAGATTTAGAAATGTGTATATTTCATGCTTTCATATTGATGATGTATCTATAGATAGCACCACATGTTTTGGATTCATGAGTTGTTTTTGAGTTTTTATTCTAGCACTTGGGATGATACTAGATGATATTGGTGTGGGGGGGATAGATTTGTGATTATGCGCAACCCCTCTTGCCCCCATTGATGATACGATATGTGATGATTAGCTTAACATACATGCATGATGTGATACTTAGCATTTTTGTATATATATGATGTAGTGAATGATGTTAGAAATGTGATGAAATGATAGATGATAGATGTGATAACAAAAAACTGTGCAAAACACACAAGAAAAAAGTTTTAACAAAACTAAACAAATATACACATACAAACAACACAACAAACTACAACTAAACAAACACATGCAAAAGTTTAACAAGAGATTAAAATGAGATCTAATCTAAGCAAGTAAAAATGAACTTTAATAGATGCACATAACAAATAAAGAATCCTACAACAATTTTTTACAAGCATGAGAGTTCCTAAATGTATGCAATGCATACATAATAAATCAAACAAGATTCAATATAAGGTAAGCAAATGATCCATTTTAAAGAACAAACAATTCAACAGACTAAGTACATCAAAACTATACAAACCAACAACTAAAAGCAATTAAAGCACTACTTTGTTTTTGTGGGACAACATTGACATATTTTCTAATGTTTTTGGGTTTATCTAAAAGATAAGTTTTCACAGCTACATTTTTTTATTGTTGTCTAGGTGTCCCTAGGATAACATTGTGAAATGAATGTAGCTTTATCCCTAAAAAGGGAAATTTTCCAGATGTTTAGATTTTTGTGTATCATTTTCCAAATGTTTTTGTATTTTCCAAGGTCATGTTTTGAAAGCAATGTACAAGAACAAAGAAGTGTGGATGCCCCCAGCGTGATGTGGGAATATACAAAAGGTAGAATGCCACGTGTGTATGTGTGAGAAGGTGGCAATGGTACTTTCATGCTCAATGTTAGATGGGAGTATACAAAGGTAATGTCCTCCATGCAGATATAAGAGCAAACAAACTAGATCATGGCAAGGCAAAGGTGGCCCTAGTAGGGTTCCTAGACCTAGCAAAGAAGGTCATATCTAAAAAGTGGTAATGATTACCCATCCTTCCGTAAGAGTAACTTGTGTCCTGGAGAATCTTCCTTGAGTGCCAAAAACTGGTTTTCACTCAAAGACTTGCCCACTGTGCCACAATTGTGTGGTTTTCACATGTGGGACCTACTTTTCTTTACTATTTTCTCATTTTTCCATTTTTTTGCTTGTTTTTTCTTTGTTTTTCTAATTTTTAGTTCTTATTTGATATTCTCATCATGCCTAAGCATAGAACCACTTTAGGTGCATGGCATTCATAGGTTCTGGAAGCTCTTCACCATCTGAATATGCAAGTTTGTAGGCTCTTGATCCATATTTTGCAATTACAACATAAGGACCTAACCAGTTAGCCTCGAACTTTCCTTTCTTTTCTTTGTCTTTGACGGTGTTCTTCTGATTTTCTTTGAGAACTAGATCTCCTACATCAAATTCCCGATGAATGATGTGTTTTTATATCCTCTGACACTCTGTTTTGATATAGACTTTTAGGTGATTGAGTGCTCTGATATGCCTTTCATCTAATAGTTCTAACTCTACTAGGCGAGCAACCCTGTAGTCCTCATCTTTATCAAGATAGTCTCTGAGAGATATTCTCAGGGAGGGAAGCTCCACTTCCAAAGGTATGATGGCTTCAGTGCCATAGACAAGTGAATATGGGGTCACACTAGTAGGAGTGCGGATGGAGGTACGATAGGCCCAGAGGGTGGGATGTATCTGTAGATGCCAATTACGGCTGGTTTTACTGACCATTTTCTCCATAATCCATACAAGGGTCTTATTGGTGGCTTCTTCCTATCCATTACCTTGAGGGTAATAAGGGGTAGACCACTTAAGTTGGATATGGAAGCATTGACACAATGTTTTAACCATTTTATTTTTGAAGGATTTACCATTATCAGTGACAATGGCCGAGGGGATCCTGTAACGGCATATGAGATGGTTCATGATGAATTTTGAAATCTGCGCACTAGTGACATAGGTAAGAGGGACAACCTCTACCCATTTGGTAAAGTATTCGGTGGCAGTGATGATGTGAGTATGACCATCTGATGAAGAAGGATGGAGCTTCCCTATGAGATCCAGGCCCCATTTAGAGAATGGCCAAGGCATTGCAATAGGTTGTAAGGCTTGTGTTGGCACATGTATTAAATTTCCATATTTTTGGCATAGTTCACACTTCTTTACAAAGTTGCAACAATCAGATTCCATGGTAGGCCAATAATAGCCTACTCTCAATAGCTTTTTAGCTAAGACCATGCCACTAGTATGTGCTCCACAAATACCACCATGTACTTCTTTAATTGCGTGGATAGAATCAACAACATCCAAATAGTGAAGTAGATTCCCATCATAGCCACGATGATAAAGGGTGCCTCCTAGGAGGGTATAACGGGCTATGTGGTGAATAAGGGCTTTCTTTTCAGAATGGGTGATGTCAGGGGAAGAGTGCCATCTTGTAGGTATTGGAAGATAGGGTCATACCAAGGGGATAAAGGACCAACAACTTCACATGCCAAACATGACTCTACATATCATATGCAGGTACTTGTAAATGTTCCATGAAGAAAGGCATCTTGATTTCTTCAGGTGCTATGTGTAAGAGAGACCCAATAGTAGCCATAGCATCCACGGAGATCTATTATGTGACCTTGGTTTTTGTTCAAATATGACTTGTGTGAAATATTCCTTCAAAGTTTCAACCATTTTCTTATACGGAATAAGCTTCTCATCTTTAACCTTGTACTCATCATTAACCTATTTTATGATAAGTTGAGAGTCCCCAATGACTCACAGTTGTCTGATGTTCCATGTAATAGCTAGCTTGAGGCCAGCGATGAGTGCTTCGTACTTTGTAATGTTATTTGTACATGGGAATCCCAACCGGAATGCTCGTGGTATGACATCACCTGTTGGAGTGATGAGCACCACTCCTACTCTCAGATCCATGGAAGGTAAAAGATCCATCAAAATGAACCTACCATTCTATGGATTCCTCAATATACATCATAGATGCATCTGGTAAATCTAAGCATAAAGGTTCCATTCTGGGAGAGGAGCTTCTGCCAATTGATCAGCCAATACTTTATCCTTTTAAAGACTTCTGATTCACAAACTCGATATCAAATTCACTCAGGAGAATGATCCAATTAGCCATTCGGCCTGTGAGGGTGGGTTTGGATAAAAGGTACTTGAGAGGGTCAACTTTGGATATGAGCTTGGTTTTATTATTCAGGAGATAATGGTGAAGCTTTTGGAATGTGAAGACAACCACTAAGCAGGCCTTTTCTATTTGGGGATAATTCAACTCGTATGCGATCAAGGTGTGGCTAAGATAGTAAATTGCTCTCTCTTTATGGGCTAAGTCATATTGGGCAAGTAATGCACCAATGGAAAACTGGGTAGCGAAATGTATAAGAGGAGAGGTTCACCGGGGGTAGGTGGCATTAGTACAGGTGGGCTGGTCAAGTATTGTTTGAGTAGTGTAAAGGCTTTATGATCAGTCCCCAATTGAATGTGACATCTTTCTTGAGCAAATGAGTAAAGGGGTGGCACTTATCCACAAGTTGTGAAATAAAGTGATGAGATTGCTTGAATTTTCCTTGTAGACTCCTTAGTTGCTTGAGAGTGGTAGGTGGTGGCATTTTTGTGATAGTCGTAACCTTTGCAGGGTCTACTTCAATCCCTCTTTGTGAACAATGAACCCTAGGAGTTTTCCTAATAAAACACCGAAGACACATTTCTTAGGGTTCAAACAAACCTTATAGTCTCGTAGATGCTGAAAATACACCTCAATACTTCAGGGTGTTCTTTTCTACTTTTGGATTTTGCTAGGATATCATCAACATAGTCCTCCATGATGTCACTTATCATATCATGGAAAATAATTGTCATGGCCTCACGATAAGTAGCCCCAACATTCTTGAGCCAGAAGGGCATGACTTTGTATAAAAAATGTTCCCCAAGGGGTGATGAATGTTGTCTTATGTTGATCTTCTTCCGTAATTCGTATATCTGGTTATAACCTAAAAAACCATCCATTAAGGAAAACATTTCATAACCAGGTTGTGGAATCAACTATCATGTCAATGTTAGGTAGGGGAAAATCATCCTTTGGACATGCTTTGTTAATGTCACGGAAATCAGTGCAGATCCTTATGCCCACAAGTTTTTTCTATACTGGGACTATGTTAGAGATCCATTCTGAATAGTCAATAGGTTTAATGAAATCAATAGCCAACAACTTTTCTAATTCTTCTTTGACTAAAAGTACCACCTTAGGATGCATCTTTCTCAACTTTTGTTTGATTAGTTTGGCATCTGGGTGCATAACAAGGTTGTGCACAACTAGCTCTAGGTCCAAACCAGGCATATTTGTATATGTCCATGTGAATATGTCCACGTATTATTTTAAGATCTCTACAAAAGTCTTTTGTTCCTGAGCTAAGAGTGAAGCTCCCAACTTTATTATTCTAGGTTTCTCTTCTGAGCCAATGTTGACATTGATTGTTTCCTCAATAAGCATTTTAGAAGTATCTTCCATCCACGTAGGATCAGGGGGAAGAGTAAGATCGACCTCTTGTGGTAGCTCATGATCATCTTTAAATGGATAAATCACTTCATCTTTAGACTCTTCATTTTGTTTGTCTATGAGTTTATCAAAGAGTTTGTCACTATGGGATCTCTATTGAGCCTTCTTGCTTGGTTTCTCGAAGTGGGTGTACCTTTATTTACAGCCTTCTTATTCAACCATCCACACATCTCTGCTTCTTCCCAAAGTAGGTGCAGTGTCTAGTTGAATCTTAAATCCTTTCTTGTGGTCTCCAACCGAATAAAGTCCCTGAGTCCCATGAACTCTAAAATGCCTCATCATTTTCAAATAAATCCAAGGGGCACGTGAAGTTGTTGATCCCAATCTATAAGTTTAGGATATACAAGGGCTACTGGATATTTATCTAGGGGGATGGATTTGGATAAGGTAAGGACCGACGAATCTGGGAATAGGTTTGTGGAGGCAAGATCCTCGTAAAGGCTACATTGGGAATCTACGTCACTATCAGAATGAGATGAAACATCCTCACGTTCAGAAGAGGTGGCATCATTCTTAGAAGGTAGAGCATCATGGGGCCTTATTCCAAGGCCATGTTTATTAGCTTTAAAATGAGGGATAGGGATAGGCTCCAACCGGCCTTGTGCATTAATGCCACATCCAAACCCACTATAGCCCATGAAAAACATCATGGGGACCTTTGATGTACTTGAGGTGCTTGATTGCATGAAGCCATAGTGCCTTCTGGCACTCTACTGGTAGGGTCTTCTAACATTTTCTCCTTAGATAGGAGACCACTATGGAAAAATTTTCCAATAGTTTAGGACATTGCTTGCATGAGTGCTCTTGAACTGAAAATAAGGCTTACCCCTTGTCCTGGGGGATACTGATAAGTCTGATATCAATAGAGCCTGCTCAAGAGTGAATGGCTTATTTGGGCCATATTTTGCTGATGTTTCCTCCCATGAAGCAAATGGGTTGACCAATGAGGGAAAATCTTGATTGAAAGGTGTGAGGGATTCTAAATCTATTCATTTTTTATAGCCTCTGTTTGTAGAGGGACAACAACATCCATAGAAGGACATTCATAAGTTGCACGAGAAAAATTGTGCAATGCCCTACAATGTGTGAATGGTTCTAGGTCACCCAAAATGGTAACCACCTGCCCTTCATGACATAACTTGATGCACTGATGAAAATTTGATGGAATAGCTTGCATGGCATGGATCCATGGGCATCCCAAGAGCATGTTGTATGGAAGGTCCAAGTCAAGGACATGAAACATTATGTCATGACATGTTGGTCCTACCTCCATGGGAACCACTATAGTCCCTGCTGACTCTCTTTCTTCATTTTCATAAGCCATGATCATGATAGTCTTAGCTCCTAGCTCTGTTTCTAAATGACCTAGCTACTTAACCAGCTTCAAAGTGCAAATATTTAGACCAGATCCCCCATCTACAAGTACTCTTTTGATTTTGCAATGGGTAAATCGTTATCCAAAATAATTCCATCCTTGTTTTGGTTAACTTGCCTTCACTCTTCCTTCCTTTTGCTGTAGGCATATTTTTGCAACTTTAAATCACTTAAAAGTTCCTGGAGATGGCTTCATCAGATAGGATTTTTCTTCCCCTTTCCAAAAAGGTAAAGAAGTCCTCCTAACTCCTTGTATTTTTTGAGTTATGGCTCGGAGTTTGGAGGGGAAATTTTCCCTAGGCAGGCCCACAGCCAATTAGAAAGTGCCACATGTCAAGGAAGAGCAAAGGCGCAGAGAGAAATTTGGCACTTAGCCCTTTTGGCTAAAAGTGTAAAGTCACAAAATAGCCCACGGGCCTATGGAGGAGAATGGAGAAAATTGGTTAAGGCCCCCGCATTGAATCAAGAGGTGCCACATGTCCACATTGAGCGGGAGTTGGGGGAAGGGAAGGATTTTCTATTTTTTGCCAAAATTGAAAAAGCACGAAAATTAAAACTTGAACCCGCGGTCCCATCGACCAATAGGGTGGCGCCATGTGTCCACATCATCAGCGGAAGTCGGGCCCACGGAGAATTTCTGGAAAAATTCCAAATTTTGCAAAAGAGGCAAAATGTTGTTTTGAGCCCATGGCCAAACCAAAGAGCACCACGTGTCACCTCGGAGGAGCGAGGCATGGAGAGTTTTTGGAAAATTTTCCCAAATTGAAAAAAGAGAGAAAAAGGTAGGTCTTCGGTCCACGGATCATCCAGAGGGTGCCACGTGTCTCGAAGTGGCTGGGCCACAGAGATTTTTGGGAATTTTTTCCAAAAGGGAAAATGTAAAATTTGGGCCTGTGGACCCATTTTCAAATCTAATTCACTTCCATTTTTTGACATAATTCATGGCTTGAAATTTGTGCCCGAATTTATGCCCCGATTTTACCCTAAATCTTCAAATGGGCATATCTTTCGATCCAAAGATTAGATTTGGGAAAAATTGGACTTGTTGGAAAGATCTTGATCTCCTCTATGCATTGGAGGCATAAAAACATCATTTTTGTAGGTTTTGAGGAAGAAAAATCTAGAAACATCTTTCATGCCTTTAATGTGAACCAGATTTTTCAAATGAGTTATTTTTGCTCAATCCACCATGGTTGCCTTCTCCCACATGCCAAGGATGAAGAATCAACTTGATTTGATGGGAAAAACCCTAAAATGTCTTCTCACACCATTAAACCAAGATTAGATTGCTTTGAGAGCTGCATTTTGCTAAAATTCATCACTTTTATTCCAACATGCAAAAACAGAAATAGAGGAATCAATTTGACAGGTTTGCAGGCTGATTTGAAAGGGATTAATGGTAGATTATTGAATTAGAAGATTGGATTTTCTCCTCTTCTACTTTCTCCCTCTTTGCTTTAGTTATAAATGGAAAGGATTCGATCCTTTGTTTTGTTAGACATTTTTCTCTTGCAGGCTCCATTTTTATCCTTAACAAGTGGATTCATGGAGTTTCAAACCTCTCATACAGTTGCAACACATATTTTTTCCTCCTTTCCATTATAATGCATCGTATTAAAAACTAGGAATGATAATGCATGCTTTGTGAATGATTTTTCAATCCTTTCATGTGTTATTATTGTCTTTTGATCCTTCATTATATCTTGGCAATATGTGCATGTTCTGTGTTACATTCTTATGATCTGTGTTTATTTGCAAAACAAAAGTTCATCACTCCTTTGGTGTATCACCGTTTTAGCTTAGTTTTGTTTCCCCTTTTTGCATCTTCAACTCTATCTCCTTGGAATATAGAGTAGGATTTAGCATTGAACCTCTGTAAATTGCATGCATATAGCTAAATAAGGGAGTAAGAACCAACTTCAATATGGAGATTTTTCCCCAATTTGCAAGGTCCCACACTTAGGGAAAACTCCATGTTGTGCATTCACACCAAATTGACCATTTCCCAACAACAGATCTGAAGGTCACTTTGGGGATGCTGTGAATTTGTACTAACAGTTTTGGCATGCTCGGTGGGACCTTAGAGGTCTTCATCTTCATTGTAACAAATTTTATGTGTAATTGTTGTAAGTTTCTTGCTTGAAAGAGCCTTGATTTGCACATCTAATGATTCTAAAAGGATAGAATCAATTGGTTTTAGCAGTCCAAGCTTGAAGATTCATGAGAAGGATCCAAACAAGTTTAAGGACCAGAGAAGAGGGATTGTTTAACTATCTACAATTATCCCCAGAAAGAGGAGAAAGGGGACGAAGGATTCAAAGGGATCCATCTCCACCAAACAAAACTCTATCAACTCTTCCACCTAGTAGACCTTTCATCCAAACAACAAGGGTTCTCAGGATAATCAGAATGGCACAACCCAATCCTTATGTCAAATTTACTAGCAGCAGCCCACTTTCTCTCAATGCACAAAACCCAGTTCCAATTGCAGCATTGAAGAACATTCCATACTTTACTGGAGAAAATCATACCACTCCTGGTGATCATGTCAAATACATTGCTAATGTTTGTGCAATCCATGAGATTGTTGAGATGGAAATTGCTTTGTCAAATTATTGGCATCTTCATTCAAAGGGAAATCCTTGCAATGGTTCAGAGCCTTGAGGTAGGCTCTATCCAAAATTGGAACCAATTGTGCACAGCCCTCCATAACCAATTTGGAGAGAAAGGGGACAACTTGTCTCTATTGGAGCAACTGACAACTATCAAGAGAGCTCCCAATGAGTAGCTAACAAACTTCAATTTCAGATTTCAAAGAATATGGAATAGAATCCCATTGGTAGTGAGGCCAACAGCTCAAGGTGCTTTCTTATACTTTCTCAAGGCTTTAAATTCTAACATTTCTATGTTGATCCAATCCATGGGAGGTGCAACTCTACCTGCAGCTTACAACATCACCATTAGGGCTGAGAATTATTTGATCCAAGCTGGTAAACTTGCACCTAGGCCTCCTATGCCCTTATATCCAAAGTTGGGAAGCCCAAGTACTAGTCAAGCACCTACTTTAGCTCCTATTCCCACTCCTAGAAATCAAAGTTCAAATGAAACTTCTACTTCATCCTCTAGTGCCTCAAATGAGCTTCAAGAAGTTATGAAACAATTGCAAAATTTGGGCAATGAGCTGGTTACGCTTAAGAGGCAACAAGCTCAAAGTTTTAGGCCTTCTTATCAACCTAATAGGCCACCCAACCCATCTGTAAATCAAAATCAAGTAAGGCCTCCTAACAATAGACCATTTCAGCCCTATAACCCCAATGTTGCATCTACCTCTAAAGCCTTAGTGCCAGTGTAAAATAATATAGCTCAAGAGTATGATTGGTGTAACCCATGCAATTAACCTCAAAACCAATCTATGTGCTTCAATGGTGCTTTGAACCAAGATTTGATGGCGACAAAAATTGGTGTAGAGAGTGAAGCGAGTCAATAAACAAACCAACAACAAGGGACATTTCAACAAGATACAAATCCAAATGAGACTACACTTGTGAATTAGCAGGCTGAAGATTTTTGTGGTATGTATCAAACACCTTCTTAGAGTGTAGCAGCTAACACACAGTCAAAGAAGAGGAATATTGGTGAAGGGAATTCATTAGGCCCAAGTGATTCACAACCTTCCATCACTCCATAAGGTGATGGCAAGCAAAATACAGTTCCAAATATACAAGGACAGCCCAAGCCACCTTCTAGACTAGCTCAAATGCTAGTTTTTATAGCCCATGTACAAGAAAAGAATGTGTATACTAAAGGGTAGCAAAGATATGGTTCATCCCCATTTAACATCATTGAACAAATGAAGAAGACCAATGTGAACATATCTATGTGGGAGTCACTATCCATCCTAAGACAAAGGGATCTATTACAAGCTGCCATGAAGAATTGGGCTAGCTCATATGCAAGAGAAGGTACTCACAAATGTTACTCATCCCGAGGGGAATCATGGAGGACAAAGAAGGTAAAAATTTGAATCCTCCATTCTATGTTTCATTGACCATTAGGGATAAACTAGTACATAATTGCATGATTGATTCTCGGGGCAAGTAGTTATGTGATGCCCAAACAATTAGCTGATCACCTGGCCTTTAATATGAATTCATATCTAAGGGGGTGGTGCAATTAGATGGGTCAATAGTAGCAACAATTGGGGTAACTAAATATTTGAGCCTTACTTTACATACATGCCCCAATGTCACTATTTTGCAAGATGTGTTAGTGATAGATTTTCCACCACTCTTTTCCATATGTTTGTCAAGGGATTTCATAGCTAGAATTAGAGGCTACCTATCTACTAATTGGTCACACATGCTATTTAGGACAAGGTATGGAGCCAAGGCCACAATCAGGTCTGAACCTATTGCAAAATTTCACATTGAGCCTCATACTCCAAGCCCAATCAATGCCAACTATTCAACATTTGATCAAGAGGATTATCTAAGCACACATGAAGCTGACACAAAAGTTGGAAGCATTCTAGATTTGACTCTTGATAAATGGGCAAGCAAGGTACATGCTTTTGATCCCTCCAGGGTAATGGAGGAATCTGAATTAGGAGTCTATTACATGCATGAAGAAAATCAGCCTCTTCCTAGCATCACATGGGCGTACCATCAAGATGACAACGAGGTATGGTAGTTGTTCTTTGATGGATCAAGAAGTACACAAGGTGCAGGGAGGAGGATATATGCTTGTTTCACCTCAAGGCATTAATTATTATTCATCTTTTAGATTTTAGTTTGCATGTTCTAACAACACCGTTGAATATGAAGCTTTGATACATGGATTGCATTGGTCAAGGAAGAGAGGCATCAAAAAATATAAGTATTTAGTGATAGTGAGCTGATTATTAATCAAGTTAAAGGAAAACATGCTGCCAAGAATGATCTACTCAAAATTTAGAAGAATAGGGTGTGGGATCTCATTGAGGATTTTGAGGGTTTTGGCATCAAATCCATCCCTAGGAAAGAGAACTAAGCTGTTGATAGGCTTGCAGTAGTTGGAGAAACTTTTGATGTTATGGAGAGTATTAAAAGAGATAAAATGTAGCCAAACATCCATGTGATTATGAGGTCATTAGTGCCAGCATAATAATGCTAGTTGGAATTTTTTGAGAGTGACCAACAAATCATCAATTTCTTGCAAGAGGAAGTTGAGTTCTCAGCCAAAAATCAGGAAAAATTGGGACAGCAGTACGGTGATCAAGTGGTACAGCTGAGAACTAACAAATTACCAAAAGGACTTGTGACTTTAGAGTCTATTTTCAATCCTAATGATCAATTTAGGAAGCGAGAAAGAAAACATCCAAGTTAAGGGAGAGGATTTAGAGCCCATCTCAGTTGGAGAAGGCAAGTCACTTCAAATTGGTAAAGTGGCAACCGAGCAAGAAAGGTATGAATTCATGCAACTTTTCCAAGATTTCCTGAATGTATTCACTTGGACCTATGAAGAATTGAGAGGTTTCAATCCAAAGTTATCTCAACACACAATTTAACTATATCCAAGTGCTAAGCCCATCAGGAAAAAATAGAGACCGGTCAATCCACACATTAAGCCTCTCATGAAGAAGGAATTAAATAAGTTAATAGAGGCAAGTATCATATTCCCCATCAAGCATTCAATTTGGGTTATAAACTTGGTTCCAGTTAGAAAGAAGAGTGGAGAAATCAGGTTGTGTGTAGACTTTAGAGATTTGAACAGAGCATCCCTCAAGGATCACTACCCACTTCCTTCTATGGAGTAGATTTTGCAAGTTGTTGCTTTGGCTTTGAGAGGTTTTCATTACTAGATGGTTATTCATGGTATAATTAGATCATGGTAAAGGAAGATGATTAGTTCAAAACAACCTTCACCACCAAATAGGGAACCTATGCATATAGAAAAATGCCATTTGGGTTGTCTAACACCGGAGCTACTTTCCAAAGGGAAATGGATATGGCATTCAAGGGATTGATCAACAAAAATAGTGCTGATATACCTAGATGATATTACTGTATTTTCTAAAAGAGCAGTAGACCATCTCTTTCATTTGAGACAAGTGTTCCAAAGATGTAGAAGATTTGGAGTATCCTTGAATCCCAAAAAATGCATATTCCTAGCTCATGAAGGCAAGCTCCTAGTCCACATTGTTTCCAAAAAAGTGTTAGCAATTGATCCAGAGAGGGTTGAAGGACTAAGATCACTGCCATTGCCAAGTCATAAGAAGGCTCTTCAAAGTTTCTTGGGAAAAAACAATTTTGTTCAAAGGTTTTTTCCAAACTTTGCATCCCTTTTCAAGCTAATAACTATGATGTTGAAGAAAAGTGTGGCATTCAAATGGACAACTGAAGGTAAGATAGGTTTTGAGGCAATAAAATAAGCTATCTCATGGGATCCAACTCTCATTAACCCAGATTTCTCCAAAGACTTCATCCTTTATGAATTTGGTGGTGGTGATACAATTTATGCAATTTTAGTACAGCAGAACGAAGAAAATGCAGAGCAGCCAATTGCCTTCTTTATCCAAATCTTGGAGGACTATGAAGTAAGGTATTCCTTCATTGAGAAGCATGTTCTTGTAGTGATTAGGAGCTTAAAGAAATTTAAGCATCTAGTTTCAAACAACAAGGTTCAACTGCTAGTTTCTCATGTGGGAGTTGAGGAATTCCTCCTCAACAAAGATCTAAATGAAAAACGTGCAAGGTGGATTACTCGTGTCATGGAGTATGACATTTAGATCAATTTCACTAAGCTAGTCCAAGGAAATGGATTGTGTGAACATTTAGCCTTGATTCAACCAATTGAAGCAAGCAAAGAGAAGAATGTTGTTTTGGTGCTGCAAGACAGCCAAGAACAAATAGATGTTCAAGAAGAAAATGGTGTGTGCTCACTCCTTGCTAGACCCAAGACATAATGCACTTCTTACAAATAGGCCTATGCCCTCCAGAGATTAACAAAGCCAAAAGAAGACACTTCAGATTGCAGGCTATTCTGTATGTACTTATTGATGGCACCTTGTTCAAAAAAGATATCAATGGAGTGTTGCTAAGGTGCATTGGGACAAATCAGATTGAGAAAATGTTAGAAGAGTTCCATAATGGATCAGCTAGGGGTCATTTTGCTCCAAGAGTGACAACTCTCAAGATCATGAAGGCTAGTTATTATTGGCCCAAAGTGTTTAGTGATTGTTATGCATGGATCAAGAGGTGCAAGAATTATGCATTCTTCACAGGCAAAGAGAGGTTAGCAGTAGTTACATTGCACCCAATCTCAGTTGACCAACCATTCATGCAATGGGGTTTAGACTTCATTGGAGTCATTAATCAAAACTCAAGCAAATGGAACAAATGGATTCTAACAGCAACAGACTACTTCACCAAATGGAATGAGGTGGTGGCACTCAAAGAGGCAAATGAATCTAGCATTCCAAACTTTTATGAGGGGATAGCAACCAGATTTGGTATACCTACCACTATAATATTAGATAATGCATTGGCATTCATAAGATCAAAGGTAACTGAATGGGCTGTTAGAAATGGGATCTATTTGAGCACTTCATCAAATTATTACCCTCAAGGTAATGGCCAAGCTGAGTCCACAAACAAGAATCTATTAAGGATCATCAAGAGGATTTGGCACACTATGCTCAAATCAGCTTTATGGGTTGATAGGATAACTCCCAAGAGATCCACAGGTAAATCTCCATTCAGACTTTTTTATGGGAAAGAGGCATTCTTGCCTATATCACTTGAGTTGCTAGCATTAGAACTCATGAAGTAATTGGAATTGTTGGAGTGTGAGCTCATGGAGGTTAGATATGCAGAATTGATGGAACTCTAAGAAATCAAAGAGCATGCAGCCCAAATAATGGAAAAGGACCAAGCATTGATCAAGAGAAGCTTTGATAAGAAAGATAAGGCTAGAACTTTCCAAGTTGGAGATTTAGTGTTGAAATGGGATGCAGACTAAGCAAATCTAGGAAGGCATTCAAAATTTTATGCCATTTGGAGTGGCCCCTACATGGTCACAAAATGCAAAAACAACAATGCCTTCCAATTATCTACATTGGATGGTGAGGAACTACAAATTCCAGTTAATGGAATCCATCTAAAGCATTGCTACTAGAAGGGAAACTTCTCACCTTGTACATATTAGCTTATATTTTTTCATTCCTCCAAGTGCTTATGCACATTTTTTTGTTGTAGCTTAGATTTACATTTCCCTAAGTGCTTTGGCACAGGTTTTGTTTCCCCAAGGATGCATCTTTTATAGATCATGTTCCAGGTCAAAGTAATTTTCTACTCTCACAATCTTCATCTTAGATATTTTCTAATGAATTGAGAGTAACAAGCAGTTGAGTTCATGACTCCATTCCCAATGGATTTCTTCAGCAGCTAGTCACTTCATCTAGCAGGTAGATGACCCCTCTGAGTCACCAAAATTGTTATCCAAAATAAGTCCATGCTTGTTTTGGTTAACTTGCCTTCATTCTTCCTTCCTTTTTCTAAAAGCAAATTTTTTCAACTTTAAAGAACTCAAAAGTTCCTAGAGATGGCTTCATCAGATAGGATTTTTCTTCCCCTTTCCAAAAAGGTAAAGAAGTCCTCCTAACTCCTTTTATTTTTTAAGTTATGGCTCGGCAGAGTGAAGGTGCGGAGAGAAATTCAACACTTATCCCTTTTGGCTAAAAGGCACAAAGTCACAAACTGGCCCATGGGCCCATGGAGGAGAATGGAGAAAATTTATTAAGGCCCCTACATTGAATCAAGAGGTGTCATGTGTCCACATCAAAATTTTTGGATTTTTGCCAAAACCGCAAAAGCACAAAAATGAAAACTTGAACCCACCCATTGACCAATAGGGTGGCATCGCGTGTCCATGTCATCAGTGGGATTTGGGCCCATGGAGAATTTTGGGAAAATTTCCCAATTTTGCGAAAAGAGGAAAAATGTTTTTTGAGCCCGTGGATGAACCAGAGAGTGCCACGTGTCATTAAAGGAGAAGGGCACGGAGAGTTTTGGGAAATTTTCCCAAATTGAAAAAAGAGAGAAAAAGGCAAGTCTTCATCCTGCGGATCATCTAGAGGGTGCCACGTGTCTCGAAGTAGTATGGAAGAAGAGATTTTTGGGAATTTTTTCCAAAAGGGAAAATTTAAAATTTGGGCCCGTGGACCCATTTTCAAATCTGATTTGCCACCATTTTTCGACCTAATTTGTGCCTTGAATTTATGCCCTGATTGTGACCTAAATCTTTAGATGGGCATATCTTTCGATCCAGAGATCAGATTTTGGCAAAATTGGACTCATTGGAAAGATATTGATCTCCTCTATGCATTGAAGGCATAAAAACATCATTTTTGTAGGTTTTAAGGAAGAAAAATCTAGAAACATATTTCATGCCTTTAATGTGAACCAGATTGCTTCGAATGAGTCATTTTTTTCAATCCACCATGGTTGCCTTCTCCCACACACCAAGGATGAAGAATCAACTCGATTTGATGGGAAAAAACACTAAAATGTCTTCTCACACCATTAAACCAAGATCAGATTGCTTTGAGAGATGTGTTTTGATAAAATTCATCATTTTTCTTCCAACACGTAAAATAGAAACAGAGGAATCAATTTGATGGGATTGCAAGCTGATTTGAAAGGGATTAATGGTGGATTGTTGAATTAGAAGATTGGATTTTCTCCTCTTCTACTTTCTCTCTCTTTGCTTCAGTTATAAATGGAAAGGATTCAATCCTTTGTTTTGTTGGACGTTTTTCTCTTACAGGGATCCACTTTTCTCCTTAGCAAGTGGATTCGTGGAGTTTCAAACCTCTCATATAGGCTGCAACACATATTTTTGCCTCCTTTCCATTGTAATGCATCATATTAAAAACTAGGAATGATAATGCATGCTCTGTGAATGATTTTTCAATCCTTTCATGTGTTATTATTTTCTTCTGATCCTTCATTATATCTTGGCAATCTGTGCATGTTCTATGTTACATTCTTATGATCTATGTTTATTTGCAAAACAAAAGTTCATCACTCCTTTGGTGTATCACCATTTTAGCTTAGTTTTGTTTCCTCTTTTTGCATCTTCAACTCTATCTCCTTGGAATCTAGAGTAGGATTTAGCATTGAACATCTGCAAAATTGCATGCATACACCTAGATAGAGGAGTAAGAACCAGCTTCAATCTGGAGAGTTTTCCTGAATTTGCAAGGTCCCACACTTAGGGAAAACTCCATGCTTGTGCATTCACACCAAATTGACTATTTCCCAATAGCATATCCGAAGGTCGATTTGGGGGTGCTTGTGAATTTTCACTAATAGTAATCGCCACTTCAACATACAATGGTAAGTTATGCTCTAGGTTGTTATGCGGATTGCGGTATGATCAAAAGTAATATGATCATTGGTATCTAAGCATGACATCATCTCTTGAAGGTTTGTGGGGTCTACCTCTGTGGAAACCCCTAAATTTTACAAAGTATTATACAAGTATGTTCTTATGGGCATTAGAGATCTTGAGGAGATCAAGAATAGATATCCTAGCGTGTTTTTCTCTAACTGCTCTATTAAATTATACTTGACCTTCCTGAGGAATAGGCATAGGATCTGGTATGACTAAGTGGGCACGTCTTGTCCCGACTACGCAGCTCTTTTCTAAAATCTGAATGGTGTTGATCTGTTCATTAGATGAGCTAATACATCCAATGAGGGAATCATAAGGACTATCATTTGTAGGGTACACATAGGCAGTAGTCCTATAGTTGTTGGAGGTTTTCCCTTGATCTGGTTTTCTTTTCTTTTTATCTGCATGGTTAGGAAAAGGTTCCTTATAAATACCCATTTTTTCATTTGAAATTTTACCAGACTCAGGGGGAGAATCCATAGTGATCTTCCCTTCCTCTATGAGGTCTTGGATATAATGGCACAATCATAAACATCTATCCATTTTGTGTCCTTTAACATGGTGGAAGTTGCAATATTCATGATCTTTGAACCAAACCGGTTTTGGAGCATCTTCCGGATATGGTACTATTGTAGTTGGATATTCTACCATTTTTGCGTCATCTAATTGTTTTAGGATGGTAGATAAGGATTCTGTTAAGGATGTAAATGTACGTTTGGTAGGTGCTTTGGGACGAGGTCCTTACGAAAGCTTTAAAAGTGGGCCTGTCTATATAGCTTGGACTCTCTTGAGTCTCAGAATGCCATCACCAACAACATGTTTATTCTTATTGAAGAATTTAGGTTTGTTTGTGGATTTGGCTTCATGTTTGTTTTTAGTGATAGGTTTAAGCATTCCCTTGCAATGAGGGCTTTCTCAATTTGACTACCTTTCTCTATGACTTCTTCAAAGTTTGAGCCATAATGCATTTGCAAGTGAAAGGCTATTTCTGGGTTTAAGTTAGGAACAAATATGCTCACTAACTATTTTTTTGGTAAGGCACAAGGAAAGTGACTAGCTAACCCATGCCATCATTGTAAAAATCCTGCAAATGTCTCATTGGGTTTTTGTTTTGTGTTACATAGATCATTCATTGTGATGTCGCTCTCCATATTATAGGAGTAATGCCTTAAAAATTTCTCTGCCAATGTGGGCCACGTTGTAATGGAGCCCTTGGGTATGCTATAGAACCATTCCAATCCCATGGCTCCTAAGCTACGAGGAAAAAGTCGTATTGAGAAAATATTGTTATACGTGACCTCTTGGAAAGCCATGTAAAAGTCTTTTGTATGATCAGGAGGATCACTTTGGCACTTATATTTATCAAACTTGGGAATGGTAAAGTGTTTTGGGACAGGTTTTTGTAACATGTCCTTATCAAAGGGGTAAGGACATAGTTCTTCATACAAAAATTTTCTAGTTTGGCCTACATTTCCCTGTTGTAGTGTAGTAAGTGTATCTTTCATAGATTTCAATTCCTCCTGAATGAGTAGATCTTTAGTAGGTGACATTGGCCTTTGATTCAAAGTTGCCTTAAAGGTATAGTCTATATGTGGATTAAATTGAAACTCATTAAATTTGTTTTTGTATTTGTCTTTGTATATGTTTCTTCTTAAAGAGCCTAGGTTTGCTAGTTTCTGACTCAAATTCAAGATCTATTTTTAGAGGATCTCATCCTCAACCAGGGGGTCCTCTTCTTCATCAAATTTTAGCGGAGAAGATTTTCACTCGGTTTTCACTTTATGTGAAGCTTTATAGTGAGGTTTTCGTGATGGTTCATCTTCAACAAAGGTGGCCTTATGTTGCCCAGAAGTGGAAGCGTATCCCACATCAAAAGGGTTATCTGTGTCTAGGAGGAATCTTTTCTCTCCTAGGTTAGGGTTAATAACCTTTGTTTCTTCTTCATGATCATGCAGAAGTTTATCTCCTAATGCTAAGACTCTTGCAAGTGCTTGATATTTATTATAATATAGGAGTTCATCAAATCTATTTAGGTCTAACCTTTGTTGTTCTCCGGAAGAGTCTGAATCTTCTCCACTATGGTGAATTAACGTCTCTGTATCTTTGACTTGAGAAAAGAGTGGTCCTAAATTGTGGCCACTAAATGGGAAGGTATCGAAAGGGTTTTCTCTTATATCATGCTCATTTGATTTGGCTGCCATTTTATGATTTTAGGAATTACTAGCAGACATTTGTATGTAGCTAGTGTAACCCTTGAGTGTATGGTTTTATGTAATATATTCAAGGTTATGTTGGAAATATACTACAGTGTATCCTAGATGTAGTGTTATGCAATGTCTTTATTAAGGAACATTCATATGCACACCTAAATGTAATGATCACTCAATTTGTTATTACCAAGTCTATGCCCTAAAACCAGATAGTGATAATGATGTATCAATATGTAGGTCAAGTTAGAATCCCAATAAGGCCTAAGCACTACCATCATGTTGTCACAAATTAGGTCCCTCAACAAGGTATACCTAAAACTAGTTTGAATGCTTTGATGAAATCAACCTTCTAAAAATGGAAATTGTGAATAGATATAGTGGAACAACATCATCATTATACATTAACCGAGCAAGCAAGGTGTTAGTATAATGACAACTTTATTATGATATATATAAGGCGTTATCAACACTTTTCAAGAAGACTCAGATGATGTCAAAAATGAAACTAAGTGATAAGTATAACAAGGAGTTTTTAATCATGTGAGTAGTGTAACCGCACAATAAGGGGACTTATACCATCTTCTCAAAAAATGAGAATACGATGTAAGTACCGAGATTGTGCGTCTAGGATGTGAACAAAACTATCAACTCAAGAAGAGACAAAAGATGAACTGGACATACAAAGTGGTGAAGATGATCTTGAAATCAAGATGGAAGGAACTTTATCAAAGATACAAAAAGTGTACATGCATACTTTAGACATTTAACAACCCAAACCATGAACATGGATGTGTGTAAATAGACAAAAAAGTGACGAGCACTATCTCTGATAAAAACATGCAATGTATGCACCTTTCTCACCCTAAACAATGGGCAGTGAGAACGCAAGGGTATTTGATCAAAATATGGAAATAAACCAAGAGCCACCTAGGCAGAGCTTTGCCTCGTCTGAAGACAAGAATAAAACTAAGAGAAAGTGGGACGTAGTTTATTTTCGTGATGAAAGACAATCAGATAAAACTAACAAGGGTTCGCTTCCTTATTTGACAAATGAGTTTTAGATTCCGGATGAGTTGTCACTTTGTGATGGCTTGATGCAACAATGGACTAGTAAAGTGGGCTCCAAGATAGAATTTCCTCCTTAAGAAATTCTCTCACCTAAGTGCTACAAAGTTGTCTTAACTAGTTTGGGAGTATCTCGGCTTTACTTTAACCCCTTCGAGCACAAAGGGAAACTAGTGCATCCATGTGTGCTCTCCCGGGGTCGCCATACGAACAACCGATAACTCTATCTCACAAGGTGTACTAGTCAAGTGGGTAAGTGGAGCGCTTCTTATTTCATCCATGAGGTTACTCAGTGGTGGATTACTTTAGGGTTCCTAGAACCACCCCCATTGTTGTAGCTTAAGGTGTTATTCCAAAGGGGTTATGTTCTAGTTGAGTGGATAGGGACATACCCTTTTCCGAAACCTGTAATACAATGTTTTGAATATGGTGTATTTTTTTATCTTGCTTAACTTAATGTGGTTTTAAGTAGCACACCATTTGGTAACCTACAAGAACATGTGTATTAGCAGTTCTGTGTTTTGTTTTTTGACATCTTCCTTTGACAATCATTAGGTCCTATAGACAATAGGTTTTTAGTAATTTTCCAGTTTGTAGGTTGATGTCAAGAAAGATAATTTTACACTTTTCTTTTGATTCCTAAGATCACCAAAAGGTGCGAAGGAAGAGCATATGCAACGTAAAAAAATCTACTGAAATCACATGAAAGTTTTACTTCATCCTTTATCAAATAAGTTTTTTTGAAAAATCAATATGAGTTTTGTTCAAGTGTTTTTGATCTCCAAAACTTTTTTGAAGACGTGAGGAGAGAGCATACACACTTCTACAAAGTTAATTTTAAGCCAAGAACAAAACACTTTAACTATGCAAACTGAAATGTTTTAAAAAACATTATTTTTTGAATTGTTAGTCTTAAAACCTGCGATCGATCGGACAAAAGATTTTGTAGACTGTAAAATTTCCAATTTTAATACAAACACCTGTGCACCTATACCGACACCAACGCTTCCCAACCGATGGATACACACCCTACTTAACGAGTACACCTGTAATTAAAAATTAATAAAACCTAATGCAGTAAAACATAGATGCTTGCAACATGATAGAGATGCGCCCATATTGACATGGATGCTCAGGTTTCGACGTGTATGTGCCCAAGCCTGAAATAGGAAATTGTAAATTTTTTTACACAGTCAGACCATTTACGCATGCACGGCCAGAGAGGTGGATACGCGCCCCAGATTATGGAGATGTGTGTGCGTCTCTATAGAGAGAAAATGTGCAAATGATGAAGTCCTCTAGATAGGTACGCGCCTGATCCAATGGGTACGCTGGGGTTTCAACGTGTACGTGCCCCTTGTTTTACACCTATGCGCACCCTGTGAAAAACCTGCAAAAAACACGGATTTTCAAATTTTCAAGAGCAAACAAGTTAGTTGTTAGTCAAAGTGTCCTATTTCTATATCAAACCCACAAAATACATGCAAATGAAGGTCATTTATCTAGGGTTAGAAACAAAAATGAGGAAATAACAAGTGATTTGACCCAAAAAACTTGAAAATGAACTTTGAAAAACCTAAAAGACCTCCATTAATGGAGGATGGATATAAGTGTCCCACTCGAGCATGCCAAATGTGTTCAATGAAAAGTTGTAAAAGCCATGGATTTGGGGTAAGAATCTCTAAAGAAACCCCAAACACTTCTAACAATCTGATCAATGGACCGTGTGCTAAGAAATGAGCAAGGTTTTTGTTCTTTGCATACATTAATTTGAAATAAACATGCAAACTAAACAAATGAAGTTAACCTCTATTCTTTGAAAGCTTGAAATAATAAACCTAAGAGGATCTAAGCATTTAGTTATGTATTTAAGAGAAAAGATCTCCCCATTAATGGCTTCAAGGCCAATGAACCTTCCCTTTTACTCCATGTTAGTGCTATGAAATACAAAAATCAAATGCTATTTAGCTCAAAGGAAGAAGATGAAATACAATCTAAAGCTTAAATAAATTGCTATAATCTATGCTAGGAAGAAGAGAGAATTCTTAGGAAATAAGGGAGGGGGTATAGCCCTATTTATAGTTTTTGGTTTGAAGAAATGGGAGATTTGGGTGCATGTGGGATAAAGGCTAAAGTCCAAAAAGCACTTTTAGTAAGTCAAAGTGTGATTTGACTATGTTTAGGGTATTTAACCTAGATTAGACTAATTAATATCTCTTAGAGAGTAATTAGGGTTCTGGAAGGGTTTCTGAAGGGCTTAATCAATCCAATGAAGTGGATTGATATTCATGGGAGCTAATAAAAGCAAGCTAGAAGGGAATAAGAAGCTAATGCAGTTAGAATGAGGCTATAATATCCTATTTAAATGGTTTATGAGAGGAAAAATGACCAAAAAGGTGTTGTGAGAAGGGAGTTAGATAGGTCTAACTAGCGGTGTCTTTGTCAATTTGTAAAGGGAATAAGTGTTAGTGCACCATTAGAAATAATAATGTATTGATAAAACTATAGGTTTCTACAAAGTAAGTAATTAGTAAGCCCCTTCCATGGTCATCATGATACAAACTCTTCAAAACCTCTAGAATTGGTCCACAATGATATTCAAGAACTTTATAAGCTCCATCCCTAAATGGTTCCTTGCATGCAGTCACTTTTATTGATGATTTTTATCATATGATTTGTTCCTTATTTATCAAAAATAAATTTGATGTTGTATCAAAATTTAAATAATTCAAATATTTAGTTGATAATAGTTCTAGTCGTAAAATCAAAAGACTTAGAATAGATAATAGAGGAGAATATATTAGTAAAACATTTTATTTGTTTTATATTGAATGTGGTATACAAAGGAACTAACTACTCCCTACTCTCCTCAAGTAGAATGGTATTATGGAAAGGAAAAAACACACCATTCTTGATATGGCTAGAACATTTTGCATTCAGCTCAAGTTCATAAGTTTCAATGGGATAAAGAAATGAATAGAGTTCTTACTAAAGTCATATTTCAATCCATTCCCTTAGAAAAGTGGACTAATAACAAACCTAGTGTGTCTCACTTGAGATTCTTCTATAGCCTAACCTCTATCTTCATTCCTAAATCAAAAAGGAATAAGTTATATCAAACCTCCTATCCATGTATTTTTGTAGGATATGGAGGAAAAACTAAAGGTCTTAGGATCTATGATCCTGCAAAACGTGAATTTATAGAAAACATGAATGTAAAAATATTAGAAAAACCATTTTTTCTTCTTCATATTCTTCTATTTTTATAATCCATGAGGAACCTACGTAAGTATAGAAAAAGGATCTTGATAATGATGATTGTGATGATCAAGTATATGTTAATAATGAGTCTCAGAGTAGTTGAAAATGAGTACCTTCTTGTTTCCTCCATAAAAAAAAAAAAACTAAATGGGCTCAGTCTCTTCTTCAAAACTCTAATCATTAAAATATTAGTAAAATGACTAGAATCCATCATACATATCATTCCTTAATGACTATGTATGAGTTGGAACCCCAATATTTTGAAGAGGCATCTCATGATGAAATATGGGTAGAATCTATGAAAGTTGAATATTCTACCCTAATCAAAAATTAGACTTGGGATCTTGTCCCTCCTCCGAAAAAATGTAGTATAGTTGGCTCTAGATGGATTTACAAAATAAAATATAAGGTTGATGGAAATGTTGATAAGTTCAAAGCCAATTTGGTAGCCCAAGGGTTCACTAAAAACTTGGTATCGACTACGTAGAAACCTTTGCACCCATTACAAAAATGAGCACATATGGGATTCTTATTGCCTTATCTACTCAATATGGATAGGAAATCCACCAGATGGATGTTAAGAATGCATTCCTAAATAATGACTTAAAAGAGGAAATTTACATGACTCAACCTAAAGGTTTTGAGGAACCCGGAAAATAATTGTATGTATGTAAACCGAAAATATATATATGTGGTTTAAAACAAGCTCCTAGAGCTTGGTATAAATAAATAGTTTTTTTAGATGTTGGTTTCACTTATTTTTCTTTTGATAATGATCTTTTTGTGAAAATTGAAGATAATCAGATTATTCTTATTGTACTTTATGTTGATGATTTTCTCATTACTAGTAATTCTAATAGTTTAATTTTAAAAATTAAAGCTAAATTGAAACAATTCTTTGAAATGAATTATTAGGACTATTGCTTCATTTATTAGGCATGACAAGTTTTCAAGATAAAAATTATGTTATTGTATCTTAGTCACAATATGTTACTAACTTTCTTAAAATGTTTAATATAGTATATTGTAAAATGATTCTATTCCTATAGAAGTTGGTCAGTAAACTTGATCCTAAACTTGCATGTGAAAAAAATAATCCTACTCTTTACAGGAAACTTGTAGGTACTTTAATTTATCGTACTATTACTAGATCTCACGTTGCATATACAATAGGTATTTCATCTAAGTTTATACAAGAGCCATATCAAGATCACAGGAAGTTAGCCAAAAGATTATTGAGATATATTAAAGGAATAATTAATTTGGTTTACATTATACTTATTCTAAAAATGTATGTGTATTTGGATATTGTGATTCGACCATAACGGTAATGTGATACATAGAAAATATACAACTGGATATGTATTGAATTTTGGTACACGTTCCATTACTTAGAGCAAAAAAACACTTGATAGTGTTCATATATTTTACTTGAAGAATATAGAAGTGTGATGAAAGCAATGAAATAAGCCATGTGGCTAAAGTGAATGTTGGAAGAAATTCACATGGAATTTAAAGGAATTGCTCCTATTCTCGTGATATTCGAGTTGTATTTCTCTTGATAATAATACAATTCAACATTAGAGAATGAAGCATATAGAAATTCATATTCATTTTATCCGAGAGAAGGTGTTATGTGGTGATATAGATCTCCATCTTTGCTTGACCGTCGATTAAGTTGCAGAGATATGTTTATGAATCCATTGGGTGATGTAAATTTATGTAAGTTTCATGAAATTTTTGTCCTTACAGAGAGTTTCCATTGAGGTGCGGTGTGCATGGAAATACCACCTCCTAACAGATAGTCGTGTGTTTTCTCCTTCTCCTTTATACATCTACTTCGATGTAAGACATTGTAAAATATTTGTTTATGATCTTAGTAAACTTAGAAGTATAAGTTTATTATGCAGTCCAATAGTTTTACATATACTATAAAGGAGGTCCTTATTTTATAAAAGGCTCTTAGAGATGCTTTGGTATAGATTTTTCCATGAGAAACTGTGAGATGTAGTCTCACAAATCATGTTTAGCCTAAATCATAACTTATAATTTATGGATTTAAAATATATCTGTACCAAAATGTAAGTTTAGGATGATGAAGGTGTATAAATCCTTCAAAAGTGATATGCTAGCCTAAACCTTAACTATGGTTTAATGATTGTAAATCCTGTTATATAAACATGTAACTTTGGCATATGATACTCACTTAATATTAAGGGGGATTGTTAGAATATTTAATATTAAGTGTTCTAGATATTAAAATATAGTTTATAATTAAATAAATTAGAGTATTATATAGTTAATTTATTTAATATAAACTATATTTTTATAAGGTTAATTGGTTTATCAAATCAATTATTATTTTTGGGGTGCATCATGAGAGTTCACACCCATTTTATTGGTTTATATTAACCCATGGGGTCAATTGATAAATCATATCAGTTATAGTGAATTTATGTGGTAAATTCACGGGAGGAGAGAAGTGAGGAGAGGAGTTATGTATTGGACCGAGTTTCTCAAATTAATGTATTGACTGGGGTTTTCCATGTTAAAATATTATCTCTATGTTCATTTATTATTTTATTTGTAATTTTATTTGTAATGGTCGGTAGATTATTTAATTACTATTTGGTTAATAATTTAACCCATTAGACCTTACAATATCTTCATTCTCAAGTACCGAGTACTGTCATAGGGCCCATTTGGGAGTGGTGTTCTAGGGATCGATGTAATTATATATTTCACCTAGAAATTTTGAGGAACACCTATTAGTGGTATAAATACGTCTCGTGTATTCGGTATTACCTCATCCATCTACTTCGGTACTCAATTTTTCCTCGTGGGGCTGCTCTTGTGGTTGCTGCAATATTTTGCTTCTCCTCAAGCTGAATTTTGAGTAAGAAAAAGGTCCTAGTTTGAGAAATCAACCTATGAAAATTATTTACATAAATCAAGTGATTTGGTATTGGTTACCTCTAGGATGTGGCAACACTTATATGCTAGAGTAATGATGGCACTTTTAGGCCTCACCTTATAGACACCGTGTTGATCCCACATGTATGGTTTTCCAAGAAGTACATCACAGACATCCAATGGTACGAAATCACATACCACCAAATATTTAAATGGTTTTATTGAATAGGAAGGAGACAATGTCAATTCACATGAATGTCTCTTCCTTAATTAATCAACCAATAGAGTATGGTTGTGGGTGAGGAGTTGTTACCAGATTTAGCCTCTTTACTATTTTGTAAATATCATATTCTTTTGACTACCACTATCTAGAATAAAGTAAATATATGTACCATTTACCAACATCCGTGAGTAGGATAAATGTTCCACATCCTCTTTTGATGGAGATAATATTCATGCAATTACAATAATGGAATATAGATTTGCATCTAAAATCAGCTCCTCTTCTTTATGTGTGCCTTGGTTCTTTATGGAGAATTATCCTATATTTGGTTCCCATGACTTTGTTAGAATTTTTTTAATAGCTCAATATTCCTTTGTGTCATGGTACTTACTCTTGTGCTTCTCACACCACATTCCCGTGTCTTTTCATGGATTTTATTTCCATGTCTACTACTTGTCATGTCTTTGTGGTGGTGTATCCACTCCTTTCTTCTTGGTGTCAACTTTCTCTTTCTTAGACTATGAAGTGTCTTTGTTTCCTTATATTTGGACCTTCTTCAATCTTGAATGCATGTTGGTAGGGTTCCCAAGAGTCTTGATTTATGCAAAATCCATCTCTTTTTAGATGTATTATCATAATTTTATTATATAGTAATATGATGTTTCTCGATGGCATGTGTACTACTTATGTTAATAGGGTATGAAACTCATTATTGTATTCCTACACCATTTAATCATGATCTTAACCCAACAGTGCAATTTGTTGAATTAGTCCTTACAGGGCTTTACCGGATAATATTCTTATCTAATTCCCTTTACAATACCATCCCATGTTTTTGGAGGTTTCATATTGAATGTTACATAACAATTATCATCCTCTTATAGGGAGGGAGTATGATTATCACAAATGTTTACATGAAGAGATTATTTCGAAGTGCAAATGTTATCTTTTCATTATAAAAAAATGATTCTAATTGGTTGATCCATTTATCCAATTCATCAACATCAATTTTTCCTTCAAATTGTGGAATGTCAAAATTTACTTGTAGCTCGAATAGTGTTGGGCCCCCAAGGGCCTTCTTTATTCAGGTGTAGTTATGGAGGTAGGGCTAATTACATGGATGATCCAAGAGAGGACATCGAAAAATTGTGTCGTCGCCTCCCTCCACTAATTTTCAAGGGCTTCATCAATCATTTTTTTGAAGGGATCTCCCATTTCCTCTTGTGTTTCTTGAGGTCATTTGAAATGAAAAGGAAGGTAATTTGAAGGATCATGAGTCTTGAAACCATTATTTATGTCTTTTGACCTTATGTGTTCTAACATGCAAGAGTGAAAGAACATAGCTTTGAAACCAGTGATCTAGATTGAAGTGCAACCCGGTGGATAACAAAATAACAATGGTGTTTAATGTGTTATAAAAATCAAATTGACAATGAAACATCATGGACAAAAACAAATTTTATTACAATTTCAAATGAATATGAATTGGAAAATTCCATAGGAGAGATGTATTCTTGGAGATTTATCTCTTTATTCGAAATAAGTTACTTTATATATATACAAGGAGAATATGAAAAGAACTGCTAAAAATAGAATATGTAGGGTTATGGATGGGAAAAATATGTTATCCTATATGGAAACCATTCTTATCTAACTTGGGGATGGATTTAAAAAGAAAGAAGTAGAAAAATATAAAATATATTCTATTATTATTATTTTACTTAGTGCCCCTTGTCAGGGTCATATATCCTAGCTTGTTGACCCATTTTAAGAACCATAAGAATTGTTAGAAATAGAACATAATGAAATTTACAAGGGTTCCAATGACAATTTTTCTCCATTTCATTGTCACTATCATCGAAACTCTAGAAATTCTTTGGGAACCCTAAAAAAAGCATAATACTAAAAGCTACTAAAAAACTGCTAAAAATGGATTTTCAGAATTTTCTAAAAATATATTTTTAGATATTTTATTTTAGATCAATGAGGGAAAAAATAGTTGGCATATTTTTCTAAAGGCCGTTTTTTCCCTCCACTCACTTAAGAATCACTTTATTGAATATGCAAGTCAACCCTTTTAGTCTAGTGTCAATTGAGAAAGAAACAAATTCATAATAGTTATCTATAAAAACATAAAAACCTAACTTATTCAAATGGTCTCTTCTCTCCCATATTTGCATTACATAGGAGATCACAAAACAACAACCAATTATAAAATAAATTTCTCAAGCATATTAACCAACAATAAGTCTACATACATCTTATGTGACTACCCTATGCCATTTTTCAAAAGCTATATTCTACACCAAATATAATTTCTAATTTTTGGAGGCCATTTTAGGATTTTGCTAATGCATTATTTATTACACATTCACACACATTCATTGGGAGGGATAACTATGTGATTTTTGATCTCTCTTTGGTGTATTAGTACATAGTGAAATACTTATCACACCATTAGGGTAGGGTGAGGAAAATATATCCTAATTGGAATAATCTCATTTTTAGGTCCTAAAGGAGAGAGATAAGGTTTTTACAAATATTAAACTATAATTTACTACAAAATATTGGTTGTTGAATTCTAAGTGCAGGATCAAGAACCATGAGCACAAAAGATATCTCATGCGCATCCAAATTTAGATCAAACCTATACAAGACAAAAACACCCACAAAGGATAAATACACCTAAGGGAGTTTTTATTGCACATGGAAATTTATCCTCATGTTAGTTACAACTGCCCATTTTTAAAGGACAACTCAATAAAACTCTATACAATTTGTTTGCACAATTTCATATCATTGTCTCTTCGTCTCATCTAATTTTTAGTGAATATGTTCCAAAACCTAACATACACCACACCTTAACTTAATTTATCTATTTTTTAGATTTTTAATAATCCAAATATTTTTAATGCATGTTTTTAGGATTTACATGTTTACTATATTTCTAATTCTAAATCCATATTTCAAATTTTAGTTAATAGATTAATTAAGAAAACCCTAGTTTTAATATTACATTTTGGTGAGCACGCTTATTCAAAATTACATGCATCCAATAGCTTTGTATCTTACCAATAGGGTTTCAAATTCCTAAATATGATTGGTAAAATAATAACTCTTTTAGGACTTCTCAAAACCCTAATTAAATTTTACATCATGAAAATGACCACTATTTATGTAATGAAAAAGAAACAATCTTTTATCAAGAAGGAACCGAAATGACATATCTGCTTTGATTCTTATAATAATTTTTGTGACTATTATCTATATTTAATAGACAATATTACTGATACAAACCTCGCATTGAAATATTTTTGGGTTTATAATATTAAGTGGGAAACTGCTTATTTATGAAACCCTCAAAAGACTGTATGTTTTTGGTTTATAGCTTATATTTAAAATATAAGCATGATGGACCCAAACGGGTCAGATTTTAAGAGTGGATCATGACCACCCACCTTGTATATAACAAGGTGATCTCATTAGAGATCGGTTACATAGGTTGTAACATGTATGTGAGCTATATGTGCGAGATGATTATAGATACATGATGCGAATGAGGTGAAACTCATGAGAAAATGTATGAGGCGGTTTGTAATCCCTTTTGAAGGTGTAACTACATGTGGAAATAGTGGGAGTGCTAGGTGAAAGTTTATTCTCAATAAAGATAAGTGATTTTTCAATGGGTTTTTAACCTTCCAAGGTTTTCCCACTTATATCTTATGTCATTATGTTCATTTACTTTCTATTCATGGTGTTTACATTCTTTAATCAGTGATTTAACAAAAATATGATTTTTGTAAAACCCTAATTGTATAGTACTTGAATGTAGAATATGATATATAAGCTGCTAGATACACTATGACACAAGAAATAAGTAAATACACATAAATCCTTAAGTGCAAGAGAGAGGGAAGGACTTAGCTGATTCACACTTTTGATAGAACTGATCTAGACTAGAAAATTGATGGACATGATGGTATCTGTGTTGTTAATTCTCAAATTAAATCCTATGACTATTGGATAAGGCTAGACTAGGGCCCTTGGACTAGGTTAGGGGTGTCTGGGTGATAGAGTTTTCTTTTGGGTGCCCATGATTGCAAAAGTGGTCGGAATCTAATTTTTTTGGTACCGAACAAGTGTTGCTTTGATAATAGTCATTGTTGGTAACCTATTTTTCGCAATATGATCATTAAGTGCACCTATAATATACAAAATAAATATTCACCTACAAAACCTACAATACCATATAATATCTAAAAAAGAAATATGCAATATGGGGAGTCAGACTAACCTCGAAGGTCACCTAGATGAGTGAACTTACTAGTGAGCACTACACTACATCTTAGAATCCATGTACTTATTGTGAGTGTGTGAAAGAATCATGCCTTAGGAATCCCTTGTGCAAGTGTAGCTGATATTGGGTGATAACTAGATGTAACAATGTAGATAGATGTGTCGATGGAATAATGAACTTCCCCTTCCTATGTAGTGTATATAGAAAATGTAGTCCTTTTCCCTTGAATGGATGCTAGATGGATTCCTTTAGTGCTCTTATATGCCTTTGGATGCAATCTTAGGTGATGATAATATATGCTTAGATCTTGGTCCTTTATTTTGATCACATAGCTATGTATTTATATGATTCCCTTATTTGAATTTCATAATTGACAACTAGAAGGCCGACCCATAAGAAAATAAGATGCCCAAAAGATAAAAAGGCCCAAAAAGAGCGATTAAGGTGGAAAGAGGTCAAGGGTGCCCGAGGGGATGAGGGCACCCTGGTGTTGGTGTTTAAAGAAATGAAATATGAGAAAGTAAAGTACTAAATGGGATTTAGGGTGTTCAAGACTAAATAGAAAAAATAAACACCGAGAAAAGGATAAAGACAACTATTAATTACTAGTTTTATCACTTAGGAATCATATAAATGCTAACATGCTTTTAGGACCTAGAAATGTACCCAAGTGCGTGATTTTGTGTCTATAATATGCATTATAAACATCTAAATATATGTTTTTATTTATTGCATTTCATAAACTATAACCTTTAACAATTTATATTGTGGAGTTATAATTTATAACATTATTTATCCCTTAAATTTACTAACACAAGATCAAAGCATGTGTTTATGCATGTGCATGGTAGATCCGGATGTTTTTATTTGCAGTGTGAAGAAAATTGAATATTTTCAAAATCATAAAACCCTATCTTTCTTCGCAACCTCGCTTTAAGTTTATCGGTTCAAAACTTTGATTCCCTTCAAAATAATTTGAATTCGAGATAGTGTAAAGTGTTAACTCACCTAAGGAGATTATATCTTTCTTGTGCATTGGTTACTAGCCTCCACAACCATTTATATATATGTATATGCATTTTTAATAATCCACGATCATCATCTAAGTTTATCAGACCTCATGGAAATTTGTAAGTCATCCACATGTTTTCCTATCTTTTGGGGCCTATTTGAATACTTCATACCTTTTTTAGTCATCTGTAGTCTTCCACGGGTTATCCAAGTCTTCTACATTTTTTTGACTTACACAGATTTCCTTAAGTCTTATGCGGATTGCATTTCCTTATTATGAATATTTCCTTGTTCTAAGGATTTTCACTTGTTTTTGCATGGGTGCCTTATCTCACACTTAATTTTTTTTTATTCCATGGTCCCTCGTGTGTCATGCGACCTTATTTATGTTACACAAAGTTTTATTTTTCACATGGATCCATTTCTTCATTGACTTAACTTCATTTTATTAGTAGTCTTCTCTCTTTGTTCAACAAACTTGTCTTTATTGTGCAGACTCCTTGTGTTCCGCATATTTTTGTCCTAATTTTTATGTGAAACACTAAGATTTACTCCTTTTTCTCAGGATTTTTTGATATATTTTCCACGGAACACTATCTCTATGTACCACGACTTGTTAATTATTTTCAAATTCCATATATTTTTCTTTGTGCCTTACTGAACCTCTCGTGGTTATTCCTTTGTGTTATGAAACTCCCCATATTTGTTTTAGAGCTTTTTTGGGTTTTTTTATTAAGTTACAATATATTTTACTTAAGTTTTTATCCATTGTAATTTTTTTCTATGTATCCTAGATCTCTTTAAATTATTAAAACCCACCTAACTCTATGATTTTTAAAATTTTACCAAGATTTTCCTTAAAATGGCTAGTTCTTCTAGTTTTTACATGGAAAAATCTCATATTTAAATGGAACTAATTACAGTATCTAGAGAATTAGGATTAAGGATATCCTTATGGCTATAAAGATATGAGATTTAGTTAGTGGTGTTGAGAAGAAACCCACTGGGAGACAAGATACTCCTGAGAACTTAAGTGTTTTCTCTCAAAAATCCTAAGAGGTTATGTCCATCTTATTGTAAAGTATCAAAGATGAGTTCTTGTTGCATATTGACATATGGAATCTCTAGTTGATGCATGAGATCAATTACAAACTATGCATGAGGGTAGCTACCTCTCTAAAATAATTAATTTAATCATGGAATTTTTTACAACCCCTATGAAAGCTAATGAAAAGGTAGTTAATTATCTAGCTAAAATTAAGGATATTAAAGCTCAGTTAGATGGATGTAATTGTGATTTGTTTCATGATAATTTTCTTTACTTCATTATTCAAATTAGCATTCATGAAAATTTTAGAAATTTCATCTCTATTATGAATTCTAAATATTAAAATGAAGATGATTTAGACACATTTTCTTCTCTCCTTATTCCGTAAGAGAGTGTCATGAAGAAATTTTACAAAAACGATAATGCCTCTCAGAATCATTCTCTCAAAGTCGAAGTCTTCTAAAAATCAACATATCAAGTAATTCAAATATGTAATCAAAATTTAGATCCAAGTTTAAACCTAAACACAATAGGAATAATCATAAGTTTAAATTAAATTTTGATGGATATTGAAATAATTATGGTAAATTTGGTCATAAAGCAACTAATTGTCATGCTAACAAGTATCATAAAAATCCTAAGAAAAATAAAAATAAAAATCAGAGTCATACAAACAAGAAATCCAATAATGTTGATAAGTATATTACTCTTTATAATTCCCTTTTAACCTCCATTGAAAATGAATGGATCCTAGATAGTGTGCATCTAGACACATGACATATATGAATGATATCCTTCATGATATTGTTGAATTTCATGAAAACATCTATCTAGGAGATAAATTTTTTTATCAAGTTTGAAGTTTGTGGTAATATTAAGATTCGAAATGGAATCATTAGTAATATGCTATTTATTCTTAAATTAAAGAAGAACCTTCTATCTTGTTCTCAATTAACTAAAGTTGACTATAAAGTTGTGTTATTATAAGATAAATGGTATGTTAAAAATAATCTTGGTAAAGTAATTACTTGTGGTTTAGAAAAGAATGGATCTGTACCTTTTTGATGGATTTGTTGTTGAATCTTGTCTTTCCATTTTTTTGTAATATTGTTCAATTATGACATGAAAGATTTGGTCATGTGAATTTTTAAAGTTTGAATGAGATTTATAACATTAACCTTGTTATAGGTCTTCCTAAGATAAAATTAGATCATGAATCTTGTGAAAGTTGCTTGCATGGTAAGCAACATGTACAACCATTTCACAAACACCATGAGTCTAATTCCTCTTTCTTGCTTGAGTTAATTCATAATGATGTTAGAGGTCCTTTGGAAGTACCTTCTCTTAGTGGTGCTTTATATGTTGTTAGTTTTATTGATGATTTGTCAAGAATGACTTGGTCTTATTACATTAGGAAAAAATATGATGTCTTATCTAAATTTCAAGAGTTTAAAGCCATTGTTGAAAACATGGCTAATATAAAAATTAAAAGAATAAGAACTGATAATGGAGGTGAGTATGTTAATAATAATTTTGATGAGTATTTCAAAGGGAATTAAAAACTCCATATTCTCCTTAGCAAAATGGCATTGCTTTGAAAGAAAGAATAAAACAATCATAGAAATGGCTAGGACTATGCTTCATGCTTCTAATGTACCTAAGTTTCTATGGGATGAAGATATGAACATTGTTGTTCATATCTTTAATAGATTTCCCACAAAATCTTTACATCAAACCACACCTCATGAAGTATGGACTAAGAAAAACCTTATATATCTTATTTAAATATATTTGGTAGCCTTGCTTCTCTTCTTATTCCTAAAGTTAAAAGACAAAAACTTGATCCTACCTCTTTCTCTTGAATTTTTGTTGGGTATGACAATCAAATAAAAGGATTAAGAGTATATGATCCTTTCAAGAATATGATTGTAGAAAATAGGAATAGGCACGTTGTTGGGAAATGTTTTTGTAAATCGCCACTCTTCCCTCCTATTAGCTTCCTAAGTCTCGAGACAGTTTTTAAATGATGATCCTTGCTTGGACAATATGGAAACTGGTTTATAAGAGTCTATGTTGGGAATTATGTCTATTGTTTTCATTGATGTAAAGTGGAACATTGATATCAAATGGTGTCTAGGTGAAGTAGGTGTCTCTATGGGGTGTCATCCATGCATTTTGATGAAGGTTGATTGGTAGTTTCCAATTTGTAGTCTTATCATGGTGTTCGTGCATGGTCAAGAAAACAACATATTGTAGGTGAGATCTAAATTTGGTAAAAGGATGTTATGAGGTAAAGCATGGTCAGTATGATGATTTAAAGGTGTTAATTTTTCTGTAAGTTGAATAAAAGGCCAGTCTTGATGAGTCATGTGGTGAAGTAGGTCATTATAAGCCTATTCCTAGACCTAGTGTAAGCAGTTTGGCATGGTGGCATGAGATATGGGGTAGGGAAGTATTTTTTGATCTTGATAAAGATGTTGTGACATGGCATATCATATTTAAGAGGTGTTTTAGGTAATTATTCAAAGGTTTGATATTGTTTCAAGGTCCATTGAAACAAGTTTCTTGAAAACAAGACATGTTTGCATAGGTAAGTCTTAATGTCTCAGTAGAGATAAAAAATAGGTCAAAATGAGACTTAGGATAGCTGGATAAGGTTGGCATGATGTTCTTGTTCAAATTTTAGGTCAAGGCATTGAATTCAAAGCAATAAAATGTGATTTTGGAAAAACTAAGCTCTTGAGAAGGTAAAACCAGCTCAATAGGTGAATTTGATTTTCTCACCTACATGTGTGGGTTATACATGGGAGAATGAGGATATAGGGTATGTTTTTTCATTAATACAAGAGAATTTTACAAAAATAATGAGTTGATTTGGTTCTCCCATCTTTATGAACAATCATTAACAAGTCAAACTGGTTCAAAACCCTAGTTAAACCCTTCTTCTAGAGTGATATAGAAGAAATGATTGGTATGAGATAAAAATTGTATGGGAAATAAAATATGATGCATCATGGTTGTATAGTATTCTTTAGGATCATTTTGGTGGAGGTCTCATGTTCCAGGTCAGCTAGGAAGCAAGAGAAAACCCTTATTTTGTGGAGATTTACAGTTTTAGGGTTAAGATGGAAGCTTCATGAAGAA